>JASFAT010003848.1:0-152521 GCA_031353405.1 Baronia brevicornis | reverse complement strand
CGGCCTCGGTGCGCCGCCCGCGCCCGCGCCCGCGTTCGCTTGGTCCAACCGTGAGGTCCTACATACACACAGGGATGTCAAACTTCTTGGTAAACATACTAGTTTTTAGTGTCACGTACCATGCACCAAGTATGCAAAAATACCAAGATCAGCTGTTGAACGACAAAAATACGCCGATAATATGGAATAGACGACAAATTTTAGACATGCATAAAAAACCATTCTAATTAGATGTCCCTTATACAATATAAATCTTTAGAGTAGCAAGCAGTCAGACTGCTTGAATCGCAACAAATATAATAGTTTCGAGCCTGAAAATGTTTTTTCGACATCTAAATCCGTTTACGTTGGACTTCTTTTCCATTGTTTGCTTAAGCGAACGAACCCTCGTTTCCGATAAAAATCTTCATTATGAATTATTTATTTCAATATATTTAACATTTTATATCCGCTACATAAATGCTACATAATATCAAAAAGAAATCATGAAAGTGATATTTCTTCCGTACGTTCGATACTAATTATTTTGTTACCAGTATACGAAAGTGAAATATAATTTTATTTCACTGGGACATGATTTCCAAAACAGTTTGTATATCAGTATTGGCAGAGCCGCAGTGGAGTACAGGGGTACCAGAATTCCATATTCAATACCAGCTTTCAGCCAGCTCAGTAGAAGGATTTCTGAATGGCGGTCTAACGTCCCTGCATGCACACGATTCACCATTACTGCTGTGCTACAGGATGAGAAACCAGTCTCCCCACCAAGGTGATCTTGATGGACTTCGTTTTGCCAAGGGCGGTTAGTAACCAACTTCCCACCAATGTGAATTTTATGGGATGCTAGTTGCCAACAGTGTAGCTTGTAGCTTTAATGTACATTCTTTCAAATAATTATTTTAAAAAATAAGTTACTGCATATATTTATGAAAGGAGATACAATTATTTGTTAGCATCTCATCCTTGGCTTCATGAAAGTTATTATTACATTTACCTTAAAATTTATGTTTGTCTTAAAATTCTACGAGCAGATGTATACATACATACATACATACATACAAGCCTATAGGCAACAGCGTTACTGATATAACTGTGTAAAATGTTTTACAATGTTGATGTGAACCGCTTGCTCGGTCGCTTGTCGACTAAAACACATATAACTTGAAACAGGTGGACTAGATACCAATTGAGTGTTTTAACGTCGATCTCTCATAAATGAGACTAAGCTAATTGTGCTGTAACATTTTATTTTTGTAATCTACATTAAAATATTGAGTACCTTTGTTGATTTCGGTGAAAATTTCCTAATGCCAGACTGAATCTAATCTCTCTGATTAAATCCTAGGAGTAACTTCGTAACTCGTTTTTATTAATTCTACAATATATTATTATATACCATAAATTTCTTTTTTATGATATATATTATTGTATTGTCTATAATCTTCTGAATACTGAGTAAAGATTTCAGAAAGATTTACATATTTTAAAACACTAAGATTAACTACATTTGATTTTGAATATATATATATTCTTGGCTGTAATACCATTATTAAAATTGGAAAGTACAGGAAAATCGTGTGGCGATTACATTGTTAGCCTTCAACAATTTTAGTTCCGTATCTGTAATAGGATAGATACACAATTTAGACAAGGGGAAAAATAATAAATCAATATTGATAGAAACTGACTTAAGATATTTTCGTAGGTATTACATATAGATATCGATTTTAGCTGGTACGAAGTAGATCCTGATAACTGATTCGATTTGATGAATGAATCGAGTTAATTAATAAGTAATAAACACCAAATCACGAAGCCTATGTTAATTTACACATGCAGTTATATACCCGAGTTAGTGAGAAACTTTAACGCAGATTAGTCGTATTAATTGTCCCATCTAAGTATACATACGGAAATTTCTTAGCATTGTTGGTATTAGGCACGACGTCAATTGAGTGACGCGATTTTTTGGTGGTTTTAGTCTCGACGTCAAGTGAGGGAGGCGATTTGTTCGCAGTTTTAGGTATGACGTCAATTGAGTGACGCGATTTATTCACGACTGCTTTCCTCGCCGGCTTCTCTAGGCTCACTCTGCAGATATCATTGTTCATTTTGTAAGGCAATTGATACATACTTAGTGTTTTTTGAAAAGCGCTTTTTTCGCAAAATAATAAAATTTATATGGGAAAATACTATGGTAATAATTAGAGAGGTGTTTCACTGTTGACATATTACAAATTTATAAAAAAAAACATCGAAACGTTTATTTCACTAAATAAGACGTTGTTGGTAGAGTAAACTTTTTTGTTTTTTATAAAATTTTGTACGAAATTATATCTACCAACATTATATTTTTATTAAGTATTGTGATGTAGTATAAAAGCGAAGTAATAAGTGAAGAGAAATTACAGCACCATAGAATATATAGCATAAAATTAAAATATGTCAAACACAAATATTGTTCCATCACCCTGTGCAAAAATGGATTCGTGACTTTTACTTTTGTTCTTATCTTACAATAATATATTATATGATTGTAGACCTCAATTTAATTAAATAAAAAATATATTAGGTGTACAAATAAGTTTCCGCGGTTTGTCAAAAGATGGCCCCACCAGAAGGTTATGGAGAAATTGTCAGATGTAAAACGTAATATCCCAAGTTTAGTCATCTGGCAACACCATAACCTTAAAGTACTAGTGATTCCGTATCAGCATCACGTAATTTTTTTCGTGCAAAAATGTCAAGTTTTATTCCGAATAAGCATCATTTGCGGGAACTTTTGATTTACTTCTTTAATGTGAAAAAATCTGCAGCTGAGGCGCATCGATTGCTTCTAGAAGCATATGGTGAAGCTGCTTTAAGTGAGAGAAGTTGTCAGGAATGGTTTCAAAAATTTAAGAACGGTGAGTTTGACGTTAAAGACAAAGAACGCAGTGGAAGGCCGAAAGTGTACGAAGACATGGAATTAGAAGTACTATTGGAGGAAGATTCGTCCCAAACGCAAAAAGAACTTGCACTTACTCTACAAGTGACTCAACAAGCAGTTTCACATCGTTTAAAATCGTTAGGAATGATTCAAAAACAAGGAAATTGGGTTCCATATGAACTAAAGCCGAGAGACGTTGAACGCCGATTATGCATGAGTGAAATGCTGCTTGCCAGGAATAAAAAAAGAGTTTTTTGCATCGTATAGTCACTGGTGACGAAAAATGGATTCACTACGATAATCCAAAGAAGAGAAAGTCATGGGTTAAGCCCGGCGAACCATCAACATCGACAGCTAAGCCGAATATTCATGGAAAAAAACTCATGCTGTGTATTTGGTGGGATCAGCTTGGTGTCGTGTATTATGAATTGCTGAAACCAAGCGAAACCATTACTGGAGCTCTCTACCGAACACAATTGATGAGATTGAGTCGGGCACTTAAGGAAAAACGCGCCCATTACTACTCCAGACACGACAAAATTATTCTTTTACACGATAATGCTCGTCCACATGTTGCGGCGCCGGTAAAAACATACTTGGAAACACTCAACTGGGAAGTTTTACCCCACCCGCCGTATTCACCAGACTTAGCCCCTTCTGATTATCACCTGTTCCGGTCGATGGCACATGGTCTGTCTGAGCAGCGCTTCACATCATATGAAGACACCAAAAATTGGGTAGATTTGTGGATAGCGTCAAAAGATGAAGAGTTTTTTCGACGGGGTATCCGAATGTTGCCAGAAAGATGGGGAAAAGTAGTGGCAAATGATGGAAAATACTTTGAATAAAACGTAATGTACTTTTCCTTTACAATAAATTCCTAATTTTTTATAAAAATCTGCGGAAACTTATTTGTACACCTAATATTTTCTACTATATTTACTGTTCTTTATTTTTTAAGTAAGTAAAATAAAATAATCTAGTAGTGTGTAAAGTCCCGTATTAGGCAATTTCATACCTGCTCGCAGGCTGTGGCGGTTTCTTGCTGTTGGTTGTACATCGCGCCGATGCTGTGCGTGCTGTGTTTGTAGTAGTAGGTGACAAACCTTTGCGCACTGGAACTGGGATGCCCCTGCATAAAATTTTAAGTAATTTATAAGTGCACCGAAACGTGGACGCTGACAGTACGTCTGCTTCATAAGCTCAGATTCGCTCAGAGAGCTATGCTCGAAGTTTCTCTGGTAGATATGATTAGGAACGAACAAATCCGCCAGAGGACTAAAGTCACCGACATAGCCTTTCGAATTAGCAAACTACAGTGGCAATGGGCTGGTCACGTTTGTCAGAGATCCGACAATCGTTGGAGCAAACGCGTGCTTGAGTGGAGACCGCGTCTCGGTAAACGTAGTGTGGGACGCCCCCCGGCTAGATGGTGCGACGATCTGCGCAGGGCGACTGGCAGAAAGTGGATGCGTGTAGACGAAGATCAGGCTAGGTGGCGCTCCATGGCATGGCTTATGTCCAGCAGTGGACTGCCGCAGGCTGTTGATGATGATGATGATGATGATAAGTTCGGGTCGTCATGTATTGTCATTGTTTATTGTGAGCTACGGTGATATCTATTTGGAATTAGCAGGAGCCAAACAATTATCCCTACCTACTTAGTGTCATCATCAAAAATACAGCCATAACAGTCTACTTCTTGACATTGGCCGCACTTAAAATTGATCGTTGTGTAATTTCCACGTTTGGTGGACGGATTGGAGATTAACGATTGATATTTATTCACAGTAAACTCTGCTGTCCATCTATTGGTATTTGCTTCCATAGTCGCCTCGTACGACACCCATTGAAATAAATGGGGTGGCTCTAATCTATGCCGATACCAAACCGAGGAAAAATTCTAGTATCTTGAGCTCAAAAGTCAAGAATGCTTCGAGTGTGTTCACTAAACTATATTCTTAGGATAGTTTTAATATCGATTTGCTAGTTTCCTTGGACAGGGAAAACAAAGACGAATGTTTTCCATATTATTATACAGCAGTAAACGGTATCACTCTATTATGGAACATAATCAAGATATGAACCGTTAACATGACTTTATCATACAAGATTTTCATTAGACACCTACATAATCTAAGCCGTCATGATCTAATAGGCTAATCTTGCAATGAGAGCAGATTATTGGATCTGTTGTACTACTTAGTAGAATTAAAACTAAGTAAAGTCAAAATGTTTGCAGTTCTGTTACTAACAAACGTATTTATTCCAGAGCAAGGTGTGTTGTTTTCCTGATAGTAAAATTGAATAGATAATAATTTTTAAATAATTTAACGCAGTAATTGGAGCTCTAGTCGCTAAAAATATATCGGAATTACAAAGACATATCAAACTAGGGTCTAAAAATATTCCATATTCCCACATTTTATGTAAGCAATCTATCGCATTATTGATTATTATATTTAACATATATCTGCGACTATTATATTTAATATGTATCTGCATGATCACGCTGCATATCAAATTAGAATGCGGTTATGACTCATCAACATGGTTTTGCAATTATCTTCAATGACGATTTTTATAACATTTTTAGGTAAATCTTAAGAGATTCGTATATAAAATATGATTTTTAGGACATAAGAACCTTCAAATAAACAAGCCTACTTATTTCACAAAGACCGACAACACTTTCCATTGCCTCTAGTGTTGCTTCGGTGGCTTTGATTGTTTTCTTTCAACACGTTTGTTCGTTTGCCTAATTTTATATTTAAAAAACGTTTATTGTTTTTGTTCAGTATTATAATTTTTAAGAAACTTTTGTTTTTAGAGACGTGCTAGTTACCTTCGTTATATATAAATATATGATTATTTTTACAATTTATATTATATAATATAACAGTTTTCACAAAGACATTATATATATATATATATATATATATATATATATATATATATATATATATATATATATATATATATACGAGTTAGTACATTTTTACCTAAAGTCTCAAGATACAAATCAAGCCTCTAAATGTTTTATATCGCGTAGATAATTATCTAAATAAGCAATTTATTTGTGGAACAATCTAATGAGTTGCTGAGTAAGGGAGTACCCTATTACCGTTGTGTATTCTTAGTCGGCGAAGGCACGGTTGGCGCTTGCGGTCGTACTGGGGACGAGACGGGTCGTGGTATCTTCGAGCCGCGGGCGGTCGCTGGAGACGTTTCGCCTGGGAGAGTACATACACATTATCTAATTAACGTGCAAACAACATTAAATATCACAAAAGGCACAATAATAGTTAAGTTGTGTATTTGAAAGTAATTAACTGTTTAATGATTAATGCTATCGTTTAAAATGCTAACAATAAATAAATAACAATTTATATTATTCAAAATATTCTTTTCCTATTTGTTTGTGTATCAAATATTGTCATGTTCATACTATTGTAACAGCCCATATATGTCCCACCGCTGAGCACGGGCCTCTCCACTTCTAGAGGAACGGACGTTAAACGCACCACGCTTGTCCATTGCGGAATGGCAGGGTTATTAGACTCGGAATAAATATTTGCAATACATACATATATTTATTCCGATGCGGGGATCGAACCCGCGACCATTGTCTCCGCGGGCGGAGAGTCCCGCCACTTAGCCAATCGGTCGTCATATGTTCATATTATTATCGAGTGGTAATTAGCTTGCTTGTCTTACCAATACGTGAGGATTGGTTTTTGAAAATGCCCTGTCTACTCATATTAAATAAAGAAGGCATTTCTTCTAGAATAAACTTGATTGTTGTGGAACGTTTAACACATTACACATTGTTGATAAGAGCAAAGTAAGGCTAATGTTCGTTAAATGTTTTTTTGTTTAATTAATTCGCATACCTTATCTATGTTTTGGAATTTCAATATAGTAGGGTATCAATTATTTTATAAAACTAGTTACTGTACCTAATGTAAATGTAGTAGAATATATAAAAAAAAAATAACCTAAAAATGTATAGTGTATGTTATTAAAACAAGACATCAAAAAGTACATACCTAACTTTAAAAACATAGTTCAAATTTCTTCAAAGTGCTTGAATCTCTTTATATTAACACACGTTTATAATATAGTTTGTTTCCAATGAATATAAGTATTATGTTTTAAAACTCGGTCAAAAAAAATCGAGTTCAAAAAATTCTCAGCTTACTCAAATTTGAATTTATTATTTAATTAAAATTAGGAAATAAGAAAATTAAAATAATAAAAACGTTCTACTCATAGCTCATAACTAGTGAGTAGCATGATAAACGCACAAATGAAAAGGAAAAACATCCAGACATCTCAGAATAACTAACTACTTGTAGGACATAATCATAACATTTCCTGTCTGCGTCATTTGGGTTGATACATTTGTAAAAAATCAAATACATTAATCCAAATAATAATGCAACCTTTTCCCTTTAAAGGTAGTTTCAATAATTAACAAAAGTTTTGAAAAAATTTAAAATCTTGTTTAATACTAAACCGAATACGCTTTAGCATAATAACAGAAGTATGATGAGTGTATTGAATACCATAACCTATTTGACTACAATCGCATTCTCCGGTAATTATTATAAATTATTCTCGAAGCCTTACACAAATACATAAGTATATAACTAACTGAGTAGTGATATTAAGAATGTTTAACAAAGTCACAGAGGATTGGAGGTAATGAAAATTATGGAACCAACAAAATGGATAAAGAAGAAAAGCGAAATTCGAAATGGTTCGCTTTATCATTTGATATTGTTAGTCCTTGTGTTACGTTTAATATAATAAATAGATGAAATGCGCAACAGCTGGATTTTTTAAACTCACAAACCCACAGCAAATAACGGTTATCGTGTATTTAAGGTTCATGAGGAAGTTACTTTATTAGGATACCATATTTGGTAACTACCGGTTATTGTTTTAATGTTTTTGTTAAACAAAAAAAAGTCAGAACAGACAGCTTATATTAAGTCAGAAAATATAGGTCGTTGCCCTATACATCGGAATTTTTCGACACAAATGTCACGGAAGATTTGCATGAGAAATGATGTATAAGTAATCTATACTAATTATATAGGTGTTCTTGTATAATAAAGAATACATAAATTTAGTTTAATTAAAAGAAATAATGTTTGCTCTACGTCTTTTTATTTTTACTTTATTTTTGGGTTTAAATTAAAAATTCGTTCATAAAAATAAAAGTGTGTCAAAGTTGAACTCAGCACCTCAAACATTACGTATGACGTAAGGGTTTAGCGACGTATTAAAAATAAAGGAATCAATGACTTATTCAAAAAAGATATCAATGACCTATTTCAAAGTAAAGGGATGAATAGCCTATTTAAAACTCAGCTTCTCGTTTTAAATTTTGAAGTAATACCATGCGAATAGTAAAAAATATATTACATTAACTGTCATGATTAATTAGATATACTATATTACAGAACAAATAATATATTAGATATAAATAGATTAATAATAATGGAGTCACCTGAAGGTGTAACTGGACTTTCAGCGTTGCTCAGCATCTCCCACTTAAGCTGTAAACGCCTGAATTTGCCGCCTGTATTTCCGCTGGCGTTCCCAGAGTTGCCGCTACCATTGCCAGTGTTGCCACTCGCACTGCTTCCGGCCGATCCAGGTCTCCATTCCTCACCACTGCATTCCAGCTGTAACGTGTCATTTCAATACTAGAAAATCATTTCTTTATTATACATTTTGTTCTACAGGTGTCCCAGAACTCAACGTCCAGCCGAGACGGGGTGACAGGATTGATTGTAAGCATTAATCCTGTCACTCC
The DNA here is from genome assembly GCA_031353405.1 of Baronia brevicornis. Classification (NCBI taxonomy): domain Eukaryota; kingdom Metazoa; phylum Arthropoda; class Insecta; order Lepidoptera; family Papilionidae; genus Baronia; species Baronia brevicornis. The sequence goes on along the minus strand of JASFAT010003848.1, from coordinate 143,765 downwards.
GTTTCGGCTTGACGTTGAGTTCTGGGATACCTGTATATTTACCAAAAAGTACACTTGTCTAATTTAGAAATAATAAATAAAATAAAATTTTATTATTAATAACAAAAAATATATAGTATTTCGTTCTGACTTTTTTTAGGTATAATATTTAGTTTTGAAAGAATTGTCAAAAAAGAAAGAAGGCATTGAATTAAAAAATACATATGAATGTTAACTACTAACAGGAAAATCAACAAAAGACGGTAATGATACAGTGCGTAAATTTTTCACATTATTACGCGAGATGCATAACGTATTTTCTATTATATATCTATTAAATCTAATTGTGTTTATTTACATCAACTACGAGGTAGTTACATGTGTGTGCTAAAATATGATTTTAGGTATTATGTTCTACTTGAATCTAATAAATATTAATGATAATGTTGAATTTGTAAGGTTAAATCTTGGTTAAACATAATATATAAAGAGTCAAAAGATTACATAACTTCGGCAAGTGAGTTCAATCCATTAGTAATACTTCGTTCACTCCACACGTTTCTAAAATCATGTGGTTAAGCGCATTAGCACAATTTATAAAAACCTATTCCGCGACTGAAAAACAATAGCAACACAAAGGTGAAAGGCTGAAAGCAAACAAAATAATAAACAAAACACTACCAAACGAAGCACATTCAAGTATATCCCCCTGTACAGAGGCACAAAGTTACCTTTGCATTAGTGCCGGTCGTTTTAACATTTGGTTTATTCTCTAAGCTATCAGTATAATCGTCACTGTCGTCAAAGACTAGTCGATCAAAAGCCTGCATCAGTTTCGATCCCAAATGCACCCCAGACCAACGTCGGTTGGTTTCGATCTCAATGCGACTGTTATTCGGACAAATGTCGTAACCGATTATAGTCGGGTTGACGCACGATCGGGGTCGATTCTTTTCAACGGTTGTTTTTACGTTTGCCGAATCATTTAACAAATCGGGGGTGGATGGTTCTCTGCTTCTAGGCTCTTTGTGTCTCATAATAACGCTGGTGAGACAATCGTCACTGGAGAGACCGCTGGACTGCATCGACCGGACCAACTTCAACAAGTTCCTTTGATTCAGTGTTAATGATGGTGTGGTAATCGTAGTGGGCTGTTAAATTAAAGTTGGCTTTAAAATCATGCATCATGCCGTATTAGTTGAAGATCGGTTGCTCTTGAATTTAGTCAGCACCAATCGTTTTATTTGCATTTATGTAAGCTGTGCGTGACAGTCAACATTCGAGTTTTGTTCTGTTCGTGATGATTTGTGATTCGGAAGCACATGCGATGCGAACGAAATGCAAATAAAGCGATGTATGCTTTGATTGAAGGCGTAGTGGATTAATGCAAACGATACATACTTACCTTAATGTCAGAAATTATTTAGTATATTAAACTGTTACGAGAAACTTATCTATTAATTATTACATTTAACTTACCCGACTGGCAGCACGCATGTCGCTTTCAATTCGCTTAAAGCTCCTGTGAAGTTCACGCATTTCAAACATGAGATCTAGAGAGAATGGTAATAGCTTCAAAGGTTCCAAACTAGCAAGCAAGGTGTCTAATAACGCTCTGCATCGCGGTTCACCGATACATCCAGCTAGCACTAAGGAATCGGGACCGTAATGTTTTGCTAATATTGATTCTCTAGTTCGCACATACGAAACCCATGCATCAACTGTCTGCGCACTGTAGAGGAAAAAATGAATTTATATATATTTTAACTGCCTGTATATAGTAAATTATGAGTTCATATAAAGGCAACTCACTTAAGAAGTCCTAGAATAAAGGCATTGAATTTAACAAGCCCTTCTGTAACTGCATCCTCGCTATTAATTCTGAGCACTAATTCATTAAGGGACTTTGTAATCGGACCTAAAATAATAAATAAATAATAAATTTCGTTTAGTTTTCAGAGTTCTGTATTAATTATCAAATAAAAATCGTGTTATGCTTAACTATATATGTATAATACCTTGCCTAGCCGTAGCTTCTACCATTTGCCAAACCGAATTATTTACAGCTCCAAATGAAGTTTCAATATTTTCTTTCAGTCCGTCTCTAAATATGGCATATAATGCGGGACACAACGCATTAAGGGCTATTTTCGCACAAGCTGGAGACTGTTTCGAATCCCCTAAATAAGCTAACTCCATTTGATCATTCGCAGGAGAAAAGTGTTGAATTAGCATTTCTACTGCGTCAGTCACGTTCGATATAAGAGCTGGAGACAAAAAATGAATATCATGACAAAAAATGAATAGCAATTATATAATTTACATCATTTCTTATTATATATTACACAAACCTCTTTTTTGGGAAACGTCAATCACATCATACTTTGTTCTTCCTTCGTGGGGAGAAGGACTTCTAAATTCATCTGGACTCACTTCAGCTTCTTCACAAATTGGCATTTCAGCTAAGTTTTTACCCTTAAAATGTTGAGACATTTTATTTAATTGGGGTAATTTGTTAAAAAGTAAAATAATTATTTGTTTTTTTATGCTTATGAATCAAGCAAGATAGAAAAAAAAGGAAAGCGATGCATAAATAATATTAATTAACTGTTATATGAATAGCTTTATACTATATATATTTTATTTTTTAAAAGTTAAAAATTGGCAGGTCGGATGGTCACCAACGTTGTGACTATATTCAGCAGTGGACCACTGCGATAGACTGTAGAGTATTAAAAGAAAAAATAAAACAAAAATAAACCAAAATACTCACAGAAATTAAAATGAAATCATTCGGCAATGGAGAGAAAGGCAAAAAATGTTACCTGATAATGTCTCTGTGCCATGGCAGCAGAGATGTTAGGTGAATTAGGTGGCGTGACCAGACTGCCTACTTTGAGCTCCTCTACCGCTTTCAGTTGAGTTTGTTGACTATCAACTTTAGCATCTGACTTTTGTGCAAAGCTAACAGATTTCTTGCTATTGCAACTGCTGTCGCTTGAATCTGTAGATTTCTGATTTTCTTCCTGTGAACGTTTCATTTGGAGAAACTTGGTGACTTGACTTCTTACCTTTTGCATTTGATTCTGATCCCATTCATCCATATTTTGGCAGTTTAATCCACTTTGCTTGAGGAATTCTTCAAGTTGTTGTAAATCAGCACTACTTATCAGGGTACTCGGCGGAGGAAAATCTATATACTCCATTTTCTTTGTTCTTGGCTTTGGCATTGGTGGCGTGTGTGAACGATGGAACTTAATTTCGTTAGATTTTCCAGATTCTAAACTACTTTCTGTCCCGACGCCTTCATCATGATAATATTCGTTGTAATCTGCATCTTTATCTGCTGCATCCAGAAACTGTTGAGATAATCTCTTAGCTGCTAGGTCATTGTTCTTTTTATAATCGAGGTTTTGGTTCTGAAGATAATAAGGCTCTTGTAAGGATCTTCTTTTAGTTTTATGCTCTATTGCTGCCGTTACGCATACAGTAGGATCTTCAACGAAATCGTCTAATTCAAACATACTATATCGTTTTGTGTGTGCGTGTGATTTGCGAGTTTTATCCATTGATTTTCGCAATATACTCTTTGGTAATGGTGGTCTAGGCGGTGCTAATTCACCTTGCTTAGCCGCTCGGTGTTGATCTGCTAACGAGAAAGATCTTTTGGGTATTGTTGGATTCATTCTATGAACGTCGTTGTTTGCACAGCTCGCTTCAGAGCTTGTAGCACTATCGTATCTATATACAAACAGTGGATTAAAGTTTCCAGCTGGAGCAGGACTGTTTTGTGCAGATGAATCAGTTAGCATTGTAGATGATCCTCTGTAGCCAGAAGATGGTTGCGTAGCAGTACTAGAGCTTGATGACACCGCAGTAGTATTTCCTGCCAAATTATTACAGTCACAGCTAATAGGTCTATTTTTAGTTTTAGACGAAGGCAAAGTACTACAATATTTATCGCTACATTTTAACGTACCTTCTTTTTCTTTCACGTGTTGCATTAATTCTGGCATTTCTGATAGGAGTTGTCTACACTCTAAAGGCAATAGAAAGTTTAATGAATCCCAATCTTTAATGTGACCAAGACCTTTCTTTTTTAGTACCTCAACGTCATTGCACGAAAAAGGCCTCTTACCTTTTACTTGAATTTTGCTTCTTTTGCTTTCTGATTTTGGCGATATATTTACCTTCACAGGGCTTAAATAAATATTAGGTCTACCGTTAAGAAAACTTATATCGGGGAGAGTATAATTGGGATATAAAACGAAAACCGGTTTCTCACAGTCTACTTCTTTTAGTTTTTCAAGGAAAGAAGGCTCTACAATTTTATACATTTCTCTATCGAGGGCTATATTCTGTATAAGTAAATTTGATGTTTGCATACTTTTATCTAAAGTGTCATTTTGAAGATGGGTAGAGGTCGATTTATTGTCATAAGGCTCCCTTTGTCGTAGTTTATTCATTCTGGTAATTTGGGTACCATCCGATTCAGAACAACTGGAAATACTAACACTTGTACCAGAGGACTGGGAAGAACATGATTTTCTAACACCTTTCATTCTGGACGGGCTAATCGTGTTTATGTTTGCTCGTTTCAAGTGTGGTTTATTTACAACGGCATAAAGGTTTGACTCGCTATCGCTTATTTTAGCGCCATCAACTAATTCTTCTTCTTCAATAAGTACTTCTCCCGCTACTCTGTTATAAGCATTCACTGACCTGATTTCTTCATAAACTAATGTGTCTACCTCTTCTGCAATATCAATAGGTAAATCAATTTGAGCACGTTCTCCTATATTTGATTTCAGGTCATCATTCTTTTGGTCTCCCATAGAATCGCCGCTGTCTCCCCCAGAACTTGAGGGCCAGCATTCGGATCTATCAAGTTGATCCATAGTTACAATGCCATCATTGCTAATACTTTTTTGTTTCATAAATAATTTGACCAAGTTGAAATGTTTCGGTTGACATTTATCAGAAGAGGTGTGATTTTCAGTTGAAGATGTACTCATAGGTTCTGAGTGCTGGCTTCCATGTGAGGAACGATTTTGAGAAACATCATACACTTTCATGCAAGTCGGTGTCCCTATTAACCTTTGATTGGCAGTAAATGAATCGACCTGCAAATAGGAATATGTTAAGTGCTTTGTAACGAGGTAAACAGAATATCAAATTAACAAGTGTCCGATACGAACCGTAGAGTTGCTCAACGCCACCGAAGTGATGGAGCTATTCATGAGCTTTCTTCGATAAAGATTTGGTAAACTTTGGCTTTTAATAATTGAATTAGTTAATTCGCTTGTAATATCATTCGTATCATTAGAATCATCATTGTTGTTACCGGATGGATGTCTTTAATGAAATTTATACATTAGTCCTTACAATAAGAGCGACCAATAAAATATACAAACAAAAGTAATTTCTTACCTCCGTAAAGGTGACTGACTGGTTTGTTTTTTAAGTTTACTCCAAGTAGTTAATCCTAAATCGCTTCTAGCCATAGATACTGTTAACTTATTTGTCAATTTCTTACATTTTTCTAATAATTCTAAATTCCTGCGCGTTCTTTCATCACTATCTAATTCTATGTTAATTTTTTCCTTACCCAAGTTGTCTGCAAATTTGTAAGCCTAATTACTAGAAAGTTTATCATGAAGAATGAGGCGTGATTCAACATTAGATTTATAAGCATTATGTCATCGTTATCACTTTTATATGTACGGGAATAGAAAGATTCGTTAGCTGCATTTTGATAAATAGCTATAAAATTTGTTATAAGATGTAATTAAACTTTTACTTGTTGAATGGTAATTTATCAACAATAGTTTAGATTACCTAATCGGTTCTTTATTGGATATCGGGCTGACTATGTTATTTATTATAAATTTAATTATATATTGGTGACTAATAACACTGCACAGTATATTTTAAAACCTTTGTTGCACAAATTGTATTTATTAACATTAATGTACGCATCTTGTTGCCCATTATTTGTTTAGATTGGATTATGGTACTGATACATTATATGCAATAAATTATAATTCATAGATCAATTGCGTTAATATATAGTGCACTTCGAATACAATTGTTTCATTCGTTACTATATTTATTATTATAGTGTAATTCACATATTTATTCATTTCTTTAACATTTTATATATCTTAATTTCTAAATGCAACATAATCATACTTATATAAAATATTTAAAAAAAATCGAAAGCGTTGAGTTACTACTTCACTACGCCTGGTTAATTTTTTTTGCCTCAATGCAATAACGAGATGTGTGGTGAAGATTTGTCCAAGTAAAAACTTACCATGTGTTTGATTGACGGCAGATTCGGCGCACTCACTGTCCTCAGAGTAAACTGTGAGGCTACCCTCAAAGGCTATGGTATAGTTGTCCTTATTGGCCTGGCAGGTGAGGATAAGGTCCTGCTCCGTGGGCAGCTCGCAGTCGAGACTGTCCACACTAAAGTGGACACCATTGATACCTTCCTTAACAGGGGAGAAAAGGAGCTCCGATTTGCATATTGACATCGTGTTGATGGAGCCGACGGATTCTTCACCCTAATTGAGTAGCAAACATATTTATTTAGTATATTCTTATTGTCTTACACCTGTAACTAGTTTAAAGTCATAAGTCATAACTGAAAGACTTCCAAGATGTGCGAATAAGTAGTCTAATTCATACAGATATACGGCATCGTAAAAAGAAGGAAAAAAAAACAAAAAATAGGACAGTTTTCCGTTCAGTCCTTCTTTTCCATCCAAAGGCACCTACCTCATTACGAAATTGAACAAATGAAATATAACTTTTAATTCCGAAAAATAAGAATTTGAATTTAATTTAGGTAGTTATTCCACGCTTTCATCTCATTTGAGTTAGTGGAAACACAGCTGAGGTAATTTTACTATGTACATATGGGTAGTTCAATTCATTCCCGGAAAATTTCGAAACGTCTGCTGCATTAACTAAAACATAAACATTGGTTGAACATGTATATTTGGAAGCCGGTAGAAAACACAATCTAAATTTGTACCACATCTATTAAATTGACACAGCTATAATAAATTAAAAATAGTTTACGGTCGATCATTTACTCTTTGCTAATAAAAATGAATTAAATATTAAAAATTTAATTTTATTTAAAAATATTGTTTATAAAAATTAAAATTTCATATGTAAATTTTTTTAGTTTACATTAAATGGTAAATTCATTTATCCATGCATACAGAACTTGTTTAATGTATAATAGTTTAGAAGCTAATATTATTACAGGGCATAGTATAGACATGATGACGAGGGGCGAGCGTTATCAATTTAATTCCTTTTCCTGCTACAAATGAGGTCACAAATCAAACAACGACTCACACAGCGCGCTGTACCTACTTCACGCTTCAATAAAGTATTTGTCAGGAGAGTAAAGAATTAACAAACTTAATCAGTGAATTATTAGAGAGATTAAGAAAACAATGCGTTAGCGAAAGTAAATATAAATTAAGTCATGATAGTAGCTGAACGCTAATAAAGAAGTTTGTTTAGAATGATGATACATGATTTGGATTAAAGATAAATTTATTTTAGATAAAAATGACAGTTATGTTTAAAACTCACTGAGTAATATCCATTATAGGATTCCAAATCAAATTCGCTCACACCCATTTCTAATTTAATCGTTTAGTCCAGCCTCCAAAAGAAACGTGCTCACAACATCCAACTTGTTCTAGTTGCTACGAATAGATTTTAGTCCTACAACACTTTACACGATTTTCAATATGTCCTATATACTACGTAGAAATTTACTTTGTTCAAAATAATGCACTATCTCACGCAAACACAGTTGTTTATAAGTTCTTGTACAGATCCCAAACTAAAATTTAAAAAATCACAAATAATTGAATTCATTGCAATGAAGCACATAGCACAGCACTCCCGAAAGCTTAGGGCGCTACTGGAGCAGCAGCGATATCAATTTTAATATTAGCCACTGCACGCGCCTCTCAAACTGTATTAGAATAATAACGTGCCGGTGAAAAATGTCAAGTTGTAACCTTCCGAACGCTGTTCGCACACGACTGTCTTTGCTATCAGCACAGAGGTTAAAGTAAGATTACAGAGGGTAATAAGTGCGCTGCTAATGAATTCAATAATAATTAATGATAGGTTTGTTTTGTGATAATTACAAAACAAAATTCGTTGGGTGAACTAAATAGTTTTCTGTTCAAATTTAGAATGAAGCTTGACATAGAAGTTTGAGAAAGAATGGCCCATTGAGTAGACTTTACTGGCAACTCACACATGGCGGCAGTATGTGCACGATTACACATATACTGGAGCTATAAATATGGTTCACTCACACAAACAGAATGAGGAGGGAATGACTTCGTGCGAGGGAATAAAGAGTGTAGTTATAATGATTGACGCAATTCGTGAACGGTGCACGCACACACAGACATCGCTCTTATTTTATCTTTACTACTGGCACATCCCGTGGGACCAACGTACTATGAAGCCACAGTTTAGGAAGACTTATTACGAATTCCAGTCAAGTAGGTATTGTAGACTTTCCACTTATTTATACATGCTGGCAAGCAAAATGTGTAGTATCACCAGGGACGTTATACCACTTTATTAATAAACTTGAATCACCGTAGTATTTTTCGTTTTATATTGTGCAAGAAATTCGTTAATAACATTTATTAATATTATTTAGAATATTAAAAATAATTAAATAAATTATGCAAGTAGAGGTAAAAATGCTAACTGCAATATAATATAATATGAATATAGTAATAGATCACTGTTAGTTCAAAAACTTTAAAGATTACAAAGGTTAAAAATTAACTAACTAAGCTAAGAAATTAGAGGTCATGTAAAATTAGCGTTAAGTTGAAATAGTAAGAATTGTGTTAGGACTGTATATGATGTATGTTACTTAATTTATAATTAGACCACTCTTTCTTTATAAAAGTAAGGTAAAGTAAGATGAGATCATATCTTACCTTATCTTACTTTTATAAATGGTCCTCTTTTGATGCCGGACGTAAAACGACCATAACGTTTTCTTATCATATCTTACCTTACCTTACTTTTACATAGAATCAGTGATCTAATTAAAAATTAAATAACATACATCAAATACAGTCTTAACAAATGGTCCTTCGAGTCGGATTAATTGTTAACTATATCGAGCATAATTTAGAATCTACATTGTAATTAGTATTCATTTATAATAGACATTTATCAATCCTTTTATAAAAAAAAACAAATATTAAAATGACAACACACATGACGTGAATTAGCGTTTTATTTTATGTAGTATAGAAAACATTGCGTAGCATTTCGCTTGTCATGTAGGTGGTGGGCAAACTAAAAGATGCAGAAGCTAAACAACATTGTATATTTTTTAAATTACGAATTCTGCCAATTAGTAAAACTTATTAAATTCTGACCTACATTACATGATAAAGAAAATATAGTACATATAAACATATTATATAAGATATAAAAATATAAATATATTAACAAATTGTAATATTTAAGATATTTTATATTTCTCATTTATCATGTAAAAATTATATGTACATATGTTTTACAACTATTTATAAATTAAAATTAAAGCATCAACATCTCTATTGGTTAGAATTGTACATACGACCTAAGTTCGTGACTTCGATTTTTCCGCTGCCATTCATCGCAGCGAAACGGCTCTCCATTACATTACATTACAAATTTAAAAAGAAGTAATATAATATAAAATGTTTTAATATATTCAAATAAAAAGTATATTATTGATACATTTATCAATGTATTTACTACGGTATTTAAGACGGATATGACTGTATTTCCAGTGGGCCCTAAACTAGAACAATCTGAATGTTGGGACCCCTTTTGAAAGAACTCACCTTCTAACACAGGTTGTGCTACATAGATAGAACTTTAATGTAATCATAAAAATCATACAATAAATGTACAATTTTTCCGGTATATCGCAAGTCATCGCGATCACGACATCCCATGTTTTATTGGAGTAGCATCAATGGAGTCGTCATCAATCATTGTGTATTTATTTTGTACAAGCACTATTATATTATTTGAAAAAGTTAGTTAAAGAATTCTAGTAATATGAAAACGATTGCTAGTCATGTCAAAAAGAAAAAAAAGTAAAACAGGCCAGGCCTCCCCTGGATGTAGGGCGCTTTATACTATTATTACTCTTTTCAAATTGCTGTTTATTATATTCAGGTGAGACCAATTGCGCGCATTGCACACCCCTGGCGAGTTTTGCAATGACTTTTGTAAAGAACAATTTTTTTTTTCATGTTTACGTTTTAAGTTTAGTTTACGTTTTGAATGTAAAGTTAGTTCATATATTATAACGTTCGTCTCACTGTTCCATACCAGGCTCTCGTGATTTTTATAAGAACGTATTGAGCAAAACTAAAGTAACCATTCGTCCCGTTTTGAACGAGACTATCCCATTTTTTCGGCCAAAAAAAAATCCGGGACGCCAAATAGACCCTTTTTTCGAAACCGCACGAAAATCTATCCATAAGAAATAGCTTTTCTTTAATGAATAAATTATGGACCTCTGAAAAAATTCACTTACAAACCTGTAAATTTCTCAGTTCTGAAGGCGATGTTGATAACAATATAAAAAAACGTGCCAAGAATTTTATTCTTATTTAATTAAAATCGTCACCAACTGTGTTAAAGCAAAGTTTTTCTTGTGAAAATTATAAAATATAAATTGTGAAAAAAAAAAACGTTGCATATAACATAATAATAATGTATCTCACAGAAACTTTGCTTTAATAAAGCTGGTGATTTATTTTATTTTTCATATTTTGTTATAATAAGAAGAATTATAATTAATGTGAAGACTGAATAATGCATTCAGTCTTCACATTAATTATAATTCTTCTTATGCTGCAATTATTCAAAATAAAGAACTGCATGCAATAAAGAGCTGCAATTATTCAAAATAAAGAACATTAAAAATGTCTGATTAATTTCATTATAATAAGGACTTATACCGGTATGGACTTACGGTATACAACTCTGGGGTTCTATCAAGGAAAGAAATATAGAAATGATCCAACGCTTCCAGAACAAAGTACTTAGGGGTGGTAATGTAAATGCCCCGTGGTACGTCAGAAACGACGACCTTCATCGTGATCTTAAAGTGGACCTAGTTGTTAATATTATAAATAATGACGCTAAAGCTCATGAACGAAGACTTCATCATCATGTGAACGCCGAGGCTATCCAGCTCCTCGAAAACACGGACTTATTAAGAAGACTCAAGAGAACTAAACCCTTTGAGTTAGTTTAGTGAAATCCTAGTGTAGTGAAGTGAAATGAATATTTTACTAAATGTAAAGAACACAAAAACATAGTATCTTCCCCTTAATAGAGAAAGAAATTAAAGTTAAAACAAATTAATCATTAGCCTATAGTTAGATTGTAATTATAAGGAGAAAATCTACAATAGTAGAGTAATCATTGCAACAAAAAAATATTGTTTGTTGCGCGAAAACTATCGTGCATCCTATAAGAGTTATTATTTCGGGATAAAAAGCAGCCTATGTTTGACCTCGGATCTTCAACTATCTCCATGCGAAATTTCATCAAAATTGGTTCAGCAGGGAAAGCGTAACAAACAGACGGACTGAATTTCGCAGTTATATTATTAATATAGAACTGTGGGAGTCCCGTTTTGAGTTAAAAAAACAATGGTCCATTTAAGTATTAGTACTCATGTAGTACTCCAATAGTAGATATTGTCATATCTACTTTACAATTATATCCATGATTTCCTTCGAAATCAAGTAATGAAATTAATTATGAATTTAAAAATAAACGACAATTTAATTTACGTATTTATGTACGCAAAGACAAAAGAAATGGAGATATGGAGAAAAAATAGTACAAAGCAGCTAATTTCACGAAGACATATTTTTAATGATTCATTATATAAATATTTTTTTATTAGAGTCTTGTATAAATCTCTTAAACATATTTTTAGCACAGACCTTGTGGCTCCCACATGGTGCACAGACATAAAACGAACAAACAAAGGGAATAATTGACTTTTTTTATTTTATTATAACTATTGATGATGCGATATTTAAGTCATTGATATATAGTTGAATAATTAAATAGATACCCAATGAAAAAACAAGACGCGGGAACACACTATACCTATGCCAAAATAGTGTTGTGTTTAGTACCAGCGACATCTATTAAGCTCATTTTGAAATTAAACGACAGCTTAGATGGCGCTACTATCAAATGGTACAATGAAAAATTAATAAATAAAAGATGATTTTTCTATATGCTTTCCCTAGAAAGGTAAAGAATCATCGAAATATAAATGAAATGTTTAAAAAGAGGACTAATCTAAAATCTCCTTTAGTAAACTTAAGAGTAGAATGAACTTTAAAATCTTTATTATTTAGAGACTACTACTATTACTATTATACATATACTATACTAATTAACGCGTAATTTTTATATCTAAAAATTAGTATATTACACCCAATTGTTTAACTGATGGAATCGTAGTTAATCGTCATATGTGTATATGAACAGGGCTTGTTTACTCTAGAAATACAGCGAAGAAACAAAAACCTGATTTTCAGACGTTAAAAATTTAAAGCTTTAAAAGTTAAATTTCCTCACGATGATGGTTCAAACAAAAATTCATGTATAGATTTGGCGCCGTTATAATTTTAAAATACTCATGTATGGATAAATAAATTCCACGGGTAAAATATTTGGTTCCTAGTTACTTCTACTTTTTTTGTTTGCTAAATGATCACATAATATGTTACACTTATGTACCTGTACTATTACTATATTTATTATCTTAGAGAACGAACGATTTCGATTTTTGCATACCGATAACATCAAGACATCGTGTTAAAATGCGACACGGTACTTAATTAAATTATAATATTTCAAAGTTTGAAATAATTAACCATTTTAATAAAAAAATGTCAAATGTGTTTTTAACCTTAATACGCTCAAAATACTTTACGTAAATAATAATAATCTCAATTAGAACTATTGTTACGTAATATGTATAATTACAGTAAATAAAAACATACATGTTAGTGATCAAAAAATGTATAACACATTATGTACAAAGAAAAATTCATAACTCCACTTCTAACCAAATTGGTTGCAATGGATGATGTGGGCATGAGATTTGAGTATGTGTGAAACGTATAGTGAATTAATATGCTGGAAGATTGAACCGAAGCGAACCTGAAAGTTACTGTCGCCACTGAAAGAACTGTCGAATCGAAATCTTTCCATGATAGAGCTTGAAATGCTCGCAAACATCTCGCCCCGGGGATTACACTGGAATACACCACTGAATGAGAACGTGTCCACCATGAAATTAGTATGGAACTGAAAAATAAACATACGTGTGCGAGATTACATAAATACAATAAATATAAATAAAAAGGGTTTGATATGAAATTAAATTAACAGACACGATAATCGATTTAAAAAATGATTAGTCAAAGATGTAATTTTGTAGTTTTTTAAATATATATCGATCAAAGTTTAGTACAAATACATAAATCGTTATCAATATATGAGCAGTATTCACGTAAGTATTCAGTATCAAATATAGTAATAACTGTGTATGTATATAATATACCTCTTCTATACATATATAAATATGTACATACATTGTTGTTATGTTTTGCCTTATTTATTTTGACACGAAATTGACGAATTGACACGAAAATAATGTTTTGTCTTGTGATGCTACTACGTATTTTTTATCTTGTAACACCTTTATCATTATGGTCACTAATTATGGTATATTTCTGTATCTAATTAGCTGATATTATTGTTGATGCTTGATCTAACCAATAAAATAGATAATTTGAATATAATAATTAATGATTATAACATATCTTAATTATAGGATTAGTTGCTCACCAACTATATATGTACTAATTACATTTATTTATTTTTATTTTGCAAGTTGTTTATTTCATTTTAATCATTGTTAATATGTATAAATAAACAATACCATATTTATTTAATTATTTTAATATCAAATGATTTTTAAATAAGAGATCATTAAAAGGGCTCACGTGCAGAAGGATCTGTTAGTATAATAATAATAGTAGTATAAGACGACTTGTCTTCTATAGGAATATTTTTGAAATATTTATTCAAGGGCAATATATTCTTAACTTATAAATCCGTGCTCGGGCATTTTCTTTATTATCTGTTCTAATAAGAAAGTGTTGTATATTCTTTACGTGAAAACGTGAAAAATATACTATACTTTCTTATTATTGGCCATAGATAGATATTATGTGTGGTATTCGTTGTTGAATGGCAGGTTATGGGTTGAAATGTGACCCCTTCATGAAATGCGTGCCTAATTTCTTTAACGTTTCTTTGGTTAAATATGTATATGAAATAAATAATATCAGCTCTAGAATGCTTAATTTACATAATGCCTTATAAAGTTATAAGAACGGAACTGACCCCGTGATAGCCAATTTAATAAAAAAAGGTCTTACATCTATAGTTTAGCCTCCGAAGACTTTATATTAAATATAGCACGTTTCTTTTGCTATCATGATTCAATGTTGTTTTTGAAATCAGCGAGAAATATACTTTTAGTTTCCTTGGACCACAGAGCTACAAAATCACGGCGTTGTCTGTTTAATTGTAATTAACAATTGAATAAGCGCATAACTTTTAAAGATGGCGTTATAATTGTTTATCGCAAAGTCCTTTAAGGCTAACTGCCGCAGAATAAATCAATTTTCATATGCAACATAATATATCATCATACAGATCGTAATATATATGATATATTCACTTTAAAATCTTAAGTGTGCAATTTAAGATTGTGGTTGGTCATTGTTGCAAAATCTGATTCAGTAAATTGAGTTCATTTCATTAAGGTAAACGAAGCGGTATAAAAAGAAAAATCTTGGCCACAATTATTCGTATCTCGTGAATATTCAATTTGGATAATCTCGAATCACAATCAAGGAATTACTTAATATCCTGCGCAATCGTAATGCGTGGGATATTAAGTCATGCCCCATGTAAACGTAATGCCAAAGCATTTGTCAGTTGCTGTGGTACTTTATAGTAATTCGAATATTTCTTCACTATCACACCATACACACTTTTTTGTTTATTAGCTACATTAAGTAAGTTATCAGTTATTGTATTGTACATTCTGTGAGTAATTAAATTATTTTGTAAGCCCCGATAATCCCGTTACGTCTCTAAAATTAACAAATTTTTATTTCTATGTGACTATTAACGACTTATTATTTTTTCATGAGTAAAGTATATTAAAAAGAATATGAGAGGTTCCTTCAAACAACTTCAAACACGAGTCATCTTGTTTCAAGTGAATGAAAACCTATTTATAACTTACATCGTGTGCTCTATCATCAATTATATTATCGTGTGGCAAGTTGGCGGTCATCAGAAGTGCGTGGATGTCTTCGGTTTTGAAACTCTCCATATCTGCCTCGGCAAGGTTGGCGTCGAGGTCTCGCGCGATGTCGTTGTAGCGGGAAGTGAACTCAAAGCGAGAGGTTAACTCGCTTATGCCCTTATAGGAAGCCGACACGGAGGACAGTACGGAGGTGTGGTGGCACGAACTGTCCCGAAATATTGGACTGGAAAAAAAAATAAACTTTTTAATTTACACGTACTAAATAAGAAGACTGCCTTTAACACCATTTACGAAGATAGAAGCAAAATATTGTTTAATTATCTATTATACTATACTACAAAACGGTTCTGTGTTCTAGTTAAGACGTCGAAGTTGTGATGATTAAGGGGTCAGATAGGTGTTCACTCTGTTTAGGATTTTACTTGATATAATCATCATCAATACAGTTGCAACACTCCACTGCTGGACATTGGGCCTCCGGGGACGAAATTGGGATTGGTTTTATTTTTAGGTAGACATTGCTGCTAATTTACTATATATGCTCCCATAGTCGTCTCGTACGATGCCTAAAAGCATAAAATGGAGTGATCCTATTTCATACCAGGATCACAGCAATGGTTTCTATGCCGGAATCAGAACCCGAGCTTTCTGGGTAAAATTTTTTGGAACAGTTGAGACTAATTTCCAAAGACCACTTGGAGAAATTGAGAATACCGCAGTTTTGTTCCATTAAACATGTCAAAATTTAATTAATTAAAATAACATGATGATAGCGATTATAAACATTTACGACTAAGTTTTGAACGCAAAATCTTTAATTAAAAAATAGAGTAAACTCCTCTCCGGAAGTACCTTTTCTTTTTCAGGTAGCCTTAGGTATATAAAGTACAATCACTTTTTCAATTCAAAACATTATTACATTGTGACATCCATTTTCTGCAATTTATAGACTAGAACATAGGTTACAAATAAGGTATGCAAAAGAAATTAACACAATCCATAAATAATAATCATGTTTTATTTCCTGGTAGGATTGTTATCGAAATCTAGTTTTGGGCCTAGAGTGGACAAAACCCGTAGGCGTGGCGCCATGACACGCCACGTCTCATAGAGCGATCTGGGTCAGTAACAACCGACTTAAGAACACTTTGTAATATACCCTTAAATACTATGTTGGACTACAATTGTAACCACTAATAGTTGAAATGTGGTTTTCGTAAGTTTAAATACTTTAACTTTCCTACAATATTTTTTAAAATACAAATATTCAATATATATTTTGTTATAACCAAACGAGTAAAAGGGTAAAGAGCAACCGCTGCCAATGAACATGTGCAAGGCTAAGAGTATATATGTACATTTGTTATCCACCTTAAGTTAGTGATGTCAATAATGGGAGGGGGAGATCAAATTCTCCGTAGCTTTAAACGAATGTACGACATGATCAGAGAGAAATGCGTATTTTTAGCAAATAAGATCGAAAAACATTAGATATTTTATCTATCTAATTTAAAAGATGAATATAAAATGTAATTAAGTTAATGTTTTGTTTCGAATGAAATTTATTTTTCGTTTTGTTTTGTTTCGAGTGAAAATATATACATACATATTAATGATAAATGAGATAGATAAAATCCAAAGTATCGATAACTTACTTATAGTCGAAGAACCACAGGTAGCCAGAGTTGTCGCAGTGCGCGTCGAGATCATCGTGAGTGGAGTGCTGGCTGCCCGCGAGGCTGGTGTTGCTGTTGCAGTCCTCATCCACGCCCGCGACCCCGGGGCTCGCCGCCTTCAGTCCCAGCCGTGGCGGTGGCCCTGGAATTACAAGGAAAACATTTATTTCAATTGAGTTCAACTCATGGTTCGAGTGGGAATTTATCTTAAGTGTATTCTACTTATCACAAAGATGAGGTTTGTTGTTGCGCTCAAAACCGTCTACTTCGGGGAGCACTTCATATTTTAGTTTACGATAATAAGGAAAAAACGAAACGGACATTTGTACAATAAGTTATCTTCTTGTAGTTGACATTTCTACTAGAAATGATGAATTTTCTTTAAAAAAAATGTATACATAAGGATAGAACATGGCGCTTCTCTTAATTTATTTTAGTTTATATATGTATATTTGTATATATGTATGTATTAAGTTATTAATAAAATTATACAGTAGTAATATTTACCGAGTAATATGTAACCAATTTAGCACCGCCAAAATTTAAGAAAAATTATCCTACAATATAATAGTATATTATACATCCAATTAGTTTTTTTTTATAACTAATAAGAAATATTTGATGATAACCTTTGGTGTACACCTGGAAGTTCTTTGGTTTTTATGTTATAAATTTCATTACATTTTTCTCCAACAGAAGCAACAAACAAACAGCAGTGATAAAAGTTAACGATCGCACGGATCATGGTTTGGTGAGCGTATATTAGATTCCAACAGTACGATATATATCAATATCGCATTACCTTCTAGGTTTCTGTTTCAGTGGCCATAAATTTTAGTAAACTTAAAAGTGAAGGAGGAAGCACCAGCCTCAACTTGTTGGTGTTGTGAATTTGTTTTATACTTCAATCGTAAAATAAATAAACGTATCATTTTTACCGTTGTTTACAATATTATCATATTTTTTACCGATTTGAGAAGGCCGCTTGGCTGATTGGTTACAATTTTTGTTTGTCAAGGGTTCTAGGTTTAAATCATAAACAAAACTGAAAATTTGTCAAATGTACAATGTTAGGGTCAGACTGTTATTTGTGTTAGTCAATTGCGTCTCCTAAGACATCCAAATTATCCTCCAATCATTATTGAACAAAATCGTTCCATAGGATAAGAGTGAATTTAGAAAACCAAGTGCTCTCTGCCCACAAACTCAAGGCACTTAATTTTATGTATTTTGACACTTTTGGCATATTTTTCAAATGGAAAAACATGAATCTTTACGGTCAATACGGTTTCGATGCGTAAAGAACGATATAATGAATTATCAAATGCTTTATGGGTTTATGGGATAAACCCTGAGGAGACTATTTATGTAAAGAGCAAGCGAGCTAATAAAAATACAAAAATGTAGATATTCGTCCTACGGTCGGCATAGCGTGGGTGAGCTGGCTGGGCCACTTGCCTTGTAGGGAATCTTGATGTGAATCCAGAGTTGCTTTAAGGACAGCCAACTCATCATTATATTATCAATAGTTATGGTAATTATTCAAATAACTTACTTAATATTAGCATAGTAATGGAGGAATATTTTTTAACTTTAATTGATTAAAACAAATAACTTCATGGTTATAATGTTGATAGTTAAAAATTGTGCTTTACAGAGTGCAAGAAAGAGTTAATATTTCTATCGCCAGATGGTACTGAATACACGAGTCACATTTTAAGGCGAGCAAGCCTTTATAACTTGATTTATTTTTGTGACTACCGGATAGAACCTAACTTAATGTTTATCGTTTCATTCACTTTTGATGTGCAAAAGGTGCTATTTGGGTTCAACAAACGTGGTACAACACAAGGTGAGATCGAGCAGACAATAAATCCCTGTTCGTCGCCGACTATAAAGTCAAATGACGTAATTAAGTACATTAGATCTGACTCATTCATTTATGATACATCGAGATCGTTACGGCTGGCGACTCAATGCTTTTTTTGCAACAGAAAACCAAACTGGAAATCGTACAAGTTGTTAAAGATGTAAAAAACATTTTTCTCGAAAGAAATTAAACGTATTTAAATCCCTTTAGAATTACATTTAAATATATTCGTATTATAATGTTAAATGTAAAAAATCGGTTCAAGCGTGTACTCGCAGTAAAATTGTACCAGCTCTTTTTTAATGGATGGAATCTAATGGGCGACACGTATGGCTAAAAATTGTATTTTTAGATATACATAGTCGCCCGTTATATAATAATGACAACATATAGAGTACACGAGTGTTAGGGTGGAGTTCGCGTCTTTGCAAACGTAGTATGGGATGCTCCCTGGCGTGTGGCGCAACGATCTATGCAGGACGGCCTGCTAGGTGGCACGTCCTTGTGGAAGACTACATCCAGAAATGAACTTTTTTAAGCTGTTATTAATGATGAAGATGACACTCTACGTAACTAATAGTGTGAGTTATTATGTTACAACATAACTACACATGGAGTGTCGAGTGTCTTATTTAAATTTAGTACTGTATATATTTACAACTTTCATCTTATCGATTGCTGTACTATATTTTGATTCCCAGCTAAAAGTTAAATATTAAAATTAATCTTTACTAAAAGCAAGAAATAAAGTATTTACACAATTTTATCTGCCTGGAATAATACTTCCATTCCCACTAATTATTTTTAAATAAAAATCATTGCTTTTTGGTTCCACAATAGCAGCCAGAATTATAAAGCCTAATATATTCTATGGATTGTAGTTAATAAGACCAACAGTTTTAGTGTACACGATACGGCTGCGTTGAAGCCGATTCGATGTTACATAGATAGCCGCGGGCAGGTAGACACCATCCTGTTGTAGGCGGACATGCTGCGTTAGTTCATTTCTTCAATTTATGCGTATGATAGGAGGAATGTTTTGCCTAGAGCCACATACCAGTTTTATTTAATAGGCGTCCAAAGTTGTCAATCTCATTTAATAATTTATAAAGCGTATTTCGATACCAAAATCAATAGTTTTTATTTAATTATAAAGTCCTTTGCAAAAAAACGGGCACCTTACAGTCATTGGCTTTCCTATGGATAATATTAATACTTTTCGGTTAGATGACTAGAAAGAAATTTATTTTTTTAATACTTAAATCCTAAAAGCGGTGTTTTAGTTTATGTAAACAAAAATCCGTGTGAAAATAGACATTTTTATGAGTATAGTGAAATTAAGATTACGAGTATTACTATGATACTTTAATAAAAAAGCTGTGAGAATTAACATTAGCTAAACCCCCTTCCAGAAGCGCTATACTTTTACTAACTCTTATTGCTTTTTCTGCCATTACAATAGACACAAAGATAATCAGTTTTAAGTCACAATAAGGCAGGGTGGTGCGAAAAATATAAATTATTCTACTAAAATAACAAGAAATTATTTTTAGTTGCCTGATAAACTTCTAAGAACAAAGCCACGAAAAGTATAAGTCATAAAATAAAAACAGTTTTTTTGCAAAGAAGTGTATTATTTTTATTATCAGTGGGTGATTCAAATGAAAACCTTAAATGATGTGGTTTTGGATTTCACAAAGTGACTGTCAGGCAGTAGAGTCATGCTACAACGCGGGAGAAGACAGCAGCATTCAAAACAAGCTGACCGTGTCACTGTCAACATGCACCACGATTGAGCAGTGAAGGTCATTTGTCAGCTTAAAAGTACTGGTTACCGTCGCTCCCCTAGCCATGTTCTGCTCTAAAATTACTCCATTTGTATGCATGCAGTGAGCATTACTTTTCCAGCAGACGGTTGATTGCAATTTTTTTTGGTTTCAGCGATGAGCTGTGACGCCTTTCCTTGCTTGACCTTATCGTCTCTATAGTCTGGGTTGTCGTTGTGCGACGAATTTCGATTGGTTTAAGACCTTCACTACACAAAAAGCTGAACCACTAAACCTCTCTCAAGGCGCGCCACGTCGTCTGATCTTCTACTGTACGTATATCCAGCCTCTGCCAGCTACTTTGTGCACATCTTACTTTATATAGCCAAGGGGCGTCCCACACGATGTTTGTCGAGGTGCTTTCTCCAGTCCAAGAGTTGTTAGTTTTCCGAGAGGCGTGTCTAATCCATTTCAAATCCAGTTATATTCTGTATACAAATATGCAAAATTCATATACATACATAAATATAAATATTCAAAATAACTTTTAATCTAAGCACAGTGCTTGCTTCTTGTTTAGTTTAAACAATATTTAAGTCGATATCTAATCGGCTGGGCATTTTTAAAAACACTGAATCACTTTCAAATTAAACTGAATTTCATCAGATGTAACACTATCAGGAAATATGTTAATTTATTTTATGTTTTAACCATTTTTATAAGCTTTTTTCGTATTCTGCTATTTGACTCAAAGGTATTTTCGTTTGAACACGCTATATTTGTTACGCTCTGGAGATGTGTCATTTTTCAAAAGGAATTAAGTCAACGTCACAGACAAGGATAATCCCTTTACTTATTTCTTGGCGGATGTCATTATTTAAAACATTTATCAAATACGTATTTTAAATGGGTAGCGAGCATCGATTAAAGAGAAGGAAAGGAGAC
The DNA here is from genome assembly GCA_031353405.1 of Baronia brevicornis. Lineage (NCBI taxonomy): Eukaryota > Metazoa > Arthropoda > Insecta > Lepidoptera > Papilionidae > Baronia > Baronia brevicornis. The sequence continues at coordinate 122,066 of JASFAT010003848.1, read as the reverse complement.
GCTCGACGCGTTTTCTTTTTTAATTTAGTGGTTAATTGAGGTTGAAATATGATTGCGTAAGAATTCTTTTTGCTTAAACTTAAATATGTAATCTAAACTAAAAAAGTTACGATTTTTTTATTAATATATATAAATATAAAAAGAATATCTTTAAATTTCCGACTTCCATACAATACTTAAAACAACTGATATTCTCGTCTGATTGGCGAGCTGTGTTAATTTTGTAAGATATATTTGACAGTTTCATTTCGTGGCAACTTTTTTTGCAAGCGTACAGACAATGGAGCAGCTAACACAAGAGAGCGACGTTAATTTGGCCCTGAGTACCGGATGGAGGTTGCCTTACATCGTAGCGCGTCAGTTCAGCTGAATTTAATCAAAATATTTAATCATTTATAAATAGTTTTACTTTATTAATAGAATATAAATAATTTATGTTTATCGATGGAAAAGCTTAGTGGCGAAGTTATCGTATGTGGTTTCAATGATCGCGAAGTCGATTCCCGCATCATCATAGGTATGTGTGGTGTCATACAGGTATTTATTTTGAGTCTTGGTGCCCTGCCAATCCATCTTAGAGATGCGTGATGCTAAGTGTTAAATTCCTAAAGAAATTGACAGGTCCGTGTTCAGTGCTGGAACATATATGGACTGCAACAATTAAATTTACAAAATGCAAAATTTGGAATAAGTTTACAAATATTCACAGCAAAAATATCCAACATATTTTTAAGTATGTTTATAGTGATCAGACCAGCAATGACCAAGGTATGGTTAGCAGATAAAAATTTTAATCTAAAAATTTACGTCTCCACTGTCTACCGAATTGAAAACTGCACTATATTGCTACAAAGCAACCCCGGGTGTCAAATTTTTGTTCGCTGTTTATTCCGAGACAGAATCACTTAAACCGATAGATTACTTTTAATCATTTCATTTGCACATTTTGATAAACTGCGACGTGACTTGATAAACGACGACCCAAACAGTGCAGTGGAGGATGGTTCGGTTTCGGAGCGATCACGGTTTGATTGTCATATATAAAGAATATATAAAGAAATAGTAAGTAAAAAATATTAAATAAAAGGCCAATTAGAAGTTTTCACTTATTTTCACATACATACTTTAGTAAGTAAAGAAAAAATCAGTAAGATAGAATTTAGCATAAATTAAAAAAAAAATGTTATTTACAAATTCAATACTAAGTGTTAAAAATACATATATCTCTATAGTTATCTGAATTTTACATATAATTTATTTATATTATTCATTTATTTTATATTTATTTTTAAAGTAAACGCTAAGCAACCATGCTCCAAATCAATTTCGAAGTGGCGACATAAATAAAAACTGGTTTACAATTTCAAGGGCGGTATACTCGTACATAACATAGTTAATATTTAACACAAGTTGTACAGATTATTTTTGTAATACAAATTGGTTCCACAAAATGTATCTCGCCATAACTTCGTGTTACAAAATTATTCACAGACATTGATTTGCCTTTTTCCTTGTCTCATATTATTAACCATATCTTGATCAACTGTAAACTGCTAAATTACATGTGGCGCCTCCTTTCAATCAAGGCCCTGACAACTGACGCTGATTTACGTGTGACATAAAAAGTAAAGATGTGCGAATAAAGTTGAGTACAATAATTACAAATAATATTTATAGAAATTATTTTTCCTAAAGAGAAGCTTTGGAATATTACGATGTTATAAAGTTAAACATTCTAAGCATACTTGAGAGGTCAGTTTCCGCACAAATACTACTTCGTAGTTCAATCGGTATCCACAAATTTTGAGTGCGACACTTCAACGGGGACCAAAATGTCACATTTAAATAAAAAAATTAAAAAAAGGTATAGCGTTTGAAATTAAAAAAAACTAGAGAAAGTTTAAGATTTAAGGAGGTGCAATTATATCTCGCTACATCAACAGTCAACCTGACTGGCAAGCCTTGCGTGCTAACATATAAAAAAACATGGTTCTATTATACGATTGATAGTAGCATAATCATGTTGAATACAAAGCAAGGCATAAATAGGTACAGGCTGATAACGGGCAGCAGAGTCATCGCTAACTGTCAATTGATAATATGTGTATGCTTTTGCTATCATAAATAATACGTTTAATGCTCAATGAATTTCAAGTCCTGCTCAAAAACTAGTTTTTCAGAATTTACCAGAATTCATTAGTTAGCTTTCGAGCTTTTTCGACCGTTATTTCGTATGCTTTATGTATATAAATACAACTATTACATTAACAACAAGAATATATGAAAATAGTGATACAACAAAGTAAAAGGTGGCTTAAGCCACCTTTCACCTGGCCACGAGCTTGTCTTACCTTATTTACTATCTTCAATTTCAAACAAACCGATGTAAGCAAACTGATTAGCTGGAACAATTACATTTCTAAGAAATACAAGATTCATTTCGTGTGTCCATTACAAAGAAGCTACGTTCACAAACTAGGTCTAACGTTATTGACTATTGAGTTCTGTGAACGGTTATGTCAGTAAGACAAAAATTTTCTGATTTTTCTATAAACAATAAATTATAATTATTAAATAAAAACAATCTTTGATTTCTTGTTATATTTTACTATTAATCATTTGATATGAATAATACAGTAATAAATCATCGTTCGGCAACCTTTTGAATATAAGTATAAAATACAAAATTTACATAATTTTTGCAGTACTAACCCAGTATAACTGATAAATCAAAATCTATTACTAGCCAAGTACAATGAATAACAAAACGCAGCACATTATACCACCGACTCATGTGTCAAAACATAAAACAGAAAGCAATAAGATCCACATAACATGCACCATACACGGATGATATTTTAAACATCGCAAATGAGTCAGTCATATGAAAAACGAATTGTTAAAGTGAATGTGACAATAAAAGAAAAAGCGCAAGGCGCCGGGTAATTTCACCACTACGCGACTTGCGTTCAAAATGGAAGAAAACCTACAGTATAAATAGTCCTCCTCGGCTGGCAAGTATGACCAACTCTCTAATTTTATAACCCTCCTACTACCTAATTGCAGATGAATAATAATTATACAAATTTAAAAACATCGCGCTCTGTAATTAGCGAAGATTGTATACAAACATCAAACGTCAAGATTCGATATCTTCCGTTAGCAGATTCGCGGACTTCGTTGGTAAATCAACTTTTTTTTTCATATATACTTGCATACCCGTTTTTACTAGCTTACTAACAAGAGCCAGTTTTGTACTTTTGTTTTATTTTATAAATAACCAACGTGAGAATCTTCACTTAAAACACTTTATAACGAGTGATATTTCTTTTTAAATTAATTGCAGTTAATTTTTTTTATATATTCACGCCTATCCCCCGCAGGGGTTGGCAGAGACCACAGAGCTCCATTCGCTACCATTCATCGCAACGAAACGGCTCTTAATTTAATTTTGCACTTAATTTTTTTTAAATTATTTGTACTTTCTTGCGTTTTCTATTTTCTTACTATTATTTTAAATATTTTAGAAGTCACATGTAATTTGCATTTAAGTCAGTATAAGTTACTCGTTGTTTTAGAGAGTATCAATTTTAAAATGTTCAAAAAATGATTATGTACGTGAGTTGATCAATTTCTCCGCTCTATTATTGAATCAAGAAGACAACTTATACATTGTATATATATAAGTATTGTGGTAGTGGGCGTAACATTTCATGTATAGAAGACATTAACGACACTGACAAACTAATTTCCAATGAGTTACCAAATGCAATTACATGGTAAGTGTCCATTACCGATACCAATAGCGCCTTCAATGGTAATGTCGAGACCGCTCCGAGCGACAGTGCAGACATATAAATGACTCCATTCTACTTGTAATTGCATTAAACTATTTATTGGAGTTGAAACTTACTTCTCTAGTATATGAATATATTTAAGTATCACATGCTACGTGAAACTGAAAACAATCGCGCTTAATTATGCCGTTACAATAGCGAGATGTGAGGATAATTGCGCCTCAATTTGCATTGTTCAATGCAGTTTTTAATTTTGCGAAAAGTTTGTGATTCGTTTAGAATTTTTATCTCGTGGGATATATTACATGGGACTGTACTCTACTCACTGAAGAATAAAGATAATTGTTAATTAATAGTATATAATTGAGTCTCTGAGTTGGACGTTTCTGTTCATCTTTGACAATTTCATACGTTTCTACTAATTCAATATAGTGGCATGAAACAATATATACGTATTACGCCAGAGACAAAAGCATTTGATACATGGCAAATCGGAAAGCATTACCCTAATCGTTATATTTGAAAGACGTAATTTCGAGATGACAATGAGGAAAACTTTCTTTGTATCACTAAACGATCACTTTTCTTTGTATTTGAGAAAGTATTTTGCTATTTTTTTCAATTAACAATATATAATAATTAATTCATAAAAAGATATAAAGGAATCGTTTTTGTTTTATAATCGTTACATTAATGACACTGACAAATTTTCAGAGATGATCTATTTAAACGAAATCATTGAAGAACAGAATGATTTGTTGTAGGGCTCATTCTGAGATCTGAAGTTGAGTAAGACATAGTTACAAATTAGAAATTGAATATGTTATGCACGTCTATCCATAATAATATTTCCCTCTAAGAAATTCACCATTCGTAACTGCAATTAGCATACTGATTACATAAATGTTGCATGCGATGGCAATAACTGACAGTTGCATTAGTACGCTTGTAATACTCATTTAAGTCAAAGCAGCTATAGATTTGAGCACGTAAGTTAAAGTTATACCAATAACAATGGAGATATTCTGTTACGAAATAAAAAATGAAGAAACATATATACATACATATATATAGTCACGCATGTCTCCCTGTAGGGTTAGGCAGAGACCACAGATCTCCATCTGCTACGATCTCGACACACCTTCTTTGCTTCCCTCACACTCATTCATCTTTTCATCCATTCTTCCTCTCACATTCACTGTAACGAAATGGCTCTCCGTTCGTCACTTTTTGCCCTCGTGGGAATCAGGACGTGACGAGTGGCGAACCACGTCACCGTCATTTTTAACGAATTAGGTATATTAGTCGTCGTAGTGAATCCCACGAGGGAGGAAGAAAATTCATGATTATAAAAAACAAAGAATGTGCAATAAGATAATAAAACTAAGTAGCTAACTTATATGGTTCACTGGCGAATCTATCGCTATCGAAGGTAATAGACGTGGATTCGAGTAAATACATCACATCAAGATAAATACTTGAATGACGTACAAATTCTATTTTCGTCGAGCCTGGGTACCCCGCAAATTCGCTTTGGGCAAGTGTGGTAGATTTATATCTATTTTTCCAGATATAGTGGTGTAGTGGGACATATGTATATGTGCAATAATAATAATATACATAAAATGAAATTTTTTTTACCTAATACTGAGTGGCTTCACTAAAACCTAATATGTAAGTGGGTGGCTTCTTTATATTTTATCCTTAAAGTAACAAATGGCCCAATAATTATGACCCTCATATGCTCAAAGTACCGTGAAAGAAAATTGTTGTTTCAACGTTACTATGCTAGCTTTGTTAGAGACGAGTTCCGGGTGAACTTGACGATCATATCCACTCAAATTAGCATTAATTATATCTAAGAGAACAAAAACTCCAATGTTGTATGCAAATTTTAAGGAACTCGATTTGCGTTCAAAGGGAATGGAGAAATCAAGCCAATAAAAAACACTTAAAGCTGCGCTGTAAATTACATGCACTAATGTATGTCCCTTCGTTAAAACACAAAGACCTTTACGGGATTAATTTCATTGTTTTGACTAAGATCTCCATGAATGCGATGAGAAAAGAGAACGATTGTTTAAAGTAAAGAAGTTGTCTGTGTACTATTTGTTTCATAAATAAATGTTTAATTTTTATGTATAATGTAGAAGTAGTCTCTATGAAAAAGTAGAATTTATTAGGACTATGCTTTAATTTAAATATTACCTGCGAATATAGAATATGCTTTATAAACTTGTTAAAATTGGGGATAAGAAATAGTATATTCTTTTTAACAATAAATTAAAACCAATGAATTTTATAAGAATTATCCTTTTAACCAAAAAGATGTTATCCTTTTAACCATTTAATGATTTTAATTTAAAGATCGTGTAGATAATTTTAAATTATGACAATATATATTTTTTTTAATATTCAAAAGGAAATAGCTGAATTTAAAATGCTTATCCAAGAACAGTTTGTATAAGCATCAAGTTTATAGGATCGCATGCACATATATAGTATACAATGTGCAAGCGACGCGGTGTCGGTTGGCGGCCTTGACTTGCGAGCTGGCGCCAGCGCCATAAGCCACAACACGCCTTTGGTTGGCCCACCGCTCTCTCTCAATTATTATTTAATGTTATCACAACACCAGCAGGCTATGGATTATTATGCAAATTAGCACTAAGGGTTGACTATGTGAGGCTTATGAATATATATTTTTTTTAATATTGTTATGTCATCAAAATTAAAAGTGCGATTAACAGGACGGATTTTGTAGACTAACACGTCCAATTAACATTGGAAAACTAATATCGTTTATAACGAAGGTGGCAAATTAAAGTTTCCGGAAGCAACAGAGACACGTACTGGTTAAACGGTAAAAATAAGTCAATGACCATAAACGTGAATTCACATGCCACTAATACCGTAAGTGTCGAGTGTCTAATAGTCACGCTAGCACAACAAATTTAGAACACTAGCATATACCAGCACACTGTTATAACCAGCTATAGAATTACTTTCAACTTCCTACATTCTTCATACTTCATACTTCTTTGAACATCGACTTAGTTTAAACTGGCACATTCAAACCTTTTCATTTTCATTCACACGAAATTCATCAAAAACGATTGCCTTTTAAGAAAAAGTATGTTAATTTCATACTAAAACGTTATTTCCTTGAGTCAAGGCAATTTCCATATATCGTATCGAACGCTTGTTAAAATTTTTATTTTAGATTGTGTCACTGTCACGCTATACGATTCTTTTTGGGTCTGACACGTTTTACAATTACATGACTAATCTCCATTTGAGATTTGTCTATTAGCCTTCTTACGGTTATCCACAAAACTTTCGCTTTTAAGTGCTAAGTACTTAGTTTGTCACTGATTGAATATTTTTCAACAAAAATCATCCTTTCTAATTTATGCGTGAAACGCTATTAACATATTTCGCGTTGACATTCATTTATCATAGAAAAATTAATAGGAAGAAAGCATTTAATCTCACATTCCCATCACTTATCAAGACATTAAAGTACAAATTGTCAAGATAAGTTATCAAGAAGCCTTGTATCACTTCTTTGAACGAGAGAGCTGACTTTATTAGTCGTATTGCATAAAATGTATAAGTAGACAAAAGGTTTAGAGGTAAATTTTCCGATGCGGTTGATGATTGGGGCGTATAAATAGAACGGCATCCACGCCGGCCCGGCATGGACAATGGATTCCGTAGACGAGACGCGTTCCATATGGATGAACCCGTAAAGGGCATTCGTATGCAAACTAGTTCTTTGCGAAATTAAATTTAATTAATAAATATTTTTTTAACTTTCCTAACATTTGAAATATGGAATAAGTGAAAGAAAAAAGATTTGGTGGATCTTTGGATTTGGGTTTTGTGGATGACATTTGTATATTTTATTGTTTTTTATCAGACAAAATAATTCTGGGATTACGCAAAATTACAATCAGATATATCCTTCTCATTGTTAATGAAGTACGCGTCGTTTATAGAATGTATTATCGTCGTTTATAAACTATTTAATAACTTACAATATAGTCTAAAAATGTATTAACATAAAGCTTGAAACGTAGTCATTCCCCATAATCAACAGTCATTAAATTGGAAATGTAAAATTCAAAGAATCGCTGATTAAACAAATGAAATGAAAGGTATCATTTCATTACTTGCAATATCATTTCAAATACTTAGTTATGATTATAAACAACAGTATCTATGCATACTGGATAGGAAAAACTTGTTTCGATTACACATATTTTATTTCATACTAAAACATGTGTGATCGAAGTCATTTTATTTGATTCATTGCTGGAATTAACTATTATATTTCATATAAAATTATTCTTTCTAGTGATCGGACCCGTATATGAAAGTATATCTAAGATGAGTCAGGCCATCTTAAGCCGTATTTGCATTACACATTGGCTGGGATTTAAGAAATTATGAATCCTATATTTAGGAGGTATAATATATATTATGAATGCTAACTTGGAAAATGAATGAATTTATAACAAAGGAATTAAAATTTTTATTAGGAATCTGCTTCTGTAGTCATATGAAAGAAAAAATGATATACTGCAAAAATATTATAGTTATTTATACAAAAAAATCTTTAAAAGATTACATTTCAACTTGTTTCTAAGTAGATAAATATTTAATATTGATCATCAAAGATAGAAAATCAGCGTCATATCACAGCAATGTAATAGAAAGTTGATGAAAAAGATATTTCAATAAAACGAGCAGAAGAAGCTATCACGAGTCTTATCTGAAGTTCACTTCGGGAATGGCATCGTTGGGAATTTATGTAAAATTGCACAGATTATAGAGCAACTAAACGAAAGAATACTTTTTTTTCGTTTAGTTGCTCTATAATCTATGCAATGCAATGTGCAATTATTTCCCTAATGGGATCATTTACACTTTCACAACTTATCCAAAAACATAAATTAAATAATAAAAAAATATTAAAAGCAAAATATACTGCACATCGAAACGTGGATATTTCATGTACATATATGGTACCAATAGTCCATATACATAACTTTACCATCGATAAATTAGTACAATGATATAACACATCGGCTGACTATTTTAAAAAATATTTCTGTCCTAAATATAAATGAACTAGGTCCTTTATTCAATATGCAAGTTTCAGGTACTTACAGTTTCAGGTAATTACGCAAATCAGATATTTTATAAATCCACCACGTTTGAATTTTTGTAAAGCTTTTTATGCTTACGTACATACGTCTCTAATTCACATAAACACAACGGAGGTTACATAAGTTGTACATACTATTGCATTTAAAATGGGAAAAAGAGACAAATAAAAGGATACTTGTAGTTTTATTTACTTCTCTGATTAGAGCCTATTCAGTAGGTGCTTATTGTTTTGATTGTTAACAGACTGACATCTGACTGAACCCAATGTCAATTATTGGATTTATATCTATATACATATAGTAATTTTGTGTAGTTATATGAAACACATTGCATTGCATATTTTTTGTTTGCCTATAAATTGTAAACATATCTTGTAGATAGATGAGTTTAGGAGCGATCAGAGAAAATACATTAAAATAATGGCCAACAGAATATTTCGAAACATCTCGGGTGTGAATTCATCCAGTACAGCTAATATGTAATATAATCAGATCATAAAATGTAATTTTGGACTGCACCCATGATTCATAAGAAAGATATTCCTACGACAACATAAAGTATAAGACACAAGATATGTTTGAGATGGCACTGAAATCACATAATGTACCAGAGCACTGTTAACTTCAGCGAGGTTTTTAATTTTTTTTTGGACCTTAGACTATAATAATACTCGGACAAGAGTCTAGCAACTTTGATTTTATTCCAAACTCTGACATAGAAGAAATTAAAAGAAAGATTCAGGGTGTAATAATATGCACTCTAAAGTATAAAGAAAAATGGAAAGAGAAAAATATTTGTAGAAAGGTAAGATTTTGTTCAAAGTAACAATAGGTTTAGACGAGAAATTTATCGATTAACAAAGCAATATACGATGACTTGGGAGCTGGTAGATATATGTTAAGTTAAAGAATATTAAAGCTAGCAGTGTGCAACCATATAGCTCTCTTGATTGATGTGTATTACATATTTGTGTTCTTATCTTTTTAGGTACCATATTTTTAGGACTATAACATGCACCTGTTTACGTAGAAAATTGGACTCAAAGAAATTAACAATAAAATATTTTTTCAATTACGGTCAAAACACTACACTACATAACTAACGATCCACAGTGCAACCGCTAAAATTCCAGGGCAAACCAAGATTGGACGTGCTTCACTTGATTTACATGCAGTGTTAATAAAAAGTAAACCACAGTAGCTTAGGGAAAGTGCTCGAGTTCATTTATGTTTATTATATAAAATAATAATGTTTTTATAAAATAAAAATCCTTTTTAAATATAATCTACTATTTTTAAATAGAATTTGTCAAATATTCTTTGGTGAAATACATTTAATTTTTAAAAGCTTTAAGACTTTGATTTTACGATGATAAAACGTATGACCCTGAATATTATAACATTTTTTTAGGTTTTATAGTTAGATTAAAAAAAATTAATACATTATTTCAGTAATTGTAGCTAAATACAAAATAAATAATCAAGTAGCTAAAAACATAATAAATAATCCTTACAAGAATCAGAGATTCCAATCTATGTTTGCAATTTTTAACCATCGATCTCGGAATAGTTTATCGCTGCGATTGTAAACGCCCACAAGTTCCTGGAAATTTGCATATCTAATTATAGTACACTGTGAACAGCGTTGTGAAAATATAAGCACAGGCAGACGAGCAATAAATAAAAAATACAAATTGTTTATAAAGAAATATTAAAATTTGCTAGATTGTCAACGCGGATACAATAATAAAAATTACAGGAACGTACGAAGAAAATATTTATTATTGTGATGCTTTCCGACTGCAGAATTTCTTAAAAATGTATAAATTAACAGATTCATAAAAAATGTTTATATACATTATACTTATATATTTGTTTGGATTTAATACACAAGAACCTAATGTACAAGCTTAGTACCTAATGAATATATAAGCGTATATCAATGGATAATGTACACAATATTTAAAATATTGGATTAGCTTAATTAGGTCACAATTAACTCATTCATATGTACTTATGTAGCTACATACTAAATATTAGTACATGTAGTCAAGTTTTTACGAATGTGAACTGGGCGTCGGAGCACTATTTTCTGCGAAACTATAATCTTGTACTTATATACACTGAATTATTTTCTCAAAAACTTTTTCCCGTTTAATTGATTATTTTTTTGTTTTTCCATTAAGACAGTCTTTAATGAGAGTGTGATAATTTCCCAGGTGAGGCGTTTCTATTTTTTTGAACCATGCATACCGTTAAGGAAAACATTATACGGAAGATTTTAAGGTTTAAATAATTTCAGGACTATAAGGTGAAGGCTAAGTTATGTACAAAATATGCAGTGTATGTACGACACTACATATTTTGTACATAACTTTTGACGAGAAAGCTAACTAAAATATAATTACTTATTCTCAATCTTAAATACCCTTTCATCTTTTTTACTCTGAAATTTCAGTAGCGGTTTATTTATAGTGAGTACATTGCACACTTCCCCAAAATGGATGGAGACTGGAGATCACTGAAGATAATGGCTCGATAGCGGTAACGAGCTCGTCAATAGAACCGATATTTGGGCAAATATCCGAGTTTAAAGATGAAAGATGTTTATGAATATCAACACATTAATATATAACAAAATACTCTACAGTATTTCAAAATATTAAAAAAAGCTATTTACTTAAAACCTTTTTCCGGAATAAATACTGATAATAAGTTTGTTCATTTCAATTTGCCTACATAAATTGTAGCCATACTAAATGAAAAAAATTAAAAGAAACGTTTTAGAGAACAATAGTACAAAAGCAGCGATGGTTATTTACCATTTTTTTTATTTATATATTCACGCCTATCCCCCGCAGGGGTTGGCAGAGACCACAGAGTAAGTAATTCAATTTCTCATTTGCTTGTTTCTTCTATAAAATAATCAGTAATCGCGCGTGTATAACACTACTTTTCAGGCAAATTAGAATACGAGTATTTATAATTTAGTTATAAGATAAAACTTTCTAGCATACAGATAGGCAGTATTGCACATAGCGACAAAGAAAGACTTCAATAAGCAATATTTTGTCACGAGTCAACAGTAGGTAACACCTACGTGATTTACTTCGAGTTACAAGTCTGTGGCAATAAGTATTTCGGGTCCATCCGTGGTATTATTACTACAGGTCATAAGTATCCTATATATATATATATATATATATATATATATATATATATATATATATGTATATATATATACATATATATATATATATATATATATATATATATATATATATATATATATATATATATATATATATTAGTTGAGGTTAGTGTTCAATGAATATAACATTTGTGTATATATCCCTATATTATGCCAGTGGATGACAAATGCCATGTCTTTCAAACAACTACGGCTTAAATGTAGATCATTTTCTATACTCAGCGCCCGTAATTCTTTAAACACGTAACTATTTCCGTTTCCAATTAGTTACAAACGTGATTACATATTTCTCTGAGAACATTATATAACCTATAGAAATTTGCATCTTTTATTAATTAAAAACCAGCTTTAGTTAAATTGATCACTTTCCCTGTGTAATAAAATATCATAACTAGCTTTATTTTTGTTTCCGTTTTTACTTTTGATACCAAATCCTAACTTCTCAAAGGTTAGATAGATGGAGGCGCAACTATAAATTGTTGGCACAATTCTACTTGAAGACGAAGGTTTCTTTTACAAAATAATTATTAGTCACAGTAAAAGCTCTTCTATCAAGGCTTGGGTAGACTTTCAATAGTTTTAAAATGGGCGGTATTATTGTTAAATCCTTCACAAACATCTCAACTACTTACGAGCTGACCAACTGAAATTAATTTATTTCGATAATAAGAAGAATAAAAAATTCAATAAGAAGACAAATGGATATATTATTTCGTCATTTGTTAATATGCTGTTTGCGAAATGACTTCATATTTCACGTGCCTCCGACAACAATATCAGGCGTATACTTTAAGTATCACACTTGATGAATACATACTAATAGGATCGTTCGCATTCTTTGAAACTTAAATAAATAGGGCGTTACCTTTGCTATCTTAAACAAAAGAAGCCCTTTATTATATATAACTGTTTGATACCCAAATTGGTAACTCAATAATGGAGTATCCATTTATTAAGAAAAAAGTAGAATACTGACACTTACATACTAGGAGTAATAAAGGATTTAACAAAGAAGAGATGGAACTTTTATTTATTTTAACTTAATTATTGGAATATATTATGGATCTAGAATATACATACCATATTCGAAGGAAGTATTTCAATTGTCAATCAATCCTATTGAAAGTTCAAACTCGACGCAAATAATTGAAAATTTAAACACAACTGAAGAAAATTCCAAGTTAATAGAGATAACTTACGAGACCGCACTGTTAGACAAGATGAGGACTGAAATGAAAATCGTCAGGTATGTCCTTCCTTTGCAAAACAAGCTGAAGGACACTCTTTTCTTGTGATCTAGTTGTTCACCTCGCTACCAGAGTACACAGAAAGCACCATAGGTAGTAAACTAAATCTTTTACACGAGGTAATAAAGTTCAAATTGAAATGAACAGATGTATGGCGCATGAAAAACCACTTTGCGTTCGTCAGCAGAGCATGAACCATGAAAAGTTGCAATGCAAGTATGAACGATTTACATAACTAATTTTTCATATAACTTATTACGATATTTAAAAAAATATTTAGTTAGGTGAATTGAGGGATTTTGAACTGAGAGTTTAAATTTTTTTTTAATATAATATAAAATGTGGACACTCTTTTTCAATTTGTCCCTTTAATGTTACTTGGTGAACCGTGCAATTGACTATGGAAATTTTTGAGTAAACATTTCTGGAAGCCATTTTACTACAAATGAACTAATAAATACATACTTTAACAAATTGAGGAATTAAGCAAAAATGTAACCAAAACACGATGGAGGTCGGTGAATTCGGAAACGTTATAATAACTAACTAGGATAAAATTAAATATCAAATATGTCCAAAAGGTATAAAAAATATTAATCATTTAGTACATAGTTGTTTATGTTCACATATCAGAATTCAACCTTAGCCGTAAGTCATTATAGTATCGGTTACCATGTGGGCTATTGGCATCAACCCAAAACAAACCTCGTTGATGTCCCTTCCGTAATTAAAGGACACGCCCGGGATGCGGGCGAATTGAATGAGCCGTATTGATGCAAGTAATCGGGTGTAGTCCATTGAACTCTTTGATGATCGTCCAAAGTGAACAATGCCTACTCTATATGCATACATGCTGTGCAAAATACGTTTCCAAGCATATTAACTTATTAACATTATTCAGTATTAATTAACCCCTTTGCATCATATGGAAATATGAACAAAAATCCCATAGGTATCACCGAAACTTTTATATTCAGGTGAAAATTGTATAGATTTTTTTTTATATAATCGCGCCTATCCCCCGCAGGGGTTAGCAGACACCACAGAGTTCCATCCGCTACCATTCATCGCAGCGAAACGGCTCTCCATTGGTCGCTTCTCGCCCTCAATGAGAAGGGCAATTTAAATTGTATAGAAGTAAAAGCAAAATAAGTTTTCAGCATTATTTATTAAAAATTTTGTTCATCTACTGAAATGGTAATTTTCTTGTTAACAAGCAACGCAACGCTTTTGAGCTTGTTTTGACGAAGTTGATGGTAGGACCACCGGATGATGATCAGAAAATCTTGGTGGTAATGATACGGCCGTTGTAACTTTTCCTATATTATTTGCAATAATATCTTCCAGATTTTAGAATTCCATACATTCTATTTTAAACGTTCCGAATAAGTTTAGTGACTAACAAATGTCATCATTTGCACAGCACAGGCGATAGTGATTTCAGAGATAACAAAGACAAGCAAAACATCATTGCATCCGAGCAGTGTAACAGTTATCAGTGTCAGTGCTTGTATCTGTGATCTTATACTGTAAGAAAATGTGGTTTTTTATTACTTACATATTTGGATTCAATGCTGAACGCAGACGCGTAATAGTGACCGGTTACGATATATAAGTGAATACGCTCCGGTAATAGTGACCAGGAAAATTGAGCGTATATATACGATTATGATACAAATGGTTAATCGTTGGCACTTGGTGAATAATATAACTAATACACTAAAAATATTGTTATTGAAAAACTAGAGTAACTAAAACTTTCACCTTTTTAATTAAAATAATTTAGTTAACACTATTTAAATCACATGCAATAATATAAACGTTGCTTAATAAAACTGTGTATCACGTCTAGTGTTCCACAGGGCAATAAATGACAATGGACAATAATATTGTATTATTTACCAGTTATATCAGCACGTAATATTTAATCAGTATTATTAATTTTTATGAAAAAAAAAATGGTTGTTAAAAAGTATAGTACCCCCTAAATAAACTATTTATTTAGGATATAAATCAAATGAAAAACGGAAGGAATAATAATAGTTGTTTACTTTAAGCTGGGATCAATTAAAATCAAATATTCTTGAATATTATATAAGTATCGGTAATCAGTTCGTTCATACATACTTATCGAAGTTCTCATATCTGAAACCCAAACCGAACATCGTTCATGTCCCTTCCGTAATTAAAGGACACGTCTGGAGTGTAGGGGAATTGGACGTACCTAGTACTGTACAACATTAATAACTTAAGTATTAAGATGAAGCCTGGTTTGAAGAACTCAGTAAAAAGAGAATTAAAAGACGTTAAATCGGCTTGATTTCAACCACCGCAAATTTCTCTTATGAGGCCTGTGGAACAGTCATATCGTAATTGCTGTATATAGCCAGGTAAACAGTCTCTTAGACACTTTGGAATAAACAGACTGTGATAGACGTAAAGGCCATCATTAATGTAATAAGATAATATTGTAATTTGATATGGATAATGTGATAGGCAATTTAAATTTTGCAATTAATTTTATTGTTTTGAGTTTTATATAAATGCTTTATTCTGTTTGTAATTTATTATATATGAACATGAAAATAAACTAACAAGGAAAAATGAAGTCGGCATTATTTCTAAGTGAATAATGCCGACTTCATTTTTACTTATGAAATTGCGAGATTAAAAGCCACGATGTCTTGTTTCAAAAGTTAAGAATAGTAGGTTGGAATAGTTTAAAATAAAAGAAGATAAACAGAAGTTAATCATTTGTACATATTTGGACTCCGTGCGGTACAGATTACAATATTTACGGTCTTCATATACTGGAACGATAAAATGAATCACACATCGATTAAGTAGTGGGCAATAGTTGACAATAAATACTTGAAAACGAGTCACCGTTCGTTTTCTCCATATTAAACAATTGATACCGCGACCTTAAGAGGCCGGCTTGCAATAATATGAAGCAATCGTTCGGTTGCGATTCGATAAACGATTCGTGTGGGATGAATATGTTTTTAAAAGTTTTGAGTGTGGGCTTATTAGATATATTGGTTTTATAATGACGTGTATATAAATTTCTTAAAACTAACGAGCTGAACGAGGTATACGAATAGATATAAGATAGAAGAACATATACAATAATATAAATAAATTTGTCTAGTGAACTTTAATTCATAATTACTGTATTTTTTTCCAAAATCTTTAAATTCAAAACAATGTATTCTAAAAAACCATCGCAAGATTTGAAACAAATATATTATGTAAAATATAATTAAATATATTATGTAATATGAAACAAATATATTATGTATAATGATTATATAAAAGTACATTATAATATTATCAATTTGAAAGTAGATTTTTTTTTATATATAAAAACGCTGATTTTCCTACTCTATTATTTAGGTCGTTGAAATATAACTGTATTTATTAGTCGCTGCAGACGTTAACGGTAGGTACAGTAAACATTTACATCTAAGGGGAAATCATAACGAAAATAAATCGACGGCCTCTGCGTCGGTCATGCCGACGTGTAAACAACGACACTACAGCGATATCGAGCCGTGCTAATATTTACACAGGAGCACGTTGACACAAATTTGACAAACAAAAAAGTAACTTTCGCCGTCGTCTCAGCGGAGTATAAGCAGTAGACGAAGAACTTTCCACGGTGGGTGTCAGGTACGTGCATTGTATTCAACGAAAGTTCACCGAACTATAAAGACAATATACGGACACATCCGGATTGAATAAAATGAACAACGTAAGAATCTTCAGAAACCTGCAGGAAATAAAATATTTTTTTTAATTTAAATTTAATTCATCAATCAAAAAACATTTCCTCACCTTATCGTCTTAACTTTGAAATATAATTTGATTCATTCTTAACTAATATTTAAATTATTTAAATATATTAAATATTCGTAAATAATTTCGTAAATATTCCAAATCCTTACTAGGATTTGGAATATTTACGAAAAAAAATGTTATATAATTTTTTGATTCTTAGACTATTTTACCAAAGGATACTTTAAAAGTTAGAAGAATTACCGTACCTCTCTGAAAAATGTTGGCAATGACAAAGAAAAAGAAGTCTGAACAAAAATTATGCTTTTTATTTTGATATATCTTCATCGTAAAACTTTAGTAAATGCTTATTCCCTTTAAATGTTACCCTTATGTTAAGGTCAGACGGCATAAATTTTGTGCGTTCATAATTTATACGCTGTAGTATAATACTTTGTAACATTTTTTAAAAAATTTAATTTAATCATAAGAGCTAGAAAAACGTGGCACATCTGTGCTCAAAACATTGAAACCGGGCGAACTAAAATTAGAATTTAGAATCCACGGCCTAGAAATTTATAAACACTAACCACCCAAATGACGGGGCGCCATAATATGGGGCAAATAATGAACAATGTTTAAACAAAATATTGTTTCAACTGTCATTTACAATGTATTATTAAAAGATATCCCCGCGTTCCCCAAAGAGAATCGTGAACATTGTTCAAGGTACGGTTAACTACCTCAGTCGCTGCGTTTCGCGATTTTTTTGTAGAAAGAGAAACTTGTTTCTTTTGTGGAACAATTAGAAATTTGACACGTTAAAAATCGTGTTATGTGCGATTCGATGTAGCTAACTTTATTAACAGTTCTCACAGTTATACACGCGTGATTTGAGAAACGAATATTTAGTGTTAGTACTGAAGATACTTATGCCATAATTATCTACATACAACGTACGCAATACGTAGAATAGTGATTTACAAGTAATATTATTAGATTTGATAGTGGATATTCTTAAAAATTCAGAATTCTATAGTCGATATAAGCCCAGTCTATATTGAAGGGCTTTACAATCCAGAAGCTGAATTAATTAACTAAACTCTGCTGTATGCTGCAGAATATCTTTGAAGGCCTTTTCGTATATTTCGTAAAAGAACCTTTTAATATTTAATTAAATCTATGTGGTGCGTATGGAAAGTAATAACATGAAAAGTATAAATATAATACCTTAATAACTTTTGGGAATTACGCGATCCCTTTTAACTTTCAGCCCTTACTTGGGGTGAAAATCCGATATTGAACAATGAGTCATATGAAACAAAACGCACTTGACATTTTAATCCGTCGCAAGGGTGAGACTTGCATGCGATATAATTAATTCGTGACTTGGTCGACGTAGCACAACTAGAGTGTAGGTCAAAGCAGCTAACTCCGATGGTCGAATTTATATTGTAGATAAACCAAATTGTCACCCTCTTGAGAATATGCAAAATATGTTACTATGTACGTAAAGATTTAAATCGTGAGCTCACTCAATATGAATCAATAGCGGATGTACAAAAGAGTAATGTTTGCAATTACTACAGTAGGAAAGGAGAGGACTTTATTTCCATTTCTTTAACGACCACATTTTATGGAGCGAATGGCGAATTTTTTAATTAATCAGTACATTGTATGTGTAATCATCTGTATATAAATACATACAAAACATAACAATTTACCATACTAGCAAACAGACTACAAAATGAGTCAGCATTACTGCTTGCCAATTAAGTTAGGGAGTTATTTGTTCAAATCATGCGGAATTTGAATCGAATCAATGTATCAAGCATTCTACATGGGAATCAGTTTATTTTTACACAACTCTGGGCTCGGTGTATCGTGTTGGGCACGGAACTTGCCCTATAGATATTAGAGTATAGAAAAGATTTCAATTCTGCGCTGAAAGATTTGAATTATATTCCAACTAACAAAGAGAAACTCAGAAACTCAAATTATCCCTTTTTTAGTTGGTGGTATATTAGATGTTGAATGTGTGATGTGTGAGATGTTGAATAACCAAGTGTATTGTATGTAGATGTAAATTGTATGATGTGGAGTTGACGAAAAAATTTTATCACTGAAGTTGAAATAAGTAGAAGACTAAATCGAAAGCGTAAACAAAAAGCTAGACACCCAATGAGATAAAACATCAATCAATTCCGATAGCAGGATATGTCAATAGTTGTTGAATAACAACTTCTATCAATTTAATATGTTTAGAAAGTCATATTGACAGCTTTTTATTTGCACATCTCGTCGATAGCCGGCCAGCCGCGACGAGCCCGTACACCTACCTTGCCATATACGTACGACGTAAGTTATTACCTCTTCTTATATAGACTAGAAATGTGGCTTAGCTCTCTTTTCTCAATTACATTCAAGAAAAACTCACTACTATACGAAATAAATTACTTCAATTATTTCAACATTCGTAAGAAATTTGAGATTTTTTGTTTTTTTATGTTTTAAACACATAAGTTTAATTTTAAGTAACACATATTATTTTTGCTTTTATTGATGAATAAAGAGTTTTTTTTTTATGGGATAGGAGGGCAAACGAGCAAGCGTGTCGCCTGATGGAAAGCAATAAACGCCGCCCATGGCCAACCGCGACACCGCAGGAATCGCGGAAGCGTTGCCGGCCTTTTAGGTATGTATAGGCTTCTTTTTTGAAGGTTCCAATGTCGTATCGGTTAGGAAAGACCGCCGAGGGTAGCAGTAAGAGTAAGTAAGAGTACATAATAATAATATTTTTATTATTATTTTTCAAATTAAATCCTAGAGCCAATTAGTACAAAGTTATAACATTGTAATCCGCGATAAAGACACCGACGTTTTTTTCACCGACGACCAATTGGCTCATTAGCGGGGCCCCCGCCCACGAAGTCAATGGTAGCGGGTTTGATCCCCGCATCGAATAAATATACTAGGTATGGCCTACAAATATTTTTCCAAGTCTGGTAACCCGGCCAATCCGCATTGGACGAGTGTAATGTGTTAAAGTCCGTTCCTCCAGAAATGCAGAGGCCCGTGCTCGCAATAACATGTGTATGTAAAAATACACGTATGTTATTATGATACATATTCAAATGATTAAACAGAAAGTTTGTACTATATACTTATTCAAATATTTATTTACTTTGTTTTCTCTTATTATCTGGTATTTTTCACGCGATAAGTTATCTAATTTTACATACAAATGTTATGTATTTATTGTATAGTACGTAAAATTAGTTAATTTATTTAAATATGAAAAATATAAGCGACTAATGAAGAGCTGTTTCGCTGCGATGAATGGTAGCAGATGGAGCTCTGTAGTCTCTGCCAACCCCCGTAGGGGTTTAGGCGTGAATATATATAAAAAAAATATAAGCTTCTTCTTCCTTCTTTCTCCGTGGGCATGTTATAAAATCTGAAGCCGTGATTTATGGGTGACAATCTTTATTATTTTACGAGTACTTGGTGTATATTTCAGATCTAGGTTCCCAACCTTGGCACTCAACAGTTGTCACTATATTCGTAACACGAAAACAAGGCACGAAGCCAAACTGAGAACAACAACTAGGCTATCAAGGTTTAAACCCTCCAAGCTAATTATGTTTTAATCTTATAATATTTATATTACAAAAAAGTAAAAAAAAAGATAAAAAGCCTTTAAGCTAAGTAGTTTTATTAACACACTAAAATAAAACCGTGAGGTATTATTAGGTAATAAAATGTATAAACATGTGATGTATCAGACTCGTGAAAGCTACTCAAATGAGCCCGAACTCATGAACATCAAATGTTATATATTAGAAGTAGTTGAGAAAGTCGTAGCAAGATTTAAAACAAATAAATATACGAGTTCAAGCTAAATTTTTCAAAGAATACATGTCTCACTTATACATAAAACATGCAAACAATAATACAGTTCTTCTAAAGTATATCTTCCATATATTACGAGAAAAACTACATAGAAACTGGGTTTTTCTATTTAGACTGTTTTCGTTTTTGCTCCAAAACATGATAAATGGTCTTTGTGTGATATTGTGAAAGTAAACGTGTTTTCGTTTACAATTGCGGTTCCTGGAATTTACTTGACGTTTAAAATAAAAATATATTTATTTATTACAACAATAATAAAGTAATATTATCAATATTTTTTTGGTTATTTACTAAAGGGGGAACTTTAAAATTATAATATAATAATAATAAATTAACATAACGACTATTAAAGGTACAAATTTAAATAAAAAAAAATATTTATGCGTATGATTATTTGTTAACAAAATACATTTTTCAGCAGTAACAAACATTTCTATGTACTCGTATATCTTAGTCAGTAAAATTTAATGACAATTCAATTGTTTCGTCATACTCGCGACTGACGTCATAAGTTTCACTATTAAGTGGTCTACTTGGAATTTTAAATGAAGCATTCATTGTCCGTGAGACATGCATTCAAATGGATTAATATAGGTAATGAAGCGCGGCTCGAGCAATTTCAATAGAGTAGTCTGTGTTTGTGAGTTCACTTTATCCAACGGTCATTGGTGCAGCGCCGAATAGAATATGATCAAAAAGATAGTTAAATCTATAAATATTTAGATATTAATAGATTTAACTATCTTTTGAACCAAAATTGTCATTATTTTTAATGACGACTATCGATGCTTTTAACATTGCTATTGTTAAAATTCTTTTTAACCTTTCTAACTAAGCTAAATAGTGCTTGTGTTAGAAAAATATAGTCACGTAAATCCTATGGCAGGTTCAAAAAATAACCCGGAAAGCAATGGACAAGTCTAAGAAAATATGTAGGAACCGAAACATTACTAAAGCCACTAAGATCAGCCTTCGAAAACATTAGTTTTCCTTATATTTATTTACGCTGCATATACGTGAACTATCAGAAATCGAAGATGATAAATGCTCTGGACATGTGGTGCCTGAAAGGAATGCTTGGGATATCATGGAATGAGTTTTGTACAAAAGTATCGATACTGCAAAAACCAGACCAGGGCAGAATGGATAGGATTAGACGTCGTAGGACACGAGACCCATGCGCTGGACTGAGCAAATCAGATCTGCTGTGGGGATCCCGTGCATAAGATACCAGAATAACTAATGAAAGATAAAAGTGCTGATGGACCACGATGCACGTCACATTTAAATAACTGTCAACCGCTTTGCTAAGAACATAAAGTTTGAAAGAAGATCAAATCTATGTATGGTAAAATCAAATCTATGACCTTATGATTGTAAGTGCAATACAGTATACAGAAAAAAATTAGTTAAGGTTGTGTATGCTGTACTAAAAAGGTGTTAAATATTATTAAAAAATATGCCACTTATGAAATGTTTAAGATATCTATATATGAATATGAAGATATCTTTATATAAAGATATCTTTATATCACAGTTTGAATAATTATTACAATAACTGTTGCAATTTGATCAAAATTAAGTACGCGAGACATCTATCTAAAAGATTAAAGGACGTCAAATAGATATAGTAATTAAAATGTTTTTATTCTTATAACAAAAACCGTTTAAGTTATGATATTTTATAATCATGGCACTCTTAATTAATGCCTTCTTATATTAGTGTTGCTGTTCTGTTTTCCTTGCACGATCACTATTTGTAATATTGTAAAAATAAATAATGTTTTGATAAGTAATGTTTTGATAAAAATGTCAAAATGTGTGGTTTGTAAAATAAAAATTCATTAAATGTTGAACCGAGTAAGACTTAGAGACATCTAAAGATATAAAACCGAAAAAAGAAATTTTAAATAGAATGAGTCATTTTTATAATTATGATAAATATAATATACGTATAAGTAGGTACAGTTGTATATCACCAACAGAATTAACACAAAGAATTGGTAACCACTTTCTTCTTTATAATTTTTAAAGTTAAATATAAAATAATGTTTAAGAAAATATTTAATATACATACAATGGCATCGCGTTTGTATCTAATACTTTGTATATCGTGTGTGATGTCACGGTTTTAATTTTAAAAGCATTAATGAATCAAAGAGTTTCTTATTAACGTTATGAAGCAACATCAGATATCAGTATCGTGTACACCACGCGTCGCTGTAATGTAATTAAAGACAACATAAAAACCGTACATCAACGAGCTTTTAAGGCGCTCACATGGTGAGACTAAACAAGGATTTTCATATCTAATACTCGTAGTATAAACTGTTGTATGTCTGCAAAATACATTAATGTTACATTCCATTGAACGTATTTGGTTTCTCATATACTGAAATAACTGTATAGTTTTAACAAGTATAGCCTATAGAAATGACTATAGATGAACGCTAAATCTTAGGGACTTCGACCCCTAATCATCTAGTTAAATTTTTCCAAGATATTGCGTTACATGTGAAAGCGTGCCACTTTAAATTCATAGTCTTAAACGTAGAACGTTGATTACCATTACCTGATTATTTTTCAAGGGAAATAAAATATTGTGGTTTTGAAAAGAATAGCCGTTATAGACGGACCACCTTATTTCGTTCTGTAGATGAGTGTTATACGAGGCGATTAAGCAAATACCAGTAGATGGGAAATAGCCTCTATCTAGGTAATCAAATCAATCAGAAATCCCCAATCAGTGCGCCAAGCGTGTTTATCAACACCCCTCAATTCATAGGGATTATAACGACTGTATGTATTGATACATAACTCGTCTTGCGATAAGAATGATGTGGTAGTAATACTCATATAGCCGCATATACAGATATAATAGGTACATATTTTACATGAATGTATCTATGTTTGTGCTTAACAAACAAACAATAACTATAACATGTCTGTACGATCAGGGAATTGAATATATATATTCTAAAACAGTATTCATCACAACACAGTAAAGCGGTACACGGAAAAACTTAATTAAATTTACGTACACCGTAACAAATAGGTATTAAATTTATTGAAATAAATATATAAATATAAAAATGGTGATTATTTTAGTGTTTTTTTTAAGCAGCCCATATACGTCCCACTGCTGAGCAAGGGCCTATCCATTTCTGGAGGAACGGACGTTAATCCACCACGCTTGTCCAATGCCGATTGGCGGGGTTATCAGACTCGGAATAAATATTTGTAATCCATACATATATTTATTTCGATGCGGGGATCGAACCCGCGACCATTGACTCCGTGGGCGGAGGGCCCCGCCACTGAGCCAATTGGTGGTCAATTATATGGTGGTATATTAAAGTAATTTAGTGCTTATTTAACCATAATAATGTTAAAGGGTTGTATAAGATCGGCTGTTAATCCGCACATCAGTGAGCCGACTGCCGCAACCTCTGTTTCATTGTTCACTATGAGCTATGTATCTTTGGAACTGGCTTTATTGTAGTGCATAAAATGCCATGTACGATTTTTGTTACGGTGTTAAACAATTTTATTAAACAAAACGTTTAAAAAAGAAACAATGGGACTCATAACACTAAAGACGCCATTTTCCTTGAAAATATTAAGTATTTTAAGTAACCGTGTACACTATATTAGTAGTAACTATGTATATACCGTAAAATATTTTACGTTTCGTCTCACCCGTACCTGTAACAAAACAAAGTAACATTAGATTTATATCAATTCGATTATTAAAGGATAAAATATATTCTTGTTTTTAAAGGTCACATTTTAACATGATATGTATAAGCTAATTGTAGTAAATTACATTTGTAATCTTCTTTTCAGTTATTAAGATATAGAAGCATATTTTAACCCAATAAACATTTTAATGTTATTTCATTTTCGAACGGAAACGGTAGAAAAATCTATAAACGGAAATGTGTATTTTCCGAGTTTTGAGTATATATAAACTAACATTTTATATATCCTAGTATTTTTATTTGCTTATTAATTAGAACTGCTGATCTCATATTCGCTGATTCAGAGTACCATTTATAGTAAGGGCCTGTTCGGTCCGCTTCGCAAATGGCTCGGCCATTCTATTCTGTCTTCTGCCTAAAATCGGTGTTTTTTTGACAATTTATTATAATAAAAAAAGTAACGGAGCCATGTCTGGCCATATAGTACTTTTTTGAAATTTTTTATAAACATAATAATTATACTATATATGACAAATAATATATAAAACATAAAAATATTGTAAACATAAAAAAATTATAAACATAATATACAAGGATATTATTCTGATACAATAAATATCTGTTGGTCATAAAAATGTTTATTCTTATGCAGGAATCGAATCCTTCCCTCCCTTTGGTTCAGAAAGCGAACACTTCGCCACTGCGCTATTTGGGTTGTTAACGAATTTTTAATACAATTTTAGAAATGGTCTAAGTACAACATAAACATACCAGCATAAATTAAACCTCAAACATAATTGACTTAAGTGCATTTCATACACTCATCAGCACGGCGACAGTCTATTAAAAAATATCAAAGTAAGTGCGTTCCAGTGTATGATGTCAGAGAGTGGATTATCAAACATTTATGTTTCCTGAGTAATGCTGACATAAGTAAAAATTAAAATTAACCATGGATTTTTGTGGGGCGCATAATTGAAACATATTCGGTATCAGCAACACGGTACATGTTTTAACTGATTATGTCAAAATGCCCGTTTTTCGTTAACCTTAATCGGGAAATCATAATAAGCTAAAGACAATTTAGTGGTGGATATAGGACACTCCTAAGGCTCACCACCTACCCTGATCTTCGATTAATAGCATCCGGTCTGTGCCAACGGCTTTAGACAGATTGTCGCTCCATGAAGCCAGGTAGGATGTTTTATGAAACCACCACTTCTTTCCACCCACCACAACCCAGTGGAACCAGCTACCTCCAACGGTATTTCCATACCAATACGACATAGGAACCTCCTAAAAACAAGTCTATACATTTCTTATCAGACGGCAATTCTGCAATGCCTGTGGCGTTGCGGATGTGTAAGGGCGATGTTCATTGCTTTCCATTTGGTGACACGCCTGCTCGTTTGTTTTCCTATCCCATAAAAAAACATGCGAATAAATTACTTAAGCCCAAGTTTTAAAAGTTATGACTCATCAGAGTAATATCTATTGGATATTGACAACTCAAATGACGTAGTGGCCAGGTGTTCGCTGTCTGAACTGAGGGTCACGGATTTGAATCGCGCATCAGGATAAGTAATAGTTGGGTTACAGGTATTTTTTTCTGAGTCTGAATGGCTCATATATATGTTTTAAACGACACTTCTTCCAGTAAAAAATACACATTATTATTTTTCTATTTTTCTTTGCTTGACGCGGATGTTATCTAAGTAAAAATTCTGACTGTCCACATATTAAATTGTGCACTTGTGCTTATTCGTTCAAAAGATTAATAGAAGGTTATGGAAGCTAGTGTCAGAATTAAATTGTTTACACTGTTATGTACAACTTCATTCACTCGCTTTGTTCAGAAATAACTTTGGTAATTGTTTTTATGGTATACCGTTATTGATTTTAAGGTCTTTATAATTTTGTCGAAAGGACTTTCGACAAAATTAGCAGACAAAGTTGCAGACTGTGGAGAACGATGATGACGAATACGATGACTCGACGATTTAGTGATGAATGTCTTTATCGTATAGAACTAAAAGGTGAATGATACAATAATATACCAATAACATCAGAGATTGGAAATAAATATATATAGATTATCATGCGTATTGATTAGGTATGACGGTGATGAAATCAAACGATGAACTAAGTTATGCATGCAATCCGAATGACTTATCAGTCGCTATCCAGATTCTTTTGCGCCCCACGTCTTTATCTAGTACTAGTATACTAGTAGTGTTTCAATAACACCGGTTAACTTAAAAGTTTTTTTGCCTATATTTCTTTTCTAGTTTTGAGTTTTCTTTTTCACAAAGTATAATAAATGGGTCTCGACAAAACGAATCAAATGAGTCCAAACTCCAGTAGTTACTAGTAAGGGTAGGCGTTTGACTGTCCACCCTTTACACACCCTCACTACCAAGTTGAAATTATCATAATGTTGTATTGTCACGGGAACTTAATGTATGTGCCAGGTTTTATAAAAATCCGTTTAGTGAACATAATTGAAAAATCAGTCGCAAGATTTGAAACAAATATAGAATCAAAATAAATAAAACCTTTTAAACATCAACAGTGGCAGACATTATTTTAACTATCTTAAGTATTTACTTTTACTGATTGGGACTGGATGTGATAAAACAGCAATTTCAATCACTGTCATATTAGGTTTAATGTTCTTTTAGATTAAACTTAAGTAATTTTGTCATCAGCTGATTTTTACGTAAAAAGTTTGAAATACTCTAATTCAATCGCGTCAAATTTAATCTGACATTTTTGAGACATAAGTCCGGTTTATTCTCGTATCTAAAGTATCGTAACGAGTTTTTTTATGCAGGACGCGTTAATGAATACTTTAAATTTAATTGCTTGTATTTATCACTGCAACCTTAAATTAATTAAATACAGAATATTTTAAATTAGTCATATAATGTATGTATTCCAACAAGTATGCTGGATTATTGGCTTACTTACATTTCTTTTTCTTTTTATTCGTTCCCCCAATCTTGAGAATCGTGACCCACAATGGTAGATTGGGATATTTTGATGTAAATAATACTTAAATCAGTCCATAAAGTTCATTATTTTATACACTTCACGCTTCACCAATTGGCTCAGTGGCGCGGCCCCCCATTCACGGAGTCAATGATTGCGGGTTCGATTCCCGCATCGGAATAAATATTTAGGATTTATAAATATTTATTCCGAGTCTGGTAACCCCCCCAATCCGCATTTCCTTTCCTTTCCTCTCCGCCAATCCACGGTCTGCCGTGCCAAAGGATGCATGGCTAAGGGCGAGCTTAGTCGCAAGCGTGCCGATCGTCCCGGGATCGGGCTCCCCTGGGTACTATGGTGCCTTACCTCAGCATGCAGGGCTCTGCTGGGGCTGACTTCCATCCTCCCTTGCGGCTCGTGGGATTCACTAAAGACGAATTTAATATACCTAATTTGTTGAAAATGACGGCGACGTGGTTCGCCACCCGTCACGTCCTGATTCTCACGAGGGCGAAAAGCAACTAATGGATAGCCGTTTCGCTGCGAAGATTGGTAGCGAATAGAGCTCTGTGGTCTCTGCCAACCCCTGCATAGATGGGGGGTAGGCGTGAATATATAAAAAAAAAAAACTTCACGCTTCATTTTTTAGCGGTATGCGGTATTTTCGATTCCCTCATTCAAATCAGATATTGATTTTGTAGTCTATCTGCACTCATCGTCAGTGATTTGTGAGTCTTAATATCGTTTACAATATGGAGTAATAAGTATTGAACTAACATCTAAGTTTCTTTATATCTATAATAATAATAATATATAATAATAATAATATATATGCATTTACGTTTAGGATTTGCGAGAAGTTTGTTTTTTCCTGATCATTCATTAGAACGTTTTCTTTTATTTTTATTTAATACTTTATTGTACACAAAACAGGAAATACAAAAAAAAACTCATTAGACCGTTCATAAAAAGTATGATAATTTTACAAAGTTTATAATTATAGTTTCTAAATATTGCTTGACACTGGCGTCCCCGCGGTATTGCACCTTGGCAGAACCTGCCGTTGGCACGTGTTATGAGGACAGATGGTTACATTCATTTCAGCTACATTACAGATTAATCATCACGATTACAATGCCTCGCTATTTATACTACCTCGTACGCTTAAATTGTACCGACTATTTGAGTCATAAAACCAATCTGCGATTCCCGATCCGCCTACCAGTGTGGGGGTTAAGGAAACATCCTTCATTTCTGAGAGACGCCAATGTTCAGTAGTTGACTTTTACGGCTTTATAGATGAAGAATGTACAAATTTCACACTATTTTAGACGTGTCACTACGCTTTGGTTAATACGACAGACTTTTAAGATAATCCCTTCAATCCCACCATATCTTAGTGATAAATCATAGATGATATGGTAGATAAGTATAGAGATATGAGTAATCTTGTAGTTTCCAGAGTCCTATGGTGCATCCTGCCAACTCCGATATGCCTGCGATAACTTGCTAGTACGCCGGCTAAAGGCAAAAAAAAAGAAAAGACTATGTGTGATGTACAAATAAGTACCTTTCTCTTCTTTGCTTTTATTCTTATTTGTGTGGTTACAGTATCATAACAGCAAAGTATCGTTTTAAAATGTTGTCGGTCTACCATTCTACTCATTACATATACTGGCTAGTAAAGATATTGATCAGTAAATAGAGGATTTTGTGGACAATCTTAAGTAATTAACTTTGTTGGCACAGAGACCTAAAATGGAACTTGGCCTCCTAAAAGATCTTACGCCACCGTGCCTTGTTCTGCGCCACCTCCTGCCAGTTGCAGATTTGAAGGTTGCGCAAGTCATCCTCCATCATGTCTCTTCAGCGGTATCTGGGGCGCCCCACAAGACGTCGTCCAGTTGGGCAACCCACATACGCACATACCCAGATACGGAGAATCGGTAAATGTTGTTTTTTTACTGAAAAATGTCAGGGCTTCTTACACGAAAATTGAAAAATTTAAATATTTAATGCGAATTCTTAAATTGAAATCGATACTTAATATATTGATATTCATAAAATTAGTCATCACAGAATCAATATAACGTGTGTAAGCCTATATAAATGATGTTATAAAATAATAATATATTTTTGCGATATGCTAGGGTATCGGAAAATTTCTATACATTCCAATACAGAAATATTATTGGTATGTCTTTGTAAAGGAAAGTCTAGCGTTTCTAATGTCTTCTCAAGTGTCACGTGTCGCGCCTTCTGGGCCGTCTATTTTTAGTGCGAAACATCTTCAATGTATGTTGTTGTATAATAACGTGGCACTCACATATAAGATAAATAACAGGGCTGAATAGCTCCAATTTACCTTCACTGCTACTAGCTTTTTTTAAAGTGACAAAAATTTCTATATACTACCAAATTACATATAATACATTAAAGATATTTATTAGAGCTAAAATTTAGACGTGTTTAGTGTATGTAAATTTTGCTAACAAATTCAGATATATGTACTTTAAATAATAATATAACCACACGGCATGATTAAATCCACGTATTTATATAATACACATAAGGAACGATATCTAAAATTTCTATTATTATATAATATATGAAATATTACTAAATTATATAATATACTTCTTTAAAGTCAAGATAGTATGTTGCACTTATACTGCATCCTAACCTTGCAAATTCATTTCCATAATGCCCATCTCCCACGATACAATTAAAATTTGTATATTTCAATCACGCGGATGACACCTAAATGAATTAAATTAGACAAAAATTAATATCATCAGGACTACAAAGTCGTACACAAATAAATTTGCGTTTAATCTCGAGAGGTACGATGAGTATTAATGGTTCACGTTAGTAATTAACTGCTAGGGGGTAACAAAATCCAATGGTTGATCCAATGATGAATGGTTGACAATGGTTGATTGTACCAACATAAATGACGAATATTTCATAGCAATGTTTAAAACGTAAAACTCATGTTACTGAAAGATATTTCTGGAAAAGGCAAACTTATTGCAATGGAATATATGAAGTAGATAAGTGGTGCATTAGGTAAAAAAGATTACATAAACATCAATTGCGTGACGTCAGATTGACTTAGATTTCTCCCAACTTGGGAGAAGTGGTCATAGTCGCAACTCCGGGCAAGCGGTTGAGACCGCAACGTTGAGCACAGCATCAGCAAAACTATGGCCCATCACAATTAACGGATAAACTTTAAGAGATGGTTATATACCGCCAATTGCTGTGCGGTTTCCGGCAAAGGATAGTGGCATTCCATTTCTTTTATTTTAATTTGATTTGAAGACGTTAATGCTGATATTCTATAGGCTTTAAGAGTTTTATGCTTTATGTGTACACATGTATGTGTCGATTTTAATTAAGTCATGACATGAGGATTGGACCTAAGCAATTATGGTCCTTATTAGTCCTCTAAGCCCTAAGGTCTAAGGAGTGGGAACTGACCGGGTACGTCAGAGAATCTCGTGTAAACGGCCAGTGTAGAAGTGTTCTCTACTCTACGTACTCGCCTAGTGCCGGGGTGCATGTGAGTGTTGATGTCAAGGGTAGATTTGTTCTAGAGTGTGCGAGGTGACTATGGGAGAGTAGGCGGACCGCGCATTTCTGAATAATACAAATTTTATTCATTCTACGATCCCCAATCCATTTATCGAGCGTTAAGATAACGGGTCACCTCAGTTAAAGGGGAGGCCAATATCCAGCAGCGCATTGTGACGAACGTAATTGATGATATCGCGATCAGTCGGCTCGACAGAGCCGCGTCTATTATCAGCGGGATGACCATGTGCACCTTATATTGTCATTTAAGTCAATAAGTACCTTCTAAACTTTAATTATTAAGGTTTTTTTACACTCCATATATGTGCCACCGCTGCATCATGCTTTTCCATAAGGGATTAAGAAATAAAATATTGTATTTATAATTTAAAATTGAATTACTTGAAAATAAATCTAGTAAGACGGAAATAGTGAGTAAGGCTTTTGTAATTTTGAAAATATTTAAGTACTAACACTTGTATAATCACCTCTCTTATCATATTTACACTGTCACACGCTTAAAATATAGAGGAGCTTTATTCATTACGCTAGATGACCTTAATCAGCGACGTATACTTGTGTGCAGATAAATTTATAACGATGTTAAATATTTTTAAGAGGTCACCTTTCACTGTCTTTAATGCCCATTTATTAACTATGGAGGTATTTTTACGCTACAATGATTAAGAATTAAATATTTAAAATCCATATATTCCTGTAGTGAAAATAAAAATGTTACTTGGTAATCATTATAAAAGTTTTAGGCAAACATATCTTGAAGGCAGTATTTGTTTTCTTATATGTATATAAAAATGAATTTTGTGTGTTCGTTCACATTGCGTTCGCACATACCACTTACCACCAGGTAACACGTATGTTCCTTTACCTGTACTGGTATAAAAAATATAGAAATCGATCATTCAATTTTGGTGAAAGTTTCAATATTTATTATTTGTACTTGGGTTTTTGATATTGACCATCAACACCAACATCCAATCATGCAGTGTCGTTAGTGCCTCGTTATATTATAAACATTGTTTTCCATAGCAAAGGTTGCTACGGCGTTCGTTTCTCATAGCAACAAAATCTTAACGCCATTCGGGCAAAGCCGGCTACAACAGCTAGTTAATTACATATAAAAGAATCGTTGGTAGTAAACTAAATAAACTAGTATACATTGATCAGAGTATCAAAGCGACAATTTTTTTTTATATCTCTCTCTACGTGTTCAGATATATCAACCGGCGCTGCGGAGAACATCGCGCGTAATACGATCTGTCAGACTCTTAACACCGCGTCTGTTCAACGTCATTAATAAGGACGAGTATTAAATTCTTTCGTATTTTTAGTTACACTCGCGAGAAAGATGCTTCTTGTTTTTATAAAAGTGTTGAGAGATGCCGTGAAAACGTTGAACAACAATGTTTTTGTGGCGTAAATTTTTTTATGGAATTTATAAGAAAAGTTATATAACGATTTGTATTTAATAGGGGTTGGCAGAGACCACAGAGCTCAATCCGCTACCATTCAGCGCAGCGAAACGGCTCTCGATTGGTCCCTTCTCGCCCTCGTGAGAATCAGGACGTGATGGGTGGCAAACCACGTCGCCGTCATTTTCAACAAATTAGATATATTAAATTTGTCTTTAGTGAATCCCGGGAGCCGCAAGGGAGGATGGAAGTCAGCCACAGCAGAGCCCTGCATGCTGAGGTAAGGCACCATAGTACCCGGGGAGCCCGATCCCGGGACGGTCGGCACGCTTGCGACTAAGCTGCCGTGCCAAAGGATGCATAGCTAAGGGCAGCTATGCATCCTTTGGCACGGCAGACCGTGGACTGGCGGAGAGGAAGGGAAAGGATAGAGAAGAAAAGAAAGGGCAGGAACGGAAATGCGGATTGGGGGACTTACCAGACTGGGAATATATATTTATTCCGATGCGGGAATCGAACCCGCGACCATTGGGTGGGTGAGGGGTCGCGTCACTGATTTTTTCTCAATGTTTTACTAGTATCATTAGTATATGAAACACTTCTGCAAACTCCACACCTTTATTTTATCAATTATGTGACATATACATTAATTAGGTAGTATAAATCCATTGATAATGAATTTGCTTAGTTCATATTATATGAACCTTGATCCACATTGCACCACACTCTGCGTGAATAGGTTCGTCGAAGTAGGACGTACACTTCGCGCGATGTTAAAAACAGCCATTGCGACTCCCCGGCATTGTCTTCGCCATTATTTTAATTTGATAATCAACCAAGTAGAGCATCCACTTTATTATACGTTGGTTTCACGCTATGTTGTGTAATACCTTTAGAAAATATTTTATGGCGTTAAGTAATCAGCAGCCATTAAACTACTCGGGTATGACGAGAGGAAAACTTTTATTAACTGCATTGTTATTTATTTCATCAAACCTACTACATCCCTTCGACATCTACAAAAATGGTGCTACAGTCATGCATCTCCTCGCACAGTCGATATAAATCCTGCGGTCTTATTCCTCTCAAAATGTGAATGTAAGCTTATTATACTGAATTTAGCAACATTGGTTATTTAATATTGTGACTACTGTATTCTGACAAGAATTAAGACGAGGATGTCATCTAAATAATTATTTTTACAGAAAATATAAATACTATTTTTAAGCGATATAAATTTTAAACGAGTTTATAAATAATATTTTGCTAGTTAATTAATTTATTTATTTAGGAACACAAATAACTAAAGCTTTAAAAATATTAATAAACAGAAATTATGTAAACAAAAGTAATAAATGCTCAGCTTTTTATCACGTGACAACTTACGTTTAAAACCACAAAAATTTATACGTTTCAATCAAACTGGAATTTCAATGTTTTAAAAGTTCACAAATTGGCAAAATGTAAGAAGAAGCTATAAAATATAGAGTTAGTGTTTGAAAGTGTTACATAGGGCTAAAACATTCGCTTTATTATTGCCATTTTCATCTAGTCTAGAATGTAGACTGCAAAATGTCCGCAGATCGAACTAACGGCAGTAAAACTGCAGGCAAAAGTTGGCCTCTCGCCAAGTGTCGCTGCCAATGTGAGTTTATACTGTATGCAGAAAGGAAACTTTGGAAGCCTTGTCATGCGACTAGACAGCATTTCTACTATTAAATATTAGCGAAAACGTACATTTTTTAAGCCGAAGCTAAAAACAAAACTTTCCTTAATGTCTGATGTTACTGAAGTGAATACAGAATCACATGCAATATCATTGATTATATTATATAATATAAAGTTTAGAAAATTGATTGAAATGTGGGGGTACTTTACTTTCTTTATAAATACTCACGACCAAGCATTCAATCGCGTGGCTGGTCGATAACGATGAAGTCGGTATTTATATACTTATCGTAATATGTCAAGCTAGTATAAAAGCCTGCGCGCGCAGCAACCTAGAGTTGTCAAAACCCTTGTCACGTGGACGCACGGTTTTATCATTCTCTATTTCTTATTGTGAGCAATTTTTTATTATTATACATTTTATTCATCACATCGAGTATTTATTTCTCTGAGCCGCAAAGGATAAATATCCACAAACAACCACAATCATATTTATCCACCCAACATATTAAAGAAATATTAACATTTGATTGCATTCCTAAATACTTTTTTCATTAAAGCAACTCTTTAAGGAAAAAAATACATTAAATGCAAGGGGATAAATATATTTTTGAAGTTGGCTTATATTTTATATATCTTAATTATCGTATTTTATTCTAAATAACGTTTAATTATTAGGATTCTTAACTCCCAAACAATTTTTAGTCACTTCTCACTTTTAGTGCCATCTTAAAGCGTATCCGATGGATTACTCCAAATTTATTTCAAAAATACCTATTTTTATACCTAAAATAAGAATGGTTTTATTAAAATTTCTTACACTATGAACGAAAATCAGTTCTTTGTTCTTCAAAACACAACACTAAATATAATTGTTTTAAAGTCTATAATTTAATTGATATAAGAAGCTATATAATTATGTATATATATTATATTAGGTCGGGGAAAGTCTTTTCGCATATAGTACGTATAAACTTGGAATAAAATGTATTTGGCTGTACTCTATTGAACTGCCTGGTTTTGTTATCAATACAGATTAGTAAACTGTAGTTTCCAGCTATTTTCATTTGTTTTTCTTTGTGCCAAAATGAGTGAATCTTCTAATTCGATACATTTTAAAATTTTATTACAAAAAAGGAAAAAATTCAACGCAAATGCGACGTTAATGGACCTAGTGCAGTGTCAGTAAGAGTAGCGCAAAGTTGGTTTAAGTGTTTTCAATCCGGGAACTTTGATGTGAAAGGCGCACCTCGCTCTGGTTGCCCTGTTACGGATAAAATAGACGCTTTTATTGAAAAAGTAGAGCAAGATCGGCATATCAGTAGTTATAACGCAGGTGAAGAAGTGGATATTGACCACAAAACAGTTTTAATCCATTTGAAAATAGCTGGGTATACAAATACGGTCGATGTTCGGATGGCACACTGAAAGAAACCTAATGAACCGTGTACTCATTTGCGATTCTTTATTGAGACGTAATGAAACCGAACCGTTGTTAAAGAGATTAATAACTGGTGATGAAAAGTGAATCACGTACGACAAGAACGTGCGAAAAAGGCAGTGGTCAAAGGTCGGACACGTACAACAAACTGTGGCAAAACCAGGTTAAACTTGCAGTAAGGTGATCATGTGTGCATGGTGGGATTGGAAGGGTGTTATTCATTATAAGTTTTTACCACCGGACAGAACCATCGATTCGGATCTCAACTACCAACAAATTAAAGAAAAAAAATTGAGAAAAAGGGGCCGGAACTGATCAATAAAAAGGGTGTGGTCTTTCGTCACGATAACGCTAGATTACACATATCTTTAGTCACTCAGCAAAAATTAAGGAGTTTGATTGGGAAGTGTTAATGCATCCGCTATACAGCCCTATCTTTGCACCTTCAAATTTACACCTGTTTTTGTCTCTGCAGAATTCTTTAGGCTGTATCAGATGAACATAAAGAGAGGACTACCAAAACTACTTGTCGCGTTTTTGTGATCAGAAGTCCCAAAATTTCTACATGTGGTGATCCTTAGCAAAGAAAGACCAGTTTTGTACTTTTTTGGATAACTACCTTCTGCCTAGACAAATTGTATAAACGAAGAAAAAAATAACATGTCGTATCATCATCAATTCAGCCGACAGCAACGGTATCATCTCACTATCCACAGAATGACACAAAGTCATCGAACAAAATGGCACATATATATTATAATTAAATATAAATAAACTTTGAAATAATGTATGGAGTTTTCATAAAAAATGCAATGAAACTTTATCCCTGACCTATTATTATATCTGTTATATGCTTTCTAATGTCCTTTAAGCTGCTATTGCCCTTTAAATATAACTATGTTAACACTGATATTATACCTTCATTATTATATTTATATAAAATAAATTCTCTTGCATTAAATTAAATTTGAATTATTTAAAAATACTATAACAGTTACGACAGTGTTATTTACACGTACCAAAAACATTACTTTGGCTTATCGTAAAAAATCTAATTTCGTAATGAAATATCCGATGACATTAACTAGGAATGTTAACGAGTATCCTGGCTGGGGTGAGCAAATTAATTTGCGATGGTATTAAAACTGGAGCCCTCTTTGATGCCTGTTACGTGTATGTGACTAGATAATATCTGCTTTTTCACGCTTTTTAAAAGTTTCTAATTAACTGAAAAGGACTGTTCTACAAGAAAACTCCCCAGTGACCTTTCTTAATTGCATAACTTTTACTATATACAGAGGTAACACTTTAGAAGTCTGTCTTTTGCTACCTCACCTTTAATTCCTACTACAGACAAATATCTGCCTAAAAATGGTGGAAAAAAATTTGCCTGCAGTGTAACTTTATAATAAAAATTAAGATCCAAATGAACCAATCAAATAAAAATTTAAAAAACAAAAAGACCAGCAATATCAACACTGACTGTACGAAATTAGAATCGACCCGTATCATACTTGTAATCAATTAATTCTGCTGGCACTTGAAGAAGGACCGTGAATATACAGGTCAATGTATATACAAGGTTTTTTTTTGTAAATTTCCATTTTAATGTATGTAATTAGTGTACATTTGTGTTGTTGAAGTTTTATTTCCTTTTTGTACCCACTGACACTTTCCACAAAACAAATCGTAAAGAATATAGTCTCGTCCAATATTCACGTAATGTACATTAAAGCAATTTAATAAAACCCCTAAGGACGTAGTCACGTCACTCGTAGGGGTCGTGTCTCCATGCCCCTTACTTGTTTATCTCACGCACACTACTAAATAAGCAATTCGAATAATTACATGAATGAGATGATTCATCTATTGTTTTAGTCTTTTATTAAGAATAAACTTCCATGGGAATATAAAATTGGATGTTAAGAAAAGTATCAAAGTGTATATTTAAATTAAAGTAATAAAATTCCCATTCCAATGAAAAGTTCGAAAGTTAGAAGTTCTTCTTTTTCGATAATTCACTTACGGAATATTGTAGTCAAACAACAAAGTTATAAGATAATGATGATTATGATGGCACAATAATGAAAACCTCAATCATTTTTAGATTTCCTATATGTTATGAAAGTGAGTAGAGCTGTGGTATGTACGTTTCGTACGGTGAGTGCAGAGCTGGAGGCCGTATTTCCTTTTCCTTTACTTCCCCACTTCACCCACCTTATCCTAAGGTGCAGTGCTCTTAGTATTGCAGATGTTCATGAGTGGCGGTTGTTGTTAACCATCAGGTGACTTTCTTCCTCTTTTGTCTATAGCTTCCATAAATAATGTTCTTACATAAAGTTTTATTTGAAAATTTACATAAAACTAGCATATTAAAATATACATGCATATGAAAGCTAGACTACAACCAGTTAGCAAAGTCCACATCCTATCTGATGGAAAAAGTCATTCGCCTCACACAGTATCAATGAAGCCGATGGCCAATTTTCCCCGTAAAGCGAATGCAAGCTCCGAAACAAGTCAAACCACTACTTGTTAATTACTATACTTACTTGTTTTGAAATTACTCCCACTTAAAGATATTAATTACTCTTTAATTTCTATGTTAAAAACATTTACATTTTATGCAATGCTTTTTAGATTTTTTTTTTTGGAAAACCACATAGATTTAAACTACTAAACATAGACTATGAAGTGCTGAAAGTAAACATCCTCTTTATAATCAGAGTAGTTTTGATTCAACGTATAGGAAACAGGAAACGTGTGTGATTTGAAAGGTTGTTCCCATAGAAGTCGTACGAGACTACTATAGGGCCAAATACCAGTAGATGGACAGTCTCATCTGCCTGAGTAATTACGGCACGCCCCTCACTTCTGATGGAGGTCAATGTCCAGCAATGTACTTTTCTGGCTGAATTGATAATGATACAGAATGTTATTTATTTTCTTTATTTATACAATTTGTCTAGGCAGAAGGTAATTATGCAAAAGAGTACAATAATGGCCTTTCTTTGCTAAGGATCGCAGAAGCGATCGTAAAAGAAATAAGAGGGACAACACCAATAGTTAGAATTGTATTAAATATATAAACAGAACGGTTGTAATTGTTAAAATTGTTATATTTTTATTCATGCAAGTGTATAACCGTTTACGTAAGTGTAAATAATTATGAAATCACAATGTGAAAACCCTGAATGTATCAATAAATGTCAGAGAACTCTACGTGCACGGCATGGGAGGCAGATGCATTGAATGCTTTATATTTCACCTGGTAACGAAAGCACCTTTTTTGAGGTAACTGCATCTTGTATGATACACCATATTTGGAACTGGAAATATTTCGTGTTCACCTTATTCTGACTCGTTTCGCGTCATTGTCCGTAAGAATAAACTTCCTCATGGTTTCTTCAGTACATAACAACAATTATAATATCAGAAATATCATAAATCCTGTAATTATAAACTTGAAGTTAAGGAAGAATTTTAATTTGTAAAATTTATTCAATGTATTATAGATTAAGATATACAAACTACTGATATTTGACACAAAAATTAATTAAAGATAGTCATTTACCAGTAAATTTACCAACAAAGTATACTTCAAATGTTTGTTTTTCTTTTTGTTTTAGATGTTGTTTTAATTATTAAAAGAAAATACTCCACTTATGTATTTTTAATCAAATTCGATTTTTTATTTGCATATAGAAAGTTTAGTGGTTTTCTCTATCTACGACCTAACAAGACTAGAGCAATCCTTAACGTTAACAATGAGCGCTTGTGGTCCTCCAGTGAAAGTCGTGAATCTATAAACAACAACACAATAAAAAAACTGTACAATTCATAACTTATCATCGATGGTGTCCGTGCGTTTATGTTTATGCGGATAACATATCCGTTTACGTTACTTTCCCTCGCATCTTTGAATCGTGACAGTATGAGTATTTCTGATGTAGCCGCTACGTTGGACAATAATGTTATGCAAAAGGTTACGTTACGCATCAACTGTATTCAAGAGGTGCATGTACTCAATAAATCTAGTGTAAAATTATATCTTATTATAGAAACTGGACAAAAGATGACCCAATACATTCACGTGGGAAGTAATACATATAAGTCGCCATAAAAAATGCCTATGTCCACTCAAATCATACAGCAAGAAAGATCCACTTTCAAAGTCTAGGGTCGGCTGACATATTGCCTGAAAGATATGTGAAAAGCTTCTTTTTCGTTGTTCTGTCATTGAGGCTCATGTTCTTTTAGGAGCTATATGGAATGTGAAAAAAAATACAAAAGAAGGTCATATGCCTATAAGTGTGATTATCGCAATCGTAAAGTAGTTTAGACATTATTAAATGTCCAAAACAACTATCGTCAAATAAAATTGTGGTCGATAATATGGATATACTATTATAAAAGTACTGTGTTGCCTGACAAAACAATAATAAGTATGATAGCCAACGCAAATGCGAGTCTGTGAAACAAATCAAAGAAAAAATTAACAAACAGCTGTTACCATTTCTACACTTTAATTGGTTAAGCTACTAGGCCTGGAGTGACATCTGAACTGATAATAGATATAAATATATTATTAATAATGATATTATTACAAACAATAAATTTAACGACCCATATTATATGCCTACTATTTTAGGATATAAGGAAGTACATTTAGTAGTAATAATATTCGCAAAATGATTCTAGTTTGCAATAAATACAAGAGCACAACGATATAATACGTAATAACATTTATATGTGTGTTAAATATAAAAAAAATCAATCGAATTGCACTTACGTATCTATTTTAATCCCTGCGAAAGTTATTTGCTACAATACCTTTATTTCAGTTTGAGTGGATCTGCTGAGTCAATATTTATGTCTACGAAGGCGAGGGTGAAATCGATTGGGAAAGGAAGGCAAAGCTCCCTGGGCTACACGGGGAGCACTCAGTCAAGGGTAGCGATGCACGGAGGGTTTACCACTACACACTTCTATTTTAGACTGTATTGCACGTACATAAAAATAGAAATCTAGTTTTTAACTGTAGTCTAAACTTAATACCATGCATAAGACATTTTGTAGAATAAATTTATACATACACAGAAATCAAGTCATTTTACACTTTTCTCCTAAATTAAAACTAAAAGCTATCAGAGCACTTAATAATTTATTTGACGAATAAATTAGCAATCTTTCGTAAAAAATAATAATAATTTTATTTTGCAAGAGCATAAAACAGTGAGAGATATATTTTTTTGATATTCAAAACAAAGATTGCTTTGTGGGGATAATTTTAAAAAATTGAGTGGCACTGTACTATCGCGGTAACAACACAGTATCTACATTAAATTAATAATTATTATCGCATTAATAGGTATTACCATTACAATAAATCTGTCCTGAATACCGTGACATTAGCTCGTGTTTAACACATCCACCTTGCTCCCCGTAAGCCATTGTGTCCTCGGTAACAATAGAATGCAATAAGTTTCCAACAAATCACTTCGTTAAGTACGAACAATGGGTTGAGTAAAACATAAACGCGTCTGTTATATCAATAATATTTTCTGGCGCAGTTAAATATACTTCCGATGTAAGGGACTGAATGACAGTATTCAAAGTTTTTTATTATCTTTGAAGAAGCTGTTTGTCACCACCATAATCAACGTGAGGCAGTCCACTGCCTCGTCTTCGGCTATACGCATCCAGGTTAGGCACCCTAAGCAGATTGTTACTCCATATAGTCGGAGGGCTTCCCACATTATTTGTTAAGACGCGGTCTCCACTCCAACGCTGGTTTGCAACAAATTAAAGATTTTACAACAAAACGCTTGATATTTGTCTTTTTGTGTATTCGAGTATTACAGGTAATTAATGAACTAATGATGTTACGATAATCAGTGTTCGAAATCGTATACTGTTATTCAACTTAAAAATCATGATATCCTTTATCCTGAATTTTTGGATTGAAACTTAAATCACCTTCATGTTTTACGTAGTCATTAATGCATATATAGGTTATAAAAATAGGTAACTACCGACTTTAATAAAACGTTTATCGTTATAACACTGCTTATGGGACCGTGTGTCAATGTGTGTTCTTTGCAGCTCATTTTTGGTGGAATGGACATTAAATCACCGAGCTTGTCCAAGGCGTTTTGGCGGGGTATCCAGATTTATAATAAAATACATATATTTATCCCAATACGAGAATCGAAACCGTGACAAGACCTCCGGAATCGATAGTCTCAAAACAGAGCCAATTAGATGTACGTGAATAATTTTTATGACGATCATTTCGATATCTTTGAATGACATGTCAAATATAAAATCAATGCTAAAAATATTTTGGATTTATAACGTTGTTACAATTCATATATGACAAATGCCTGTGATAAAGCTATTGTGCGTCATAAACAATATCACACAACAAAGCATGTTAAAATTTATTTATCCAGCCATAATGAAGACAGAACGCTGTATTTTTTATTATATTGATTTGTTGTTAACAATTTAAGTTTATAAGCAAACTGCTGAAGTTTTAAAGAAAGGTCAGGTCAAGAGTAGTAGGTGATGAGTGTGGAGGAAGCAAGGAAAGTATGCCGAGATCGTAGCAAATGGAGATCTGTGGTCTCTGCCTACCTCTACGGGAGATAGGCGTATCGATATGTATGTATGTATGTAATATAAATGTATAATGTTTAAACGATCGTTGAACTAGACAAGTACTGGAGTGAAGGCCACGGTTTCTCAAATGTAATGCAGAACGACGCGCGAACAGTTGCCGGAAATTGGTTGGCGCGCCTTTGAGTTGGCTTATTTCCAGC
This sequence comes from Baronia brevicornis, assembly GCA_031353405.1. Classification (NCBI taxonomy): domain Eukaryota; kingdom Metazoa; phylum Arthropoda; class Insecta; order Lepidoptera; family Papilionidae; genus Baronia; species Baronia brevicornis. Next base: position 79,317 of record JASFAT010003848.1, on the reverse strand, counting down.
AGCAGAATACCGCAGGCTGATGGTAATGATGATGATAAATAAACAAGTAACAACTCATATGTCTAGCGCAAAACAGTAATAACCTGATATATATAGTTGCGAGTCGTGATTTCTATATAAATTTGTGAGTTGGTTTCATCTACCACAAGATTATTGACATCAAACATTTCTATCAAATATTTATATCACTATAAAATAACTTTAATTGGTTAAATATTATTTTAGTATCAATAATACCAGTGCTAGTATTTTTTTTTAAATATAGAGAGTGTGTGATTGAAAAAGGAAAGAAATAAATATACTTTGGTATAGAGCAATGCTGCTTGAATTGTATTCATGCAAAACCTATATTGTCATATAACAATATTAAATTATTATTCACGTCATGTCAGTTGGGTCAGTATATATCAATGAAATGCAGCAAGTTAAAATACATTTTAAGACATGAGCGGATGAAGTTGACAGCAGAGCAAGAAACCGAGCATACGAGTTACCTGATGACAAATATTCACTATCTTTTGTTTCATATACACATGCGCAAAGTCAGAAGCGTCACAAATACGTTGTCAGCCTTTCTTTTAAAGATTCTACCCACCCAAAAACAATATAAAATTTTATAAAAATGTAAGAAGGGGTTATACATAAGTTTCTTTTATTCACATCTAAAATCCAAAAAAAATTAAATTGTTACTTAATCGCCTTCATCCACTCATGCATTCAATTGCGAGTAATATTCAGGAATTGCGACGTATATTTTAGATGAGTCAATTTCCACAACTCAATGCTAAAATACAAGGAATGCTTATAATGTGCAGTTAAGTCGATTTTTGAAAACAAATTTTTGTTTCAAATGCACTCGCTTATATGAAGAATACCAATGAAAAGATGACTCGATGACTGACCACTTATCTAATTTTCTGGAATCATGGACGATGATCAAAACCAAAACGTAATATTTCTAACATATTCTAACGATAACGTAGCGCTCACAATGACCGACAAAAGTCGAAGCAGCTCCATATGTCAGTTATTATTTGAGTTTTATTGCATTCACGTCGGATGGAACCGCGCGGCCTCGACTGCCTCAATTACACCAATGAACGAACGACGGGACAACTCATCGCAATTTAAAAATTTCAAACTACATGACGGTTGATAAATTATATATATTGTTGTATGTAATTCTGACCATAGAAGCCGACGAATCTTATATATACTATAACTAACGACGAAGCTTATACTAGGTACATCTCTGAAGTGTCTGCCAAATTATTTCACACACGCCGTTTCTTACAAGTTTATCCGCATATATAATTTACAAGCTATAGTATTTTAAATTTGCACTAAAGAAGATCAACATGTGTCCGGATAAAAGGAGCACTAATAGTTCCTTCACTTCAACTTCACGATTTTTTAAAATAGCCAAACAGACAAATATTTGAAAACTATCAACATAAAAACAAGCTATTTATTCGGAATTACAGATGGACACTGCAAATTTTCGTCATATCAATACTGCCGTAAATGTCCTAAGCTGGACATTAGTTTCCCTAAAAATTTAGGGATGGTGCCGTTACCCCTACGCATGGCCGGCCGACGTTCCGAAATTATATCGAAAAAATCCTTCAATTGTATGTCAAAGAATTTGGACAAGTGTTTTCTGCGTTTGCGCACATATGCACTTGAGATACACTTAAACATATCATATATCCTGCATAGTTGACACTTCTACAATTTTTCAGAAGAGGCCGCGGTATCCAAATCAGCTAAGATATCATCATCATAATCATAAATAAAAATTCCTTTACAATTGTATTCTGAACGATGTACTTATTAATTTCTCGTGCTGAAACATTTTCTTGAACAATTAGACAAGATACCTAGTTTTTTGAACGATTATAACCTATGTTTACGAACTTTACTAAATTGCGGTTCAGATAATTTTCGTGCCCCCGCTAAAATTTAGATTTGACACGTAAATATCTAAATTTTAAAATTTGCAAGACTTTATGAACAGTGTTCTGCAACGTAAATATCTTCTGATATATACAAATCTCGTGTCACAGTGTTTGTTATCGAACACCTCCGAAACGGCTTGCTACCGATTTTTATGAATTTTTTTTTGTATATTTGGTAGGTCTGAGAATAAGTCGTAAACTATTTTTATACTAGGTAATAAGGGTGGCCGTCCCCAAAATATTTATTTTATTTTTTGGACTTTTTTTTTATTTTTATGGCAGTTTTCCAGGTTAGCTAGTACATACGATACCTTCATATTTACCCTCATAATATCTACTAAAATTTCGTTCTCTGATATGTTTTATGGAATATATAGGCAAACAAAAGAGCACTGTAAATGCGTTGTCTACCTAAAGGTGCGAATAATGGGAGGAAAATGATTAAAAGGAAGTAATACGAGGGATAAAGGAAAAGGAAAGCAATTGTGCCTCCAGATGCCAGCACTCAGTAAAATGCTTCTACATAATTCAGAAAATAGACAGGCTTATTCACACTCACAATTGGTACTAGTACACAGTATTCATTTAACTTCTTACGTCGTAAACAACGCGGAAGAATATTACTAATTTTAATTATAAGGCAGTAAATTACGCATTATAAATTAAAATTTTATAAGGCACGTACATACATGTATAAGAAGATAACATCTATTTTTCGTTAAATATACTTCATTCATGTCATGACTTATGTATCTTGTAAAACATTTGCCATTTAGTTTTCGGTAACTCGACAAGGGTAAAAACTAGTTATAAGGCATTATTTTAATCATTGCTATTTGTTTCACGTTTAGTTGTAAAAGTGATTTGAAATCTTAACCCAATGCAATTTTCAATGCAATCAACTGAGCAAGAACTGTCGTCATCGCAGTAAGTACATATTCATGCTATGCCTACCCTTGTTTTTAATTTTTATTGTTCTTCGCATCGCTTGTGTTTACATTTTTATATGTATGCGATAGGGTAAGATTATTTCGTTCCGTTGTATGAGTGAAATAAATTCATATATATATATATTTACCATTTGGACGAAAATCTGTAAAGGCCTTGATCCGCATTTTCTTTTCTCAATGTATCCTTTTTGATCGTTCGATATATAAAGACGCACCACTATCTGTTCATATCAGATATCCTCATCACAATACACATCCACACATTGAGGGAGTACACCTCACATTCTGCGTCTACGATTTAGTCAGAAAGGATACAAGCTACTAAGAATTATTAACAACCACTTTTCACATTGTTTTTGCACGTGACAAACACAAGTAAAGACACTGCAACGAAAAATAATTAAAATTGAATTAATATAATTTTATTCGATCAACTCGCGTTTGTATCGCTTGATTTGACAGATGTGAACGCGCTATCCCTAATTCCCGAATGGAATATTGAGTGAATGGTTCAGTTGAATAAACCTAACGCAACCGAAAGAGACAACCAATGCGACGAAATGAAATCAGCTGCACGTTAAGGGGAATGCCGGGAACGGTATATAAATAGAACGGGATCAACTGACGTGTACTTCGACTAGGATGAGTAGATATTTTGATCTGTGTTAAATTTAAAAGAAAATTGTAAATTGCTTTGTTACTCAATAGAAAACGATAATGATACATTTCAAAGCCAACCACGAAAAACGTAAATTACAAAGAGCACAAATAGAAAACATCACGGGAAATATAACAGTTTAGACAGAGTGTTACAAATTCATCAAATTAAGCGATACAAAATCTTAATAAGCACTAAATATTTTGATCAGTAATAAGATAAAACTGACGTTGTTAATCGGATCAGGACTACACCACCGCCGTATAAAACGTCAAACGCGCAGGCGCAGCGCGTGTTACTGAAGTACGCATGCGCAACAACTTCACTCTAGTCGATGTCATATTTTCTTGCGGTAAAATTTGATTTTTGCCTCGTAGTGATTGGTATTTTTGAGGAAGTATCGGTGTGAATTTAAATTTTATTACTTCATAACACCGCTGAAAAAACTGTTTATGATTCAATCTATGTACAAGTTCATAGTTAAATAATCAAAATAAGGTATTCAATAAACTATTATACATTATTATAATACTCTATTTTATATTACAGATAGGTAACGAGTTGATAAGTAAATGTTTTCTTTTCTTTAATAGCAATTAGTTTTAAGTATTATGCCAGTGTCAAGTAAAATACGATAACATCAAATCTCTTGAAATATAATTAGTTAGCTTATAACGTTACGTTTTGTTAAAATGGTGGTTATTCTACCAAAACCTTCTATGGAATTTTTCAGTCAACTTAAAAAGTCACGATACACGCATTTATTTTGTATCACTTAAATTTTACGCCTTAATCGAACTATATTGTATAATACACCACCGCAATTAAACAATATAACTGATAATAATATAAGATTATGAAAATGAAATAAAAACACCACGTCAGTGATATAAATTGGCAGGAAAAGTCCATAAACCTAAGTCCATCGCCTCGTAAATTGGTAAATTTAAGTCTTATAACAACTTGCATCGTTCTTCAGGATATAAATCCACGAAGTAAGCATAACGGTATATTTGCGAACTCAGTTATTATAAGGTTCGAGCTAAGTGAATGACCTCAAGTCCTAAAATCGAATTAAGCGAATTGTTTTATTAAACAGTTTTATTTAGCTTGATTCCGTATATTTGTTTGTTTTAAATCTTGCAACAATTTTAACTACTTGTACTACTCTCTATCTTCTGTTATATATTCTTACAAGTAACCCTCTCGAGTTTAGGTTCATTTGATTGGTTTTGACGAGTCCCATATATTAATAAATAAAAAATATATAAAAAAACTTTTAACTTTAATTAACACACTAAAATAAAAACACGGGGCGTATAGAAATCTGTATAACGATTGTATAATTAATTCAGATTCTTTTGCTTTTTACGTTTTTTATTCTAGTGTGTTTGGAAAACCATTTAAAAATAATATTTAGAAAAAATGACGGTCCGATTGGATCGGTTAATTATTATTTAGAACACAATTTTGATCCGCCAACAAAATTTTAACTTTAGTTAGCGTTTTAGAGGTTGTTGGTACAAATGGGGGCACACAGGAAAACCGTGATATAAGCTGTTTTCAAAAGGAATACATAAAGGAATAAATAAAAATAGTTCTTACATGTCAAGCGACAATGCTATCATTACTAACCTTTAAAAAATAAGTAGACATTTATTATATATCAATGGCCATTTACATATGACATATCTTAAAAACGAGGAATAATTAAATCATCACCGATCGGCTTGATTCTCTAGCGCTGCGGAGAGATGTCTCAGCATTCTGTCATATCATCTCTCAGCATTTTTTACCGCTTTTATCATGGGGAGTGTTCCGAGGAATTGTTTGGAATAATTCCCGCCGCCGAATTCCACAACCGCACAACTCGCCGTAAAGAAAAATTTTATCCCCACCATTTGGATGAGTGGCGGTCTACTACGGTGCGTTTCTCTCGTACCTTCTTCCCACACACCACCAGTTTGTGGAACCAGCTACCCTCGGCGGTTATTCCGAACCGTTACGACATTGGAACCTTCAAAAAACAAGCCTATACATACCTAAAAGGCCGGCAACGCTTCCGCGACTCCTGCGGTATCGCGGTTGTCCATGGGCGGCGTTGATTGCTTTCCATCAGGCGACACCCTTGCTCGTTTGCCCTCCTATCCCATAAAAAAATACAAATAAATAAATGAAAAAAACATCAAACAATCGTCGGCAAAACATTCAAAAAATTATATTTTTATATTAAAATTTTAAATGTTATTTATAAATAAATGAATATTAAATATACAATAAAAAATAGTTTTTGTTATAAGTATAACCCAGGAATAAAACATTTAAAACGGATGCACGATATAAATCATATTTCTCATTAATTTAAAATTATTTTCTTTAAAATGGTAACCAAATAATATGAAGTTTATGAGACTCATCTTCCTGTATAAAACGAACCAAAAGTTTCGAAAAAATTATATCTATAATTTATATTCTTGCCATCTATTGTGATAATTCAGAACCATTATGATAAGCATTTATTAACGCAGAATAAGCGATATGTAGGATGTGCGTATTTGTAATAGTAAGTACTAGATGTCGCTATTAATTACGAAAATATGAATATAATTACCAAATGGGAAACTTTATTCTGAAAGTGACATTAAATACTCTTCTTATATAAGTAAACATACTAAATATAACAAGTAACAAAAGACTTCTTTGTTAAAATTACATATCATTTAAGTTTTAAAAATTTCTTTACTAGGTGTTGTTTACTTTTGTAAAGCATAATCATCATGAGTTATGTTTAAACATTATTACCAATATTATACTATTATTCCACCCCCCTTTACGATTTCTTCTTTTTCTTGATCGTTTTTTATTATTATTACATACAGATGCAAATTTAGTACTTTCAGTATTACAATTTGCCAGATCAACAATTTTTGAAATTATACACATCACTAGACCAATCATTTTTATTCTCAGTAAAAAAAAACTCTCCCACTTAGTGCCTGATTTATCTTCACCACCTAATTCTTTTTTATCTTCTTAATGTTTAGTTCTTATATATTTATTTTATATATATTTATATATTTATTTTATATATATTTATATATAGTTATATATATATTTTTTTTATATAAATTACACTTTGAAATTAACATAGCCTTTATTATTTTATGTTCTAAAACATAGCACCTTTCTTGTAAGTAGAATAATATGCGGCACGATCTAGGTCTTATATCACTAGGTTATCGACTATATAACTAGATCGCCTTTGCACCGACGAGCTAATAACTGCATAGGTGAATCTTGAGTAACACTTCGCTCCGAGAACCTTGGCGTGATTTGTTAATAAGAATAAAAATATATATGTATTCCACACGTGGTAAAACATTTTTACGCTTGTCATGTTGTCAACAAACAACAAATAAATCTCGCGCGATATTGAATCTTCTGGTACAAGAATTAAAGTATTTAAATGCAATGTGTTTACAACAAAAATAAAAATAATACATTATAAACAGCAAAAAAATTATAACATATAGCAGTTGTGGCTTTATCAAAAGGCTAATAGAAAATGGCTATATGTATACATATATAAGTCCTACGAAAGAGTACTTCATGTATAGAGCGATAACTGGTGTATATGGTATGAAGAATAATAGTGCTATGTGCCAATTGTTTTGATGCACTTTGATGGTATAAACAATTTCTATGTATGCCGTTATATATGTTGTTGACACAAAAGAAGTATCCTAATATGTGAGTAAAAAATGTAAATAAGCTTTTAAATTTATTTAAGGTGATTTCTTTTTTGGGTTTTGATTTTAAACTAGAATTGATTTCTTTTTATTTTGAATTTATGATAGAAGAGATAACAGAGTAATACAAGAACATGGCTGGCTACAAGCAGTCTTTTAGTGAGTGAAGTCAGTATTTTAATGACAGTTTATAGAAGTCAGCGTTATGTTGCCTTTAAATTCAAATAAAACATATTATAAAACGGTTATAATAGAAATAAAATAAGTGAGATATTATTAAAAAAACTACGTCAAAAATAAATAAATAATAAAGATTGGGTCTTGTTAGGAACGTAACAAGTAATAAAACTATGATTTTGATTTGTTAATAGAATGAATTGCATTTAATTGTGACATTTTGATTTATTAATAGAATTAATTGCATTTAATTATGACATTTTGATTTGTTAATAGAACCGTTTATTAATGACACACCAATTCATAAAGAAGAAAGAAAAAGTGAACAATACAATATACCTTTTTTGTCTACATTTTTTTTAAATTTAGGCAATAATATTTTATGAAATTTAAAGGCCCTCACTCAGCGTAGGCCATGACGACCTACGTGGATAGATCGTCAGGCGCTGATTTTGAGTTAAATATGACAGACAGGCCATTTATATTTATTTAGATACATACAGGTTGTCCCAGAACTCAACGTCAAGCCGAAACGGGGTGACAGGATTGATTGTATAATAACTATCATGAGAAAAATCAGAAAAAAATCTATCCTGTGCAGTTTGAAAATTATGAGCATTTAAGAAAAACCTAGAAATTTGGTCATACTGTAACCATTTTTCGGTTATCGTGGTTAATTTTTATTATTTTTGTTCACTTAAACTTTGGAACCGTAACCCTAAATAACATTTCTAGAATCAAAGTAAAAAATAATGATACAATTGCCCCAAGTTTCCTAGAAATAAGACTATTTGTTGAACTATGAATTAAAAATTTTCAAAATTTGTCGACTTTGAAAGGCCCTCCTTTAAAAAAAAGTGCTAGTGTGGCTTGGCAAGTGCCATTAAAAGTTGGCGCATTTAATCAGGATTGTAAAATGGTACAATACTTGTTAGTTTCATACTAAAAAAAAAACGAGTAAAAAAATAAAAACCTCAAGTAACCCGATTTTTGCTAATCCATTTTACTCAGTTAAAATCTTTTTAATTCGCACAAGCTCTTGGTAGATTCTTAATTTTAAGATCTTCAGATAGACTTTTTTTCTGATTTTTCTCATGATGGTTACAATCAATCCTGTCACCTCGTTTCGGTTTGACGTTAGGTTCTGGGACATTCTGTATATTATTCATGTTTTATTACAACCGTTTTTGTTTCTATTTTCATGCTCTATTGAAAATATTATATCTTTAACCAATGTGCAGCATGGCTGATGTTAAGTAGAGCAACGCCATCAACGCTGACCTAGTTTGCATAAATTAAACCTTTCTCTTATTAAAGTGATTTTTAAAGCCTTATAGTCGATGAAATCAAGACAATATTATTCCTACTACAGAAAAGTGACATGGACGAACACGTAAGATAATTAGTTAGTCTTATACTTATTCCGACACAGGAATCAAAACACAATTGCATGATTTGAACGTTTAAAAATGTTTTCGATTAGTATTTGAAGCCAGTTATACTCAAATATTAGATATATCATAGATTAGATGATACCCTTAACGTTTGATATTAACCACTCAATAAAAAGTGACTTTATACACAACAATACTGTGAGCACTTACCCAACATTCGATTAACTTCCTTTTCAGTCATGGTCGTCGTCGATATCTTTCATGGCTTTAACCTGTAGTGACAAAAAAGTTTCAACTTTATTTTAATTTAATAAAATACTCAAATTAAAAAAAATGTTGCAACACAATACTAGAATTATTGAAAAAAAAAGGGCAGTACTTATGTCAGCTTGGTTCCATGTTCATAGTTCAATGGAGGATGTGAACCCAAATTGAAGAATCGCAGGTGCCCTTCATAAACAAGTCGCGCGTTTACGGTTTATGAATGAAGGATGTCGTTCTAATCAACTAACTTGGGTGGCGAATCACATATTAGTTTTTATTACTTAGACGCCCGTCTTCTGCCATCTTCTCTTGTAATCGTCTCGTACGATACCTTCGGGAAGAAATGGGGTGGTACTATTCTATTTCCGGATACCCCACAGTTTGCTGTATCAAATCACGTGACTAATTGATTAAAAAAAACAATTAATATGCAATTTTAATCAAAATGAATTTACTCAATAAATAATATAATATGAACTGAATGATAATATCGCATGGTATTTACCATATAAATAATAGCATATCTACGAATTTATATACAATGAGTGTTAAAATAAGACAGTTTATGCGGACCTACAAATATCCTATAAGAAAAAGAAAAAAATATACTAAAAAATATACTAAAAAAATAAACTCTTTCTAATTTACATATCTTGTCACAATAAAATCTTAGCGTTAAAATTGAACTATACATTTTGAGAACATAAAATTTTTATCATGACTACCAAAAATTTGTCCATTTATCTTATAATACAAATAGGGACTTAGGTAACCTAATGTCTATCAAAGTCCTTAGCCCACATGATTTGCCCTTAGATCACTAGTGGCCCCTCCTCTGCACTCACAGTGCCTCTTTCATCGTTTCAGCAGTTTGAGGATTGAGAAACAACGACACAACGAACCATGATTTAATTCAGCGTCGTCGTTGTTTTAGGTTTCCAAATGTTTTCAACTATCGATGGAGTTGTGAAGACTTCAGGGGTCAACGACGTTAATTCACAAATAAAAACCTTTGAACAGTACCACGTCGAGAAAGTTTAAATGTTATCGTTATTTTCGCAAATGTCACGAATTCGTTTGATCCTGATTTAAAACTAAATTAAAATTTTAACTTCTGTATTTAAAAATGGTAGAAAGGTTTAAATTTCAAACTGGCCCATTATTTAAAAAGCATGCAAGCAAGCAAATGATTGAGGTCACGTCCTACTTATCATAATTCAAACTATAAAAGCAATTCAAAAAACGTTTTTTAAATGATTATTATTCAGCGCCTACGTCTACGTAATGTAATGACGCACACCGTTCAATGAATTAAGTGCTATCTAAGCGATTATTTATTAAGACTTTACTAGAGTTACAAAGCCAGCTTACGACTTTAAGGTTCTTAGTAATCAAATGAAAGTGTGTACTTTTGTTTTAGATAGTTACTTGCTAATTTACAACGCCCTGTTTGGTGGAAGGAAGTGAATTGTTAAAACTTATTCTCCAAAATATAAAGGTTACAATAATAACAATGCATTTAGGATATTTTAGAACTGAAACAGAAATCTACACAGATTAAAAGCTCAATTACAAATATTAAATATATTTTGGTTAGCTTAATTCTCCTATGACCTTTTTCTTCGGGGAAAACAATACATATAAATGTTCTCCTGAATATTACTAGATTACGACTAGTAATAAGACAACATAATGAATCTTCTATGAAAAACAATGAGGCATAAACTTTTGATTGCTCAATAATATATTACCTTGATTTAAACCTTTATTTAATCGAGCACCTAAATAAAATTAGAAGCACAACAGTAGACTATCACAGACACTGCGTAACAACAACGCAACAACATAACATTCACTTATTGCATTTAAAGAATAACATAATGTAGTCATCGTATTCACTTAAAAATGATTGTTTTTTCTTTAATCTCAAAAGATGAACATTTTAAAGATTTTTAGATTGTCGTGGAGGCATCTCGACAAGGGTTGGAAAGGAAACCGCGGAAATGAACGAACGCTACCCGACTTCAACCGATCCCAAGTGTTAACAGAGATGTATTCAAATAAATGCCAAATTATTTATAATAAAATATCAATATTTGTCAATAAATATTCAAGTTAAAGTTGTTGACAACACATTTGATGAAGTAGCTAGGTGGTTTAATTTTTAAAGCTGAAAGTCTGTTCTTTTGTGTTACATTTTATTATATTAGGTAAAAAGATATAAATAATAAATGTACGTGCTTGTGTTTGAACCCGAAATCCTTTCTTATCTAGTAGTAACTGTTCGTAACGGATTTAATCATTAAATAAAATGAAGAACAAATATTGTTCTTCATTTTATCTTTATTATGAGATTATATCAAATAATTAGTCACAGTTAAATTAATTTTTTGTCTTATCAGTTTATAATTAATTAAAATCCCTGCAATCAGTACAGTGTGACATTTGTAGTTGAACGTTAATTCATAAATTATTTTTTTTGGCTATCTTATTATTAGACTTGATGTAGGTATAATCTAAATAATTTTATTTTAGGTTCAACTTAGTGTTCTCATATGTTAGTATGGTATGGTAGTAGTAAGACAAATTATTAAACTAAGATAACGTATGTTAACTTATGTGTACTTATGTTAACTTATGTGTTGATAACAAATACAAATGTTTGTAATGCAACTTTATGAATATCTGTTTTTTTTAGTTTAATTTGTGAAAATTATTTCATAATACAATTTTTTTACGATGTTAGTAATACTTTTTTCTTAAATCCGTCTCTGTCTCACCCCGCAGTGAGGCCGTGCGATTCCGATTCGCCATGCTTTTCACGCATGCGCCTCAATTTCCCTACATGGGATAATCAGTAAATGGGGTACGTATCGAGTTTGAAAAGTGTTGATAGTTAAAAAATGTAAAAATGTATGGATGCAAAAATCAAAAAGATGTATTTTTTAAAAAGCTTATATTTATATTATGTCACACAACATTTGTGGTAATACTCAATAAAACTGTTTATTTTTTAATTTTTTAAACCTTAGCTACCATTGCGCGCGCATATTGAAACTGACGTATTTTACAAGTAGCGCAATGACAGTAGAACTTAGGATCAATAGCATGACGTCACATCATTGACTGTCGGACACACCGGAACCATGCACTCCGCTTTCTTGCATGGTAATGTCTACAGGTTTCATATAGTATCTATGCACATGTACGTTTAAATTTTCTCCTTTTGTGTGATATTGATCTAAATGTAAATTTCTTAAGTCAAAACCTAAATTTCTTCTTTCTTTATATATACATATATTTAGTATTAAGTATTTCTTAAAGTTTGATTAGGATTAAATAATTTTCTGAAATAATCTCTGAAAAATCTAAATCAAATAAGAGCATAAGATTTTGATGTTGTGTAAATATTTATGTAGAGAGCATTATAAAAATTATGTCACATTAGTTTGATACTTTTACATATTTGTATTTAAAAGCATAAACTATTTTAAAAGTTAATTTAAAAAATGCTCTTTTATCAGGCTGGTGGTATTTTTTAATATCAAGTGGTATATAAGTTTATTGTTCTATGAAATATAACTTTTGTAAATAAAATTGTTCGTTCTAATTTTGATTTTAACGCTACTTTTTGTTTCTATTCATATTTAATACGTGCGTGTCATTTCCATTTAACGAAGTGAAAATGATTAATTGATTAATTTTCTTTATCAGTTGATCAAAAATATATTATCGTACACCCATTAAACTTTTTTGATTTACCGCTTTACTCGTTTATTAACCACCCAACGTACTTTGATAATTTAATGTTATTATTTTAGAGATAAAGTCATTAAGTATATAATTGATATTTACTACACTAACTATTAACATTTTATGTATGTAGGTATGTATTAGCATTAGTTTATGCATTTCTAATGTCACTCATCCATTGCAACCACTAATAATTGAATTAGGTTAAATATTTTTTACTATAGTTTATATATATAAGATATAAAAAGGTACTATCACATTTTTAACAAAAAAATATTCAGTGTCAAAATCCTTTGGAGGATTTTCGTATGATTAGGCCATCACATCCGCGCGCGCTTCGTTTGGTGAGCGATCAGATTTAGAAACACAATTTTTCTTCCTTTCCCTCACCTCCTCCACTTTTTATATTACTTTCCACCCTTTCCAATTCCCCCCACCCTTATTCATTTATTTCGATATGATTTGGAACGAAGAATTTCGTCAGACATCCGATATAGCTTTTCAAGTAACCTACTTGTCTACTCCAATAGTTGTCGGAGAACCCACAGCCACTAGAGTAGACGAGTTTCGAAGTGAAGACCGCGTCTTGGCGAACGCAGTGTAGGATGTCCACGGTTAGATAGAGAGACAATATGCTCAGAGCTACTGGTTGAGACTGAATCCATGTAGAGCGTAGTTTCCGAACGGGGGTGGTATCGTTCCATTGTGGACACTGGAGCTTTTCATGGGGATGGTAGTGGGTCCAAAGATAAATGGGAAGCTTTTTGAAATACCTCTATTTTTATGAAAAAACAATTTATTTGGCCAATAAAATAGGTACAATTAACTGTAAAAGGTGTTCTTGGATTTTTTTTTCTTGTAAAGGTGGCGGTAGTTCATAAAAGGTTGGCCACCTATGACTAGAGTCATAGAAAGTCAAAATTAATCCTCTATGCCCATATCAATAAACTTATCTATATATCTCGCGTACTTTAGTAGGAACTATGTCTTTAGTCCTAAATAATAATAATAATATGAGTTGTGAGAATGGATGCGTAAGCCAAAGATCGGACTAGGTGGCGCAGCTTTGGTAAGGCCTATGTCTAGTATTGGATAGCCGTAGGTTGATGATGATGATGATAAGGCAATGTATCTGCAGTGCCATTGGTACTGTAGATGTTCATGGATGTTTGTGATTACTTACTATAAAGTGATCTGCTTTCTCATTTGCTTTTCTCCTCCATGAAAATTTTTTCCCAAGTCTAAAGAAAATCGCAAGGCGCTACTTTCGCCATTAAAGGAGCCACATTATGATTGCCTTGGACAGATGTATCCACTGTCTTTGAATATTATGTGAACTAAAATCTAATTATGAATAGGTTATTTATACTCCGCCGGAACCCCGGCAGAAGCAGTTCTTTAAGAGATCCCGGGACCCTTCCTTGGTGCCTATGGCGGCCGTCGTGGGGTTTTAGTCGGTAAACGCGTACACGCGGAGCCCGACATGACTCGCCGTCAGGATATCCGTAACGGATTTTCCCACGTAAAAAAAAGGTTATTTATACTCAAATGCCATAAATAAACACAATTGCGTAGTTAAGGTTTGTAATAATAGGCAATCATGTCTTCAATGGAAAATTAAATGTCATGTTTCTTTAATTTAAGGTATATTAAAAGAGGTTTCTGACCCGGTAGGACGTTCTATTCGAAAACACATTAGTTACTTCAAGTAGAGTGCAATGTGTGGTACCTGCGTAGGTAGTAGATGCCCGGCAGGCAAGTTTCAAGGTCGGCTACTTGCTCCATAAGGAGTCTACCGTCATTCAATGATAATAACGAGGTATGCTCGCTCATGAGCGTGAGCCAACACAAATATTTCACACAATAACTAATAACGCAAGTGATATTATTTTAAAATTTATCATCATTTATTCAAACATAGTTTATATTATAAAGAGCGTTATAATGCGTGAGTTTATATTATAAATATGTGTTTAATACCATATTATCTGAATTCGTATTACGTACTCTACATCCATCTACATCCTCTGTGTTGAGGGACGCCCATGTCCGATAGTCGACTCTCAAGGCTGATTATGATTCCCTTCCAATATTGTATGTGCTAAAATAGTGAATTAAGACGATCTACAAATATCGGATTAAATATTTGTGTCAGCTATAAAACGGATTTCTTACGCTATTTTAGTACTGAAAATATATTTGTTACAGAAGAAACTGATTTATATCAAATATTTTTACACATATATTTTTACAGACTGGTCCTCCCCGTTTGTTTGTATAATCGAAAGCTTTTATCATGATAATTCTCAGAAAAATAGTGAAAATTCTAACTAATTTTGTCTAGTAACGTTTGATAATACAATATTTATACAGGAAATATTTGTACAGTTGTCATGCGCACTATCACGGTTATATTTAATTATAAAATTAAATAAATTTACAATTAAGGTATTAAACATTTTGTATAACAACATCAAAATTTCATGGCGAAGGGTGTTCAAAGGTACTACACATTTAGCCGGTCCGCAAAGTAAAAATATTTTAAATGGATTTTAGTTTTCAGTTATTTGTTCTGAACAAAAAGTGTCATTTCAGAGTTTGACTCAATGCTAAAAGAGCTGTTGCTAAGTACTATAAAAATATTTAAACTCAAATATTAGTGAATAGTATCATTTCATTCGACATTTTAATTACCTGCACAATGAAATTGTTTTAACGTTTGCACACAAAATCCCAAGAAAGTATCTTCAATATAAAACAACAAAATTACAAGAATCATCAAACACTAACAAATTATTTCTTTCACTTTCAATATTCTTTATTTACACTGAATGCATACAGTCTAAAGCATCAAATATTTGGGGTCGACTGAATTAAAGACGTGCTGTAAGACTACTATTAATTTGGTCTCTGCTGAGTGAAAATATACCGTATGACTATTTTGTTACGTTTCAATTTCTCACAAATTATTCAGTGCGCAAAATGAGTATACAAACCCGTTCTTCAGAAACTGATAGTAATAATTATGCGAGCATTTGTTAATTGAATTTTCACTGAATTGTGTGGAATTGTTCATGGAGGATTATGACGATAACTTAAAAATATAACGATTCTTCATAAAGGTATCGGTGTGATGATGTGATTTTATTTATTTATCACAATAATAGAAACAACGTGTAAAACTTTTGATTCAAAATTCAGAGGAATTATAGAAAGGGCATTTGGTTAACAAAACTGATGTTGTAAACAAAGCTACCATTACTATGAGGGCAAACTTGCGCATGAAGCAGCCAGATAGATTTGCGATAATTATAGGTACACGAAGGTAGGTAGGTATAGAAGCGTTACACTCGCGACTAGCGCGTATCGACCGCCAAACGAGATTCTCAACTGTTTTATTTTAGAGCTCACTCCACGGAGCTCCGGCCATGAAAATATTACAAAGGTACATGTATGTATGTATGTAGGTATTCCTCGTTGAAACTAATGTAATGAGTAATGTACAATGTCGTTCATTGACTGCGAATGACCGATTGTTACGAATTACTCTTGCTTTTTCTATTCTTCTAGTGACAGAGCAAACAAACTAATGTTCACGGTAATTTAACGTTTGCTTAAAAAGAAAGCTGAGCTTTGAGAGCATTATTTTTATTTTAATTTTTATTGTTAGGCTATTGACTAATTATAAGTGTACTTAAGATAGTGAAGTGAATATTTACCTTAATTTGGGAAATATGGAAGTCAGCAGGTATATCAGATTTTTTCATAGAGAGTTTCAATTCAACTTTTAAATTAGCAGTTACTATTTTAAAAAAAACCACTTAAATTATTATTATCATCATCATCACGAGCCTGCAGCAGAAGGGGCCTATTATAAAAGACCACGAAGATTCACGCATAAACTTTCGGCCAACTCAATATTCCTGTAATATTATTTATGATTCAAGTACCTAATAGTTCACTTTAAAATGCGAGAGATATAGAGAACAATTCACGAACGTGGCTGGAGAACATGAACATAGAGGGTTCAATACTTTAACTTTTCATCACTCTGGATAGATGAGTAAATCGGAATACAAAACAAAATATTTGTTTTCAATTCAAGTCAAAATTAATCATCTAACGTAGACCTTAAATTCCTTGTTGAAGCACACTGATCAACATAGCTTACGTGAACGATATGGAAATAATTTATACAAAACTATTTACGAAATAGAACATAGGCCACTGCAAACACTGAAACGTAAGAACTATTACGCCCGCTCCTACGCGAAATCCTCCTGTCTCCCCTTGGTTTCCATGAGGGGAGAGAACCAGCAACGGACCTAACATGGGAATAGGTTCGGCCGTATCACGACGACGCGAAGTAGTTAACGGAGGTCCAAAAGCTAGGAAACGCTAAGGAACGGTGCCATCTAAGACCAGGGGACAGTCCCCCCAATTCCTGCGCGAGCAGTGGGATTCATCACCGAGGCTCAATTCCACACCCCTGCACGGAGTCTGAATGTCCCCGTTTCGTTTCGTACATGGATGGTAATGCTCGGACCCACCGTTCCGGCGATATAGATATTTATATGCAAGATGTCGGTATTGGTCATTTGGACTGGCCAGCGCGGGACCCCGACCTTAACCCCATTGGGCACATTTGGGACCTCCTAAAAGGCGAGTACAATTTGTCCAACCACCTCCACAAAACATCTAGGAGGTTAAACGTGTGATCTCAGTTGAGTGAGAACATACTCCACAGAACATCATCAAAAGCCTGGTGGAAAGCATGCCAAGACGATTGCATACCGTAATTCCTGCCTGGGAAGGTCATTCTCGTTATTAGTTTTTTTTTATTTCTTTTTTATTAAAGTACCATAAAAATACTCGTAGCCTTAAATACACTATACCCATAAAAATGTCCATTTTCACACGGATTTCTGTTTACATTGACTAAAATTCCGATTCTAGGAGAAAAAGAATTCTAGTCATCTAAGCTAAATCACATACTACAATATTTATATTATGCAAAACTACAATATTTATATTATACAAATTTCGGTCGTGTGAAAACATAAGAATAAATTATAATTAGTGTTTCTAAAATAGGAAAGTTATTAATAATCAGTAAAACCCAAAAAGTTATTGATATATAATTAGGTGTATGTTTGTATATCATCATTATCATTATCAGCTTGCGGAAGTCCACTGCAGGATATAGGGCTGCCGATGGCGCGCCGTCTGGCCCATCAATGGATTTATTGCTTTATACAATACATACATATGTATGTACACATGGAATATAAGGTGAAATTTGTATTTTTATTTTAGTAGTTCACATCACGTTAGTCATATCACTGAAAGTAGTAACAAATACATAAATGGTCATCAGTGCAGGTAATTTACATAAGTTTAAGTAGTTTCGAAAGACTTGGTGTGATTATTACTGCATTTTTATTCGCTGTTACAAAAATTTAAAACTATTTAAAATTAAATATAAAAGACATCAAGGACTTAAATACCAAAAATACGTTATTAAAAGGTTTTTGTACTATGTGTATGTACAAAAACCTTTCTATAACTTTATTTTTCTAGGACAAGGTTGGAACGGTTACGAAACATCGTAAAAAAAACCTCCTTTAACAAAACTTATAAAATATTTTTTTCTTTGTCAGTTATATTGTAAATAATCGTACGTAATATATAAAGAGGCATATAAATTATTTGTATCTACCTTAAGGTGATAAAGTTAATACTTGACAGTATTCTTAAGGAAACAATGTTTTTATCTCAATATGACGTCAGATTTGTATGTTCGATATTAAGTATCAAACGAAAATCTAAAGAAAAATAAAGGAATGATATTATCATAAATTATTTATATATCTACTATTATGTTAATTTTAAGTAAATTTTTCTTTAATGTAATTTGGTAAAGAACTATTGATTGTAATCAATGTTACTATTAGATCCATTATTAGCTTAGTTAAAGTGGGTACAAGTTACAAGAATTCTAATAATAGTTACAGCCTTGTAGGTCTTCTTAAAAAAAATTAAGTCATTTTGAAATAAACAATCGTTTTCTTATAATTAATTTCTGATCAATGAATCAACAAAAAATAAATTTGCATTTCTGATCTTTATCTGTTTTTAAGCGTTGGACGCTAAAAGAAGACCTCAGAAAACGTATAGAAGCGTTCGAAATGTAGTCATATAGACGTATGCTCGTTATTAGCTGGTCTCAAAGAGTGGCCAATGACGAGTTTCTCCGATAAGTCAAGCAAAAATGTGAACTTTTGCAGACCATCAAAGGTAGAAAAGTTGCCTGGGTCATATCATGAGACATGACAGGTACAAGTTGCTGCAACTGATCATGATGGGAAAAGTCACGGGCAAAAGACAAGTTGGTCGAAAAAGAAAGTCTTGGCTACGTAATATCAGGGAATGGACGGGATAGCGAGTGCTGCAGTACTACTGCACCTCGCGAAGGAGGAGGAGAGTTGTGCTGAATTGGCTGCTAACCTTCGCAAGTCTGAGAGGCACTTTTAGAAGAAGAAGAATCTTGCACAAATGAAACACATCATGATCGTGATACCTGTTCAGTATACGAGTATAATAAAATAATCCACGTTGTACATTTCTATGATGATTGTAACTTACCATATTTTAGACAGGTAGTTCGGCTACGATGGCGATAGGACCACATGGTTTAAATTGCTATCCACCAACGTGTGACAATGTGACTACTACTTAGTTGGTGGAGCTTCATCTGTTTTTATATGGGTAGACGCCGTAAAAAGGGTAGTCCAATCGAATCTGAATGACAAAACTCGATATACGCCCTTTATTTCCATATGTAAGTTAGGCGGCAATAGGCTAACTGATTTACGCCTATACTATAATAGTTTAATTTGTACTATAAGAGTATTGAGGTTGCTTTACTGTGCGCTTTCCGGTATAGGGTCACCCCATATCTTTCCGTGAGTATCGTATAAGGCGACTATAACAGCGAATTCTGGTGCCCGGGCAGCAGCGTCTAATGACTGTATGAATGATTGATGAAGAAGACCATTGCTTCATATTACTCTTACTCTACAGTACTTAAAAACCAAAGTACATTCCAATTCGCTATATTGCCTCTATGAGACAATATATTGAAGATAATAAATAGGCAGCTATAGCTCAATTGGTAAGGACTTTCTTTACAATCTAACGTCGTGGATTCCATTCTTCCATTGGACTACTGATGTGAAGCATGAACCATATTTTCATAGCACAAACAAATCTTAGTCGGAATGATTAACGATAACTCTAATAATATGATGAATTTAATCTCGATGTGAAGGTATACCTCATCAAATATAATTTAGTATCAAAGTGAAGAATACATCTCTATATAAAGAACAAATAATTGTGATATTTTATCAGTTGGTAAATATTTAAAGGACGACTCCATTACCGGGGCAGGTTTTAAAGCTGTGTGATACATATCACGTTCCCACTTGAAACGTGTTCACTAATAAATGATAAGTGATAATCAATTACTTACGATAATATATATATAAAATAGTGATAGTTTAAATACTTATTCATTCCCAACGTTTCAAATATTTCGTTAACATTGAAACTACGAAAACTTACGTCGACAAAAGTCATTTTAAATTAAACTTGGACATAAAAATAAACTTTATAGTTTAAAACTCTTTTTGACTTTTTTTAGCCTTTAAAAGCATTATTTTTGTGATTCATTTTTCATTCTTAAACAGACATAGGTCAACTTTCAAATTTATAGAGATACCTCGGAATGTATAACTCAAACTTTAAAAGAAGCTATTATAATTAAGAGAGGCATGTTTTAATATTTTTCAAAAAATATGTTTGTCAAGTTTCAAAGAGTTTTCTTGAATAAATGAGACGGCAAGAAACTCGTACATGAAAAACAGATTAGGTGGGCATTTGTAAATTTTCTATTTTTATGAATTTCCGTTTAAGACGTTATTGTGTATGTGAGATCCTTTATTACTATTGATACAGTCAATATCTTCAAACGTTAACCAAGATAAAACGACATAGAACAATGATAACGTATTGTTGAAATAGACTCTTCATGCAGTAAAACCGTACCATTTAAGCGATTGAAACGATTGAAATGGCTTTTTAGTGTCTACTAACTATTACATTTTATAAATTGCATTGGCTGGTTCATCGTCTCCCTTTCTATCACATGTATGGCTGTACACACTGCACCGCCAATTGGTGTAATCGAATCAATTGACGTGACCAACTTTTGATCAAATATATCTGGCTAACCATATTTCCAGGCTATCAAAACAACAAAGTATTTAGTTTAGAAGATTTACTACTTCTTTGTTTGACATTCAAGACAATTTCCAATATATAAAGAGCAAACACACCGATGCTATCTTATCTGGTTATCCACATTAGTGAAAGCAACTCAACGCTGACTACACGCCTCTTGGGCTCGATTATTACTGTGATGTGAAACTGTATCGATTTTATTTGTGTTAGTGACTGAGTAATATGGTTAAAGAAAAGAAAAATTAAGTATATGAGTAAGGTAACGTTCAGATGATGGTTGAAGGCACAGTCGACGTTCAAGAATTAGAAAAATTAAGGTTGGTAGGATCTTTGGAAAACTTGATATTACTTATGAAAATTTTAATGAAAATAAAAATCTGCAATATATTGAGAAAAATATAAAGACTATATTATATTATTAAATGTATTTATAATTCATATGATACTTAGGTATAAATATAAATAGTATATTACATACATATATCAAATATTAAGACAATGGAAATATTTTTTCCATTCTGCTTTGAAACAAAAGCTCACAGCTTTTGTTTCAAAGCAGAATGTTTTATGTATAACAAAAAGAAGCAAAAAATATTTTGCTTCTTTTTGTTATACATAAAACTATATATATAATATTATATGAAACAAGTCAAAAAATCTATAACAATTATCAAACTATAAAAAGAATTATGATAAAAATCCTGAAAAATTAAATATTTAATAATTTTAGGCCAAATCCAGCCTCGAATAAAAATACAGAAAATATCAAAACTGAAGCATCTCAGAAATGGCGCATGATATTAGAACCAGCATTAGTTGGTGCGATGATGGCGATAAATCTGGGTCAGACTTCTCTTCAAAATTTCTATCTACGTACAGCATGCACCATCGACCTGGGAAATTCACTGGAAGTGTGCGACAGAGGTGTAGGAGACGAGTTTAGAGTAGCTGAGGTAAAAAGTTATTATTATTTGACAAGAGGTTTAACGATAATTATATAACACGTGCGCGAATAAGATTTTATCGAAAGTATTATTGTCTTAGTATAATTACGAGTATATTTGAAATAACACATTCACCTTTATATTGAAGTTTCTAAGGAAACCTACTAATTAAGAAAAAGGTAAACTGAATGATCGAATTGGCTTAGTAACAAAGCTACCATATACGGGGTCCGGGGTCACGGGTTTGATGTTAGTCTGGGTACCCAACAGTAGGACTACTATATATGAGTAATATAGGTGTATATAATCTCCAAAAAATAATTCGAATTTTTGTGTTGGTCTATAAATGTTTTGTATAATTTTTCAACTTTTTTTCAAAAATTTTGAGTAATCATTATGAACCTAATACACAATAATAATTCAAAAGCAAAATTATCTTAGTTTTTTAGAATGTCTTTTACTTAATTACGCGTAAATAGCTTGACGAATTTTCATAAAATATAAATAGTAAACTGAAAGCTAATAAGATTTTATCAAGAACAATGTATCTATGTCAGTTTTATTACTATAGTTATTCTAGTTTTATACATTAATTAACACTAACATATTTTATATATATGAGTTAATTGTTCTTTTATAAAACTAGATTTATACAAATCCTAGAGCAATTGACGAATGTATGTAAACATTAAAGGGCAGCTGGACTGGAGTTACCCATAATGACACTTTCCTTAAAGGCCGACAACGCTTGTTGAATGCAACGCCGCCCGTTGGTAGCTTTTCATAAGGTGAAACACCTGCTCGTTTGCCTTCCGATCCCAAAAAAAAACTAATAAGAGTACGTAATGAAAATTAATAAAAATAATTTAAACTGCAGGCAACTTTAAATATTCCATGTAGTCTTAAAAGAGAGAGGTAGAATTATAAAATGAACAACATTCATTTCGTATTTTCTGTATTAGTATTTATATTTTTATTTTAATAATTGCAGGCTGATAGTCAAATGGTGGTATCAGCAGTGAATATCAGCCGAAGTTTCGTAGGCTGCTTCTTGGCTACCCTCGTTTTATTATTCGTGGGCCCTTGGAGCGACTGTAGTGGACGAAGAAAGCCATTGCTCATCATGCCACTTGTTGGAATGAGCGTGATGACTGCGGGGGTACTGCTTCTCCTAACATTTCCCGGTGCATCGACTGTCCAAGTGCTGTACGTTGTGCAAATACCAATGTCTTTGGGTGGTAACTTCGGTTTGCTACTGGCTGCTTCCTTTAGTCATGTTGGGGATGTAAGTAACGTCAACCACTTTATATTTCATCTTAATATATCTGATTTTTCGAATAGATATTTTCCATGGTTAATAGTGGAACTACCATAGAATCATAGCAGAATAGATAGCAGCACTCTCTCGTAGAAAGACGTTTGAGTAGCTTTACTACTGGATTGTTTCTTTCCCATAACCCTTTTTATCCTTTAGATATTTAAAAAAAATTTGTCCGAAAAAGATAAGAACGTCTACAATGTTTACACTAAGTATATTTATATATATGTATTTGGATTCATTATAATCATGATATGTTAAGCTCGTATGGATACCGTTCATATTTCTGTTTAGATTAAATAATTATACTTACAATAGATAGATAGATTTACAATAGATAGATAGTGCCCTGTTAAGTCGCCTTTGGCAAACGTGGTGGGTTAGATAGATAGATACATAGACATATTCTTTATTGTACACCAAAAACAAAGTTATGCAATTATTGATAATAGCGATTGCTTCCAGACAACCGTAGGATGGACACAATGTTAAAAAGATGATGATTTGATGTAGGTTGATGATGCATAATCGTTATGATGATAGACAAGAAAGAAAAAAGTATTAATAAACAAAGATAATATACATACACACACACACACACACACACACACACTATATATATATATATATATATATATATATATATATATATATATATATATATATATATATATATATATATATATGTATGTGTGTGTATGTATCAGGCGTTCAAGTTTGTCAAATTGTATCTCCATAAAATTAAGATAGCAGACGTCAGCATACTCTAAGACAGAAAAGTTCTGCTAGAGCAGTCATGGTTGCAGGTGGGAAGAAAATTTTTTAGTCTTTTCAAGGACCCTGCGGAAGCGAAAACCTTTCGACTGATTTCTTTACATTTCCCAAATTACATTTTTATCGAAATACAATATATAAATTGATAAATATATAAATAAAAGTACACAACAAAACATTGATTTTTTCATTATAATGATATTAAAATGATAAATATATAAATAAAAGTATTTTTAGACTTCGTCAACAACATCATGATAATTATTATTCTGATACTAAGTCGCAAATTAATTATTTATGGAAGTCGTCTGTTATAAATAATCATAACAGGCGACTTCCGTGTATTATTATCACACGGGGGCATCCCTTCGTGTACGTTACTTTGTGCAGCTAGCTAGCGGCAGCGACATGCAACATAGTGGTCAGTCAGTCGTATCAATCTATTGTGCTCCTTTTACAACATATTCATTATTAGTAGTGATACATTTACGTTCTCTATCTTATTATGTTCTATCGCAACTGCTTAGATAATTTGTTATTATAGTTACATGATTACTAATTCTAATCACTTTAACAATTTAATAAAATTAATGAAGAAATTTTATTATTATAATATAAATATGTCAGTCATTGTCAGTTGTCACCTCTCGCTCTCAGTATTTACTTTTCATCAACATAAACGAGTATAGACAAAACGTATTGGTCGGGGAGGGAATACTTCATAGTAAATTTAATGATACGGATAAAATTAGCAACACAAAATTTATAGTGTTAAATTAAAATACATGTTTGCGTTCAAGGCTTATTATTATATCAACTATGTAACTAGATAGTATAACTTGATATCAACAAATTAATTCATTTTAATAAACACATTTATATGTATAAAATGATTTAATATAACTTTTAATCTATTTCATATTGTCTTTATTTCGTTTTTCTAATACATAGGTTATTTATTCATTATTTTTATTGATTTATCGATTACTGATGTATTATCATGAACCAATAAATAAAATGTTTGTCGAGGAAAATTGATGTGATTGGCAAAAATATCAAAGCTGACAACATTGCGGGGGATTTGCTTTCAGATTTGCTATTCGACGGGGAGGGACATCACGCGCACCATGGGCAGCCATCGCGCTGCCATCCAGATTGCCCACGTCGTTGGAGCCGTCGGCGGACCCCTTCTGTACCGACATTTAGGATTCTACGGTGTGTTTTCACTTGTATTATTACTACAGGTACTTCATTCAATTATTAAATCGTAAGCCTTTTAAATTTATTAATGCTTCATTGTAGCTTTTAGTCAACTGTTGAGAAGAATTATAATAAATATATATGTATTTAATCATTTTTATTCGTAAAGATATTAGTTACTGTACATTTATTTATAGATTAAAAAGGCAAATGAGCTAGCACGTCGTTTGATGGAAAGCAATCCATCAAACTTGGAGCACCATAGGCATTGCAGAAGCGTTACCGATCTTTAAGAAATGTGTAAGCTTGTTTTTTGAAAGTTTCAGATTTCAATTAAGTTCAGTTTAGAAAAACCGGTGAAGGTAGCCGATTTTGTGAAAACCGTTTTAACGGAACTTCTTTGATGTGTGGAAAAAAGTTTCAGGAAAGACAAAGTGTACTGGATTGTTACTCATTCAAATATACAGACGTAACTTTTTTTCGTGGTGAATTGTGCGGGAGAGTTTAGTGGTTGGAATTATTTAAAACAATTCATCAGAGCATTCTCCGTGATAAACGCGATAAAAGATGCTAAGAGATGACGCATCCCACCGCAATGCCAAAGAATATAGCCGTCTAGTAAGAACTTAGTTACTGATTGTTCGAATCACCTGACTTAATTAACTACTTTGTAAATAGTAACTTCTATTTACTTAGATATTAACTCCTCCCAATTATTTTATGAATTTTTTATTAGTGATTAATGAAGGAATAATGTATTTCTTATAAAAACGGTACCTTACTGTAATCTTCATCAATTTTATTATATTATTAATATATATTCCCCATTTAGTTTACTTTGGATGACGTTCAAGAATGTCGATATATACTGCCTGGGTTTTTATATTTTAGGAATTTTGTGACCCATTATCAAATACAGAAATAGTTAAAAATGTATTTCTTTTTTTCAATAACTTTATTATTAAGTCAGAATTTGGCTGTACATTTTTTCTATACAGATACAACTCTAGTTTCATTTAAATTAAAATTTATACCTAAAAGCCTATAGTTTTTTTTTGGATGGGAGAGCAAACGAGCACGTGTGTTATCTCAGTGATAATTCTAGAAAGACTCAATGTAAAAACCCAGTTCCATTACAGTTTTAGTATATCATTAAAAAAAATATGCCACATGTGATTTCAGCTGTTGTCTCTGCTGTACGTTGTAATAGCAATAAAGGACGTAAACGTGAATACTGATAACAAAGTGTCGGTTTGCAACTGGAGGTTACCGCTGAACGCGTTCCAATGCCTGGTGAGACGCCGCGAGGGTTACAGAAGGAGTATTATTCTGCTCATGCTGATAGTCGCGCTCGGCGACAGGATGTTGTTGTCTGGTATTATCTTTTTGTTACAAATAATCGACGTAAGTCTTCTATTCACGACCAATCATTTTTGTTTCCGATTAAAATGTATTACTTCAAGTGTAACTTTAAACATATGCAGAATTGAGTCTTGAATGAATTGCACGTCTCATGTTACTGAAAAATAGTTGATGTTTAAAAAGTAAACAAAGAATATTACTTATGATTCAATCAATATAATTAAAAAAGTAATGATTTTTATTATAATAATTATAAATATCTTTTAAAAAAAATAGAAAATAATTGTGCAATTTAATATTTGATTATTAATCTCAATTATATCTACGAAGCAAGATTAATACTCAAATGTAAACTCAATCAATAACATAATAGTATTTCGATATTTAAAATTGTAACCCCAGCAGTGGCTTGATGAATTAACGATCTATGATGGAACCTTTATCTCGTAGTGAGCTTCCGTAGGCTGATATTAATGATTCTTAATTTAGTTATGGATTTAGAAAAAAGTATTAGTGGTAATTTCAGTAATTGATTAGTGAAAATTATTATTACAAATTTAAAATCAATGATTTCATACATACATAATGTTCAATATACAAATCAAGCACCTGTGTTTAGTAATGTTTTGTGAATTTTTATTCTTTGAGCTTTAATTTTGTAATATTTTATACTTAGGTTGTTCCGAAAATTGTTAGCCACGAAGTAAAATATATTTTTTTTTCTAAAACTGTTTCGAATTAATTTTATTAAAAGACTCCTTGATGAAAATCATTGGCTACTTATGTGTAGTTCTTTCTAAAAATAATTTTAAGGGTGCCAGCGTCCGCGGAATTTCTTTTCACCAAGACAATGCGCCCGATCACTTAGCTGCTAGAACTATCGACTATTTGACATCTTCGTAGGTACAAATATTACCCAATCTTCCGTACAGCCCGGATTTAGCTTCATGCGATTTCTTTTTATTTCCCATGAAGAAAAAAATTCTTGTAGGCGAAATTTTAACACCGCAGACGAGACCGGTTTTTAGAGGCGAGAATTATAGCGGTTATTTTTTCGACCTCTCGCAAGATACGTTTTTAAAATGTTTTGAAAGCTGGATTACCTGAATGTATAAGTGCATACAGATTAGATGGGAATATGTTGAAAAGCTATAAATAAAGATTTTTCTTATCATACTATTTTTAGTTTCACTAACAATTTTTATATAATAGTCAACTGGCACTAAATATTGTAACAGGAAGGGACTGTTTTCCTTAGTAGGAGGATCACTTAAGTTCAGCAGTCAGGAAAACAAAATTGTAAACTTGCTTGTATAAATGATCAATAAATTATTATTACAATATATTAATAATTATCTAGTTCGTAAAATACAAATAAAAGTTGTTAAATGTAAGTAGAAAAATGAATGTCGTCAAATATCTTTCTATAAGAAATCAAATTATATTTATGGTATTTTTCGCAGCGGAGGTGCTACTTGCCTACATGTATTATAGACTCAAGTTTCAGTGGGACGACGTGATGTTCGGCTCTTTCCTTGCTTATCGAAATGTCGTCAGTTTTATTGGTAAGTAGATATGTTAAAACATTGTTTATTTTACAATTTTGTATTGATTTAATTTTTTTACAAATGTTTTAAAATAGTTTATCGTCATCTTCAGCCCATAGTCGTCCATTAGTGGATAAAGTCTTTAATAATAAAACATGAAAATGTGTGAAAGTAAAGTAAGAACTTTAAGGCAGCGGCGGTTGCCTTCAAGCAACGCCGCTGCCCGTTTTTGGGCTGTGTCTATTATTACTATATTATATACTATATTACTAGTCTTGTTGTCTGAGCCTTAGATGTTCTATGTCAGAGAGCACAGTGTTCAGTTGAATCTCATTTTGAGATTGGTTAAGTCAATAAGACATAATTGAGAATTACACATAACAAAACCTCGTAGCCTTAATTTCACTATACCCATAAAATTTCACATGGATTTCTGTTTACATTGACTAAAACAACGATTCTAGAATTTAAGTGTCAAGAAATTTCTAGTCATCTAGGCTAATAAAAAATATAAACTAAAAAACAACATAAAAAAATATAACACTAAAAATATTAATATTATGTATAGAAAAACCAATGACTGTAAGAAAGGTGCCCTTTTTTTGCAACGGAGTTTATATAATTTCAATTACAGGTACACTGTTAATACTTACTGTGCTCAAACGTCGTTTGCAACTATCCGACGAAATCGTCGGTGTGCTGAGTTGCGTATCATACGTGTTCGCGTCATCAACCCTCGTGGCTGCTACTAGCACAATATTTGTTTTCATGAGTTAGTATATATTTACGTTTTCCTTAAATCGAGTAAGGTCATCATTTAGAAAGTTCCATAATACGAAGGAATTACAGCGAATACTCTTCATTTAAATCTTTGCGTATTCATTTAGGCATACTCTTCCATGAAATATCGGAAATATTAACTGTCTTGTGTCTTAGGTGTATACGTTACAGATAGAAGGCACCTTTTCGTGCGAGTCCTCTAGTCGCGAATCGAATAATTAATATGTTGACACGATTGATTGAGAATTTGGATATTGTTTCCATTTCGATTTCGAGATACTGGATGTAATTTGATAATTGTTTTGGAATATATTAACATTATATCTCTAAGAATTGTCGTATATAATAATCATTCTAAAGGTTTTTGTAACTTCGATTTGCATGAACGGTCTAACTCAATTGGCACGCATATACATAACATAACCATTCTTTAGAAGGCGTGAAGAACCAGGCGTGATAATATTTATGTATGTATAAAGAGAGATTTTATATTTAAATAGAACTTAGTAGCGAACCTAAAAGGACTTTAAAATGATTACAAAGAAAACAAATTATACGTGGAAAAGATAATTACGCAAAGATTCAAAGAAAATATAATATATTGATTAGAATCTAAAACTTTAGATTTTAACTACACATTATAATTTTTTTACAGTTCCTTTGATTGGTATCATCTCACAGGGATCGCAAGTAGTGCAGAGACCAATACTCAACAAGCAAATTTTGCCAACTGAGCAAGGTAAAGTCCTATCCTACTAATCATATCCTACTTAATATTATAAATGCGAAAGTTTGTATGTATGTTCGTTACTCTTTCACGAAAAAACTAGTGGACAGATTTGGATGAAACTTTACAGTAATATAGGTTATATATCGGAATAACATATAGGCTACAATTTGTTTGATTGATTGTATGTAATTTTTTTAGTCGTAATATAAGGATACATGTCAATTAAATCGGAAAAAAATATGGCCTCTGGGAGCCATCTTGGCGTACGCTGCCTAAACCTTTGGAGTTACACAAAGATGATGTACCGTAGGTTTGTTATCTTGAATATTTCTAAAAAAAAGTCCGCGTCAGCATATATCTACCTTTTATGTGGAAGCCACTATGACCAAAATTATGAACCATAAATTAAGTAAAAAAAAAATATATTTATTTAAAATGATCTGTCACAAAACTGAATGTGGCAGATCAAATTCCACGCGAGCGAAGCCGCCGGCAAAAGCTAATATAATATAAAAAAAAGAATATTTTAGTTAAGAGAAAACAAAAAAATAACCTGGATTATTAAAAACTTCCATCAGAAATTATAATCATTTTTTTTTAAATTTTAAAAAAGCGAAAATGTTATTAATAATGAGTCACTAGTATTCAATGATTGTGTGGTAGAAACCGCTATCTAGTCTGGCGATAGCATATCGTGATTGTATAGAATTAAAGAACACTAACCATTGAGCTACACAAAATTTAGCACACATAATTTAAGCACACAATATCATTACTTTACATCCACTCAAGTATAATTATATAAAAATAATATAAATTTTATTATTTTATTTGCAGGTAAAATTTACAGCGTTCTAGGTGCATTAGAATCCGCAACCCAGACATTATCGTCCCCTTTATACTCATTGCTGTACACGAAAACTGTGTCAACGACGCCCGACGCTTGGTTAGCTCCAGGAATTGTACTCGGCGTGTTTCAACTCCTCTCATACGCATTAACAAAGAGACTGACGATGAAAAATAACAAAGATATAACACACGTCGAAAAAACTGACGCGATGGCAACGTTAGAGAAATGTTCCAAAGCAATGTGTGATTCAATTCCTAAGGAATTACAAAACGAAACTAAAACGGTCTCAGAAAACAATAAAATTTGATAATTTTATTTTAATAAGTTCTATCGAATATATATTTTTAAATATTTCTGAGTAGTTTTTTTATATAACTTTACAAGAACGATCTGAGTATGATTTCTCGTATTCCCTTATCATTTATCCACATGATGATATGATACCTGGTATCACTAATAAAACATGCGCATCAAATTACTAGTAACGTCTTGTGGTTCCACCACCCCATAGGCGTAGTTAATTATTAAAAATACTTTCATATAAATCTTCTTAAATTAAAATTCATGAAGTAACTAAATGAGTCAGTTTATTTACTTGTAGTCGTTCTAAAGTAATTAAGTTCCGATTCCCAGTTCGTCCTCTAAGTAATGTTGCCATAATCCCCAGATTAGTGCAACATTCCTCGAATGTAAAATAAGTAAAAAGGTTTTATTATATTTAATTAAAAAGTTTTTGTACATTAGGTATACATTTATCAATGTATCAGTACAGTACTTATAAAGAAGAATTTTTTATTATTAGAATAGGTTTTAGATATGTTGGATATTTAAGTCTAGTTTGCTTATGATTAAAAATTCACAGTCATTGTGCCACATCGCAAAGCAATAATAAATTATCAGAGAACGTACTTCGTAATCAATATATTTCGATTTGCTCATAGGATAAAACGGTATCTGAATTCTAATTGACGAGTGTATTTTTGTCAATAATACAAGATTGTTATGATCTATCTCTCGTAATCTCGTAGTTCACAGTCGAAGTATACATTTCAAACGGTGAAATAATAGTATTTAAGATTCATATTTCATTCCAGCTACTTGGTGTGAATAAATTGAAAAGAAAACTTGAACATTATTTAACATTATTGTAGCAATATACTTGGTGTACTAAGCAGATCGAGGCAGTACTTCACACCCACCTACCGTCACCAGCTGTACAAGGCACAAGTGTGGCCACATATGGAGTACTGCTCTCATCTCTGGGCTGGAGCTCCCAAGTACCAGCTCCTTCCATTTCACCGCATCAAACGTCCCGAATAATCAGCGACCGCAGGATATCCGATAGGTTCGATCATTTATCGTTCGATCGTCATATCATGTCATACGTCATTCAGGAGAAGAGTGTATATGTTCGTTAAATGCCGGCCACGCATCTGTGACGCCTCCGGTGTTGCAGATGTCTATGGGCGGCGGTGATCGCTTACCACCAGGTGACACTCATGCTCGTTTGTCCGCTCTACTATAAAAAAATGAACAAGCTCGTCTCTTTTCTCAACAGCTACGGTTAATTATAACTAAGTAAAGATCGCTTCAAAGAGGTATTAAGAGTGAACATATGACACGATGAAAGTCTAAATACTAAAAAAAGTGATGCTTTTGGTTTCTACAGTTAAGAATTTTATAGCCATTTTATGATTATTAAAATTATATCTATAAATTAAATCTCGATTACAACCAATCGCCTCAATTTATACACTGTAATAGAGATCCATTGATAAGATATGATAACGTCAAATCAAATATTATTTTTAATATATACATTGATTCCTAGTTTGCCTCTGATTTATGATATAGTATTAATTACAGTATACGATTTCCGGGTATTTTTTCTTCGGGTATTTAATATTCGGATATTTTTGTGATCTTTTTTAAACATATTAAATTTAGTATGTTTTTTAAACAAATCAAATTTTTGAACAAAATAAAATAAAAAATTAAAACTACACATCGAGAGTTCCATACATAATTTTAAACAATGGATTACATATAGAGTGATTTAACAAAATACGAATATATGGTCAAACCGGTATTTCACCCAACTGCTTGATTCTATGGCATTGTGCAGGGATGTCATCTCTCAGAATATATTATCGTTTTTACCTTGGGGATCGCTGTGAGGAATTGTTCGGAATAATACCTGTCATTGAAGCCCACTGCCGTACAACTCGCCGAAAGGAAATGTTTCATCCCCACCATCTGAATGGGTGGTCATTCAGTACAGTGCGTTTTTCCTGAAACTTCATTCCACGCACCACCACACTATGGAACCAGCTGCCTTCGGCGGTATTTTCGTACCGATACGACATTGAAACCTTCAAAAAACAAGCCTACTCATATCTTAAAGTGCGGCAACGCATCTGTGATGCCTCTGGTGTTGCGGATTCACCCTCCCATAGACGGGCATAAATTGCTTTCCGTTGGGTGATACGCTTGCTCGTTTGCCTCCCTATCTCATAAAAGAAGCTGTAAATATAATTAATAAAAAAATGTTTCTGAAAAGGCATGAATAAAGTTTCCAACCTCCTGAATCCAATTTTTTCAGACTTTGTTCAAGCTGCGGTATTATAAAAATACACAGAATTATTAAAAAACAAAAAATGTATTTAAAGTCACACACTAATTCAGTATGTGTCAATATAGACCACTTTTATTAAAGAAATTATTTTTATATATTAGTTTTTACATTATTATTATTTTTTACAGGCAAAATAATGATGATATTATATCGATCAGATACGTTGCAAATCTGATAAACGCTAGTATAAATAGCTGTACGCTATTATGGCAAGATTTAGTCAGAAATTTCAAACCAGTTTCTCAATATAATATATGTAAGTATATGTACTGTAAACTGAATAAGATTTTAATTCATACCTTTATATTCACAAAAAATACCAAATAAAATATTCAAGCTATAAAAAAGATTTTTTTTCCTCTATAGAGAGAGTCCTCTATAAATTATGAAAAAAAAATGTGCAAGATTCTAAAGTGACTATAGTTAATTCAAGCGCCATTGCAAACATTATTTCATGTTTTTTTTATAAGAAGTCTTTATGAAAGAAATAATTTAGTTTTTTTTTTATAGAGTCATATAAAATAATTAATAAATTAAAATATGCTATCAGGTATCTTATCGTTATTATGTCCATCTTAAAGGTTGTAAAAAAGTTTTAAATTAGGTACAAAATTATGTAATAATGACTCAAAGCTGTAAAAACATTGAATAACTTATTTTACCGCAGAATGCACCGACCTCACATCTCGCAATCCCATAACCCAAGTGCTCTGTTATATGGCGGTAACCAGCCGGGTATGAACCCATGTTTTGGACCTGCTAGACACCATCGGCCCTCACCTTGCTTCGGACTGCAGCCGCAAGTCTTACCCACACAACCGATGAACCCATGTTTCGCTCCAGCCCCAGCTCTACGTCGACATGTGTCACACCAAGGTTCTGGAAATCCTCAACGCTTTGGTCCCTGTTTTTAATATGATTTAGAAATAAACAGGTAAATTCCGAATCTCGTAAATATGATGATCGGATTTGGAATTTTTTTATTACGTTATCCGACGGGCTCTTATGTGAATTTAATGATGGATAAATAATAAATAAAATTTATATTTAAAACCGCCTCATCTTTTATTTATTGTTAAAATTAGAGCGATGATTATTGTAATACATTTATAATTAGTTTTATTATTTGTGTTATTCAGTATAATCCATACCCCTTATATATGTATGTATCTACCTGTTTTATAAAAAATAAATGAGGTATTACATCTAATAAATTGTTTTATTAATATACTATTCCCAAATCTATAAAATGTTTTCAGTGTTCAAATGAACTTATACTTAGCAAAATTAAGTTGTTAACGACTTAAATAACTCAGTGGCAAGCTTTAAAAACAAAGGATTCCGATCGTTCAAAGCGTTTTATTTTATATAGATTGGGATAAATTCTTTAAAAAGTATTATAATAACTACATAACATAAAGCATCAAAGATAACATCTATTTTTTTTAAATCGAAACGAAACGTTTTCTAACTTATCTAAAATCAAACTGAAGGAAAATCACGCATATTTGCAATTTACTCAAACTAACACGTGTCAAATAATTTCCTGTGTAGATTCGTTCGCCATTGGAGAACAAAAAACATATTTTGATCTCGTGAAATATTTAATGTTGTTAATAATTACATAAGAGTTTTAAGAATCGAAAGAAACGTCTTGGGCTGTTAGTTTCCGGTCATTAAAACTAGTACTTGAGTTACTGAATCATCTAAAATAACCTTTAACCCAAAAGTGTGTTAAAATAATTATGAGAACCGAGAGTGGTGAATAACGATTTAATCTACGAGCGAAATAAAAAAAAAGACAATATCTACCTACATACATAGGTACTGTGTTAACTTTAAACTCTCCGTAAAATTATTAGATACCTTTAATTTGCTCACAATTTTGTTTAGGTAATTTAGAATATGTATGTTTAGTGAACGTACTTAATGGTAGTCTTAAGTACTTTAATTAAAAGTAACCTACTAACCTGTAAATAATTAGATAATTAAATGTTGATCAAATTTTTGTTACCTTATTGTTAAATACAATTTAATTATTTCAATTGTTTTTTTATTAATATTTATTTGACGATTTAATCTACGAGCGAAATAAAAAAAAGACAATACCTACCTACATACATAGGTACTGTGTTAACTTTAAACTCTGCGTAAAATTATTAGATACCTTTAATTTGCTCACAATTTCGGTTAGGTAATTTAGAATATGTATGTTTAGTGAACGTACTTAATGGTAGTCTTAAGTACTTTAATTAAAAGTAACCTACTAACCTGTAAATAATTAGATAATTAAATGTTGATCAAATTTTTGTTACCTTATTGTTAAATACAATTTAATTATTTCAATTGTTTTTTTATTAATATTTATTTATATTTGTCATATACAAAGTGAAGGAGTTTTTTGTCTGTAGTATATGAAAAAAATTAATTTTCAATAAACTAGAAACGAACATTAGATTGTAGTTGTAGAAAACGCAAAGAACGGTAAAAGAGGAAGAATCATGAAGAAACTTTTGCTGAAGGATATTTTGAGAATTATTTTATAAATTTCATAGGTTA
Source organism: Baronia brevicornis (assembly GCA_031353405.1). Taxonomy (NCBI): domain Eukaryota; kingdom Metazoa; phylum Arthropoda; class Insecta; order Lepidoptera; family Papilionidae; genus Baronia; species Baronia brevicornis. Next base: position 43,411 of record JASFAT010003848.1, on the reverse strand, counting down.
CATTTCAATGTATAAAAACGCACTAACGATACAATATTATTGCTAATAAGAAAATGATTTTTAAGATTTATATTAATTCGTAAAGGTTTTCGGAATTAAAATTAAATCATATTATTTTACTTTAAGGCTACTAAAGCAATAATTTGCACGCTGTAATACACTTTTTGCTATCTTATTTTTTTTAAACTTTAATACTTAGTTGGCCATTCATATGTTATGAGCACCGATAAGTTAATTCTTTATTATTAATTTGCTTATAATCCAGCCAAATATATAACATTAACACAATAGCCGCAATCAGTGCAAAGATTCATATCTCCGGTACTGCTGAAATTCAAGATATATTATAAAATTATATTATTGAGGATATATAGCAAATATAAGGTGTATTAATAGTGATAGTAATACTGAATTTGTTTTAAAAAGTTTCAAACGTTTTGTTTAAATTCAATGTTTCAGTTAATAAGGTAAGCATGATAAGGGCAAAGGCTCAAAAAAAACATTAAAATAATAAATTATAATTCAACGAAATTTTCCTTTTTTCTTTATGTCGATTGGTATCACTATAAGCATATATAACTGTAGAGTAGATTCTAATCTTTAAATAAATCTAAGGATAAAGAAAATAGTACTATTAATCTAACCATAAAGACAAATAAAAACAACATGAAACTCTTATCTATATCAGATAAATTTAAATAAACCTGATAAGCTTTGGTATAAATACTAAATGCAGGGCTCATCGAGTCAAATTCGTGCGCTTTTTTCTAAAAAGGTTTACTAATTCTAGTTTAAAATCAATAATATTTCTAGGTAAATCAATATATTACAGCTGTTTTACATATAATATGTAAGTTTTAAAGTTGATTACAATGTGGTCTTATTACTGAGGAAATTTATTTTCAATCATTGGTTAATTAAGAAAAGTATAATAATACTTACTTTCTTTTTTGTAATTTTTGTAAACTCTGGGGTTTCATTACTTTTTTGTTTCAGAATATGTATTCTCGTCACAACATGCCGAACTCTCGAGTGCCCGGTGCAATGGTTCATGGTGGTTACAACCACCCAGCAGGACCCAACCCTTGTTACGGCCCCCCAACTTACCCTCGTTTCTCTCCATGTTTTGGTCCTTCTGCACCAGTACCACAACAGTATCAGGCTGGTTCATGCTTCGTTCCGGCTTCAGCGCTACGTAAGCCTGCTTCTAGGCCAGGAACTTCTCAAGGACCTCATCACTATGATACATGTTTTTAAAATTCGTTAGATTTGTAAGATGATATTCATCATTATGAGAATCTCACTTAAATTATAGTTACAATATGTATTATAAATATTTATAATGAATATAAACATTAAACCAAATTATTGATTTTATTAATAATTATTTTCATGCTTCATTTTTGCTGTCAACAACCGTAATTCGTTAAGACATACATACCTCCAACCAATATTGGTAATAAATAGTAAACTTTTATTGAAATGTAATCAAGGAAGTCAGTAAAGTATTAAAAATTTTTGTGCTAAGTTCTCAGTTATAAAACGAAGAAAATATTTTTTCTTTACGATTAGAAATGAATAAATCAAAATGAATTAATTACTAATTCAAAGTAACGACTTACACTAATGGAAAGCGTTATTTTTAGCGAAAAAATGTTTTACAGTTTTATTTAAAGATATTTTCAATTTTTGCTTATAAGTATCACACTGGTTTTGCTAGAACCCTTTACCAATTATAAGGGCGTTTAGAATAACTATTATACAACACAAAATTTTATATTTATATTCAATAGATGATTGAATTAGAGATTTTATGTTAACGACTTAGCTGATGAATGAAATATATTATATAATAATATAATTCAATGTTTTACTAATTTTATACAATATGTGTATGTGTTTATGTAGTTTGTAGACGTAGGTAAGACGCAGACTACATCATTATCTGGCAGCAATGCTCATCTGTTCTAGTAGAATAAATGTTTTTATTTTTTATAGAAGAACAGTCAAATTAGGATGCAGGTCACCTGGTGGTAATTGATCACTACAGCCTATAGACATCCGCAACACCGGAGACGTCTCAAATGCGTTGCCGGCCTTTTGTGAATACATACGCTCATCTCGTTCGTTTGTAAATGTAAACATATATATTTTTTTAATGAAGACGAGCAATGTTTTAGTATCACTAGAGTTCTTGTTATCCCTATCAAGTTAATATATACGCCAAAAGTCCAATGGAAGATACGAACTCACGACGTGAGGTAGTAAGACTATTTCTTACCAATTGAACTATTTCTGTGCATAATACACATCCCACATATCGCACATATAAGTTTTATGTGTAGTATATTTACCCAGCACTAGCTTATTTAATCGGAAGCTGCCTGTGAAAGCCACTTTTATTTTTCTCTGGCTACAAGAGGAATCTTGAAATTTAATTACCCTATATGTTTTAGATGATACAAATTTAAATTTTCAATAAAAACAATCGAATGATTAATGTTTCATTACATTAAAGACATAATTAGGAAGATGGAATTGCCTGTAGGAAGCCGTATTCAGTTTGAACATTTTATTTAAATAAGGTGTTCATGAGAATATGGGGCCATTTTATAGCAAAAACAACAGCCGGCCGGTGTTATATTGTATTATTTGTATTATTTGAAATAATAATTTATTTTTGTTCTAGATGGCACCGTTTACATATTGTATAACATTATAATGGTTCTTAAACTCTAGATAATACCACTAATGGGTGGACACTTTTATAGTTATGTATTTGTAATTGGGTGATATTAGACTATTTATATTTAGTAATTTGGGCTAATCCAACTTTATATCCAGGTTTTTTTTAAATACGTTATACAAGCCGTTATGTTCTTAGGATTTCTAAACAATAAATGTTTATTGTTTAGAAATCCTAAGAACTAACTATTTCTCTATCTTAATTTTGTACGGTTTCTTTGTGTAGATATAATTGATTTCATTGTATTTTATACTGGCAAACAGGTATATTTACGATCAAACATGGAAATGCATTATTAAGGAGACAACGATGATGATGTAGTGTTATTAATCCTCATATATTATTTTATGTTTTCTTTAAGATATTTATCAAGCAAACAATGACAGATAGTGTATCAAATTTGTAAAGTACCTATATTATTTAGTTCCGTTTCCTCTCTAAAGAAATAACTGGATGCACCCATTAATATGCCGGTTCGTACCTAGATAGCAGCTTTGCTACGGCCGGCTACAGGCGTTTGGGATTTGTTAAAGAAAAGTTGGATCACCAATTCTAAATATTTAGACTTAACTTTTCTTCCTTTCCTTGCCTCTCCCACACCGTTCTTTTTCGTTTTCTCGTTACCTTATATATTTCCTTAATCTTTTCCAATAATAAATCATGTGCAGTGATCCACCGATATAGTTCTCCAAGTTATCAAATCGAAGTAGCAATGGGCTGGTCACGTTTGTCTTAGAACCGACAACTAAAGTGCTTAAGTGGAGACTGCTTGACAAATATTGTGCGAGACGCCCTTTGGCCAGGTGGAGTGATGATCTGCGCAGGGACGCTCGCAGAAACTGCATGCGCAACGCAAAAGATCGGGGTATATGAGACGTCTTTCTGGAGTCATATGTCAAGCAGTGAATGGCCGTTGGCCATTGATGATGATGCAATGGATTGGTGTTGTAGATTTTCATGAGCGATGGCAATTGCTCGCTCTAAAAAAACTCTTGACACATTGCACTCTCTCTCAAATTAAATAAGAATTCTTTCTAAAATACTTTTAACAACATACACAAATATATCGCGATCTTTTCGACTAATATTCGCTGAAGCATAAAAAAGTTGCTGAGTCCAGTAAAAAAGTGAGGTAATAATCATTATTATCTCATTTGTTATTTAATATCTAAAAATAACTTTTCTTTGTAAAAATGACTCGCTATCGCTTAGCCATGTTGACAGCGTGTTGGACATAAAAACTTTTACAATAGATCATAAATTAGTATATTTATCAGGTTACATACAAGTACAATACATATATCGGTTCAGTAAACAATTGAGTCTTTATCAGCACCTAGTTACATACATTAAGTATTTTTGGAAATACAATATTATATAATATCATAGAGGGATCAAAAAAGATACATAGATACATATCGTTACGCCTATCTCCCGTAGAGGTTGGCAGAGACTACAGATCTCCATCCGCTACGATTCCGGCACAACTTCCGTGCTGCTTCCACACTCATCCATCTTTTCATCCATTCTTCCTCTCACATTCGTCGTAGTGAAACAGTTCTCCGTAAGTCGCTTGTCGACCTTGTGGGAATCAAGATGTGACGGATGGCTAACCACGTCACCGTCATTTTTTAACAAATTAGGTTTATTAAATTCAGCATAGTGAATCCCACGAGCCGCAAGGGAGGATGGAGGTCAGCCCCAGCAGGGTCCCGGATGCTGAAGTAAGGCACTATAGTACCTGGGGGAACCCGATCCCGGGACGGTCGGCACGCTTGCAACTAAGCTCGTCCCTAGCTACGCATCCAATGGCACGGCAGACCGTGGATTGGCGGGGAGGAAGGGAAACAGATAGAGAAGAAAAAGGGAAAGAAAAAATGTATTTCGACAGGATGATAGCGATATGATACTACCGCAACGGAAGACGAGGAGTGATACGGTAGTTGCTCGGGAGGCTGGGGTCGCATACCCGTGTACCAATATCCTAACTACTGGACAGGTGCAAAGATACTCCCTGACCGATCAAAAAAGATTCAATAAATAAAGATATTCCGCAGCTATACTTGACACTATTTTTTTTACATATTTGAGGCTCGTAGATATGAATGAATCTTGATATGAAAGGCGTAAGGAAATTTCGAAAAATATGTATGAACATGAAAGAAAAAAAAGTTTGCACTAATATTACAATATATCGATTTAAAAAAGGAACCTTTAAGTTTCAAATATTTGCCCAACGCTTTCTACATACTCGTGTATCTGATATGGTTGAATCTTGCTTCTGACACCTTCATTACAAATCTAGTTTGAATGGTTTTTAAGAGCAGTGCTAAATATTTAATCAAGGTTTTTTATATTATTCGAAAAGGATTACATGATGATCTTTATCTACACCGGATGAAAACACTATTATATTTTTCATGAATACCAAGTTATTTTTAGCCAAATCAGCTATATCACAATCTAAATATACGGACTGATTATTCGAGAGTTCAGATTGCAAATAATTCTATAAATAAACAAACGGAAAAGTTTATCAGATAATTAAATGGTATTTGATAAAGAAAATTGTTTAATTACTGCTTACCTATACAGAATAAAGCGGCCGCTTCTTACGATTTTAATATTATAAAAATTCATAAAACTATTACATATTAAGTATATTTATACATACACCGTATTTTATATTATACTGTATATTATTTACTTTACTATTGTATATTAAAATCAAACACACTTTCTATTATTAGCAAGGTAGATTATTAAATGGGTTAATTAACGTACTCGTCGTATCGTAAATAGTTGAATGCATATAACTTAAGACCTACTTTTATTAGTTTGATAGTTCAATTTAATTTGAATCCCATATTCGAAATTATTTCAAGTTTGCACACATACCGTGTACTTATATATACTCAATAAAATCTAAATGAGAGAGAACAACTGCAAATGTTGAACTCTTGCAGTTCTTTGCATCCTTACTATCAAATGAATATCAAAAACAACGAAATTATGAGTATTACAGTGCTAAAAATTACCCAGTGAGCTCCAACCCTCTTTACCTCCACACTTCTAGTCCAACCAAGTCCATATTTTATGTCTACTTCTACTCCTCCCACCTATAAGGTATCATATCTAGTAATTGACATAAACGACAATATTATTTTTGAATTAGTTTTTGAAGAAGGAATTATTTCGCAATTTAAATTAAAATTGTGATAGTAATGTATGAACGAATGAAACGTGACCGAACCGGATCTAGTGGAGGAGCATAAAAGAGGCTTTAGCCAAGCAGTATAGTATGTATAGGCTAGGCAAAAGAACGTTAAAAATAGATTTTAATTCATAGTCTTTTATTGTTACGCAAAACAATATTTTTAATGACAATAGATATGTAGCTTTTTATAATACCAAGAAATCGCTATCATTATTTAAGACGTACATATTTCCGCTTGAAATGATTTTATGAAACGATATGATTGTGGTTACGTGATGTATGTGAAAAAAAAAATGTCGCAATTGTTCGCTGTATCATTTATCAATTTTGTAATTGATAAATTAGAAGATGAACTGTGAAACCTATCAGTAATAAAATTTGTAGCATATATCGTTATTGACTTCATCAGCTAGCGTTAAATGGTATCCAGGGGATGGTATTACTTTCGGTTAATATATTTTTTGGTTACCTAACTGGCTCAGTGATGAAGGTATGCTAGTTAATGCGCGCGGGTTTTAATCCCCGCATTAGAATAAATATATGTACGGCCTATAATAGGTTGCAATGATTAAAAATTAAACAAATATTTGCATTTTAATTACAAATTACTTTTACAACCGATTGCCTTAGTGGTGGGGCCCTCCTCCCGCGGAGTCAATGGTCGTGGGTTCGACCCCGCATCGGAATAAATATATGTATGGATTTATAAATATTTGTTCCGAGTCAGTTCTAACTCCCCCAATCCGCATTTCCTTTCCTGCCCTTTCTTTACTTCTCTATCCTTTTCCCTTCCTCTCCGCCAAACCACGGTCTGCCGTGTTAATTCATGTTTGGCTAGGGGCGAACTTAGTCGCAAGCGTGCCGACTGTCCCGTGATCGGGCGCCCGAGTACTATAGTGCCTTACCTCAGCATGCGAGGCTCTATTGGGGCTGACCTCCATCCTCCCTTGCGGCTCGTGGGATTCACAAAGACGAATTTAATATACCTAATTTATTGAAAAATGACGGCGACGTGGTTCGCCACCCGTCACGTCCTGGTTCCCACGAGGGCAAAAAGCGACTAATGGAGAGCCGATTCGCTGCGATGAATTTGAGAGGAAGAATGGATGAAAAGATGAATGAGCGTGGAGGAGGCGGGGAGGCACACCCTCCCCGCCTCCTCATCATCCTTCCACCCCGCCGGGATCATAGCGGGAGTAGCAGCTCTGTAGTCTCTGCCAACCCCTGCGGGGGATAAGCGTGAATATATATAAAAATAAATACTTTTACATTACGAAAATCATTCGTAGTGTAAAAGTATCTCTATGTTTAGCCAGATGATCGTGCGTTTCAGATTTGCGATTAAGGATTAGCGTTGCTGTGCTATGATTGGGATGATGATCACAATAATGAGATAGTTGGTTAATATAATAATAGTACATGTTATTGATTACGAAACGGTTCTTTTACAACGACTCAAAAAAATAATGTAAAATTGGTGACTGACTTTATCTTTACATTATCTGACCTGACAATGTAATTTTTCCTGCGTAATAAACTATTTTTAGAATGGTTTTTAAATAGTTTCGATTACAAATTTATAAATAATAGTGTAAGCTGTGCTAAAAATAATTTACCTTAAATTACTTACTCATTCAGATACGATAATTTATAATGCTGATAAAGCTTCACTATAAATAATGATTAGTAAATTAATCCCATCACATTTGAGCTAAATTACGAATCTGCTAACAACGCTTCATACACTACTTGCGACATATCCATCTGTTATTATAATTTAATTAGGTAAGTATTTGACTCTTGTGTATTACATCAGGGCCTTCTTTATACCAGAGTTATCAAATGATACAGATGTAGAGTCAAGAACTACTTTGGTTACATACGCAAAAACTGATCAAAGGTATTCCTTCTCCTTTTAAATAACGAATTTTCGAAAAGTAATAACAGACTCCATTAATCAAGACAAGCAAACGATACGCCTACAACGCCAGGGGTACCTCAAATACGTTGTTGACCTTTAAGCGACAAATATTCTCATTTACTTTCTCGTCGTGTTGAGTCTCCAGAATACCATAAACTGCTTAAAAGCCGCTTTAATTTACCCTTTTTCATTTCATTGGATCCCTTACTCACGTAAAACGTGATAATATAAAACGCAATACGTAATGACAATATTGTATGAGCGTAGGGCAATTTTCGTTTGAGTTGTAGCCCCAAGTCAACTACAGTATGACTCTTCTAAGGAATTACAACAAGTTAATTGGTATGGCATTCTTAATTATAATACTATTAATATTTTATATCACTGCAAATCCTTCCAAAAAAACTTTGCAGTGTTATAAATATTAGAAAATGGGCACATCTATAAGCGGTGTTAGATTATTGTTGTATATATATATATATATATATATATATATATATATATATATATATATATATATATATATATATATATATATATATATATATATATATATATATATATATATATATATATATATATATATATATATATATATATATATATATATATATATAGAAGAGAAAAAAGTGAAAATTTTAATCTTATACTAAAATTGATTTGATGATTGTTAAGTATAGCCTGAAGTTTTAACGTGTAATTTTTTTTATTAACAAATTAATTTTTTATTTACAGAATGCAACGGTCTACCATTCCAAATCCTCGAATGCTTGCTTGCAACACTTATCCAGTAGGATTTAATTACCAGCCAATGACTCCTTATATATCTCCGTGTCCTATGTTATCAGCAATGACTACTCCATCTGCGTTAACCAACCCTTGCTTCGTATCCGCTGCAGCCCTACGTAAATACACAATGAAACATGGTTATCATCCGAAACCAAATTGTATAAATCCTTGCGTTTAATTCAAAAATGTTTGAAGTAAAAAATTTGTTTAAAAATTATTTGAATCTCAATAGTTGAGTATAAGATAATTTGTAATGTGTAAAGATTTAATAACAATAAATATATTAAAAAATAAAAAATATAATAAAGGTATATTTATTCTATAATCGTTTTATAAAAACTAATAAAAAAATAAAACACAAAATTGTGCCTCTGATCATCAGGTGCCGTTAGTTTCCATACACATTGTTAGGTTTGCCTTTTGTATTACAATTTCATTCCACTGCATCTGAATATGTCGCCTTCAAGTCGTCATGTGTAGATGTAGATATAATAGTGAAATGGAATATCATTAAAGCAATTCTTAAAGCCAAAACAAGAGTACTTCTTAAAGCTACTACTAAAACAATGAACAATTCAAGTCTTCAAAGCTTTAGGATTATTAATAGAGTCAGGCGTTACTTTGCGGAAATCCATATTCAAAGCTTCCACTTCCACTGTCCATATTCAAAGCTTTAAATACTTTTTGTGCTCGTATGTTCTAGACTAGACGTTTCGGAAGTTTCGTTCGTGTTGAATTTGTGAATTTGGCTTTGTTTATACAGACTCTGTGATTCTAGCATATTTGTAACAATGTGGCTTTGAAATTGTATCCTCCTTTGTATATTTTAGTTAGTTGTCATATAATTTTAAAAAATATCTACTAACTACCTAGTCATATATCAGTGGCGACGAACATTTAAAAATATGTATTTAATAATGTATTTTAAGATTGTAAAAGTGAATGATGAAAATTTGAAAAGTTCCTGTGCGTTCAGCAAGCACAGCAGGAATAAATAACACAACGTTTAACACTCTTGCTTGCGACGAGGAAACAAGAAATAGACACCACTGAAACTACCACTACAACACACTACACAACTACTACTCAGACACCGGTTTTTTTGCGGGAGTGTGGTACTTCCCAGGACGAGCCGGCCCATTCATGCTAAAGACAAATACTATGCCATTCATGACAAAGTATTCGTCTGCAGCGCGGCTCTACCATTAGAAATATTTGATTATAGTCGATAATTCAAGATTTGCAGTATGTGAGTTGTGATGACCCTAAACTTTTTTTACGTTTATTCTTTTCATAATTCGGCTAAGGTATAATCATGAAGGAATACTTTCGATTGGATCTTGTGTGTTTTGATAACCTACTAATTGGTACAAAGGTAAAAATACTGAAGAAAATGCTAATGGACTCTGTTGTTGTGATAGTTTAATCTATTTAATATTTATAAAGCTCCTGTAGCTGCTTACTACAGAATATACACTTCAAGAACAAATTCGCGGAACAAGCTTTGTTACTACGAACTTGCGGAATGCGCTTTGTTACGCCGCATTCGTGGAATGCGCTTTGATTCTCAGCATTCGTGGAACGCGCTTTGTTGCTGCACACGTGCAGGCACAACCGCGTCTCCCGCACCCCGCGCTTGTCTCCCGCCATTGATTAGTTGTATACATAATAGGTCCACTTGGTATAGAAAAAGAGTATTAAACCAGACTCCTGTTGCATCACTTCACAGTTAAGATACTACCTCTTACACTCCTATCAATACCGATATGCAGCATTGTGTATATGGCTTTGAGAATAAAAATAATCAGGCGTTTTTATAATTTTTTATAACTACTAGATTCGAAAGAGGGTGAAATCATATGTAAATTCATTTGACTTGAACATCAAACGTTGTTCCGTCTGGAGATGGTACATCTATGTACATATATACATATATGTATATCGTAAACAAATCTAAGGAGTCGGTTTCCGTACTATAATGTTCCGCACTTGACAGTTTTTCTAACTGGTATTCGTTCTTCTTTTCTAAATTGTGAAAATAATGTTATGTTCTGTTCTTTGTTTTCCATTTCAGATAAATGTATCGGTATATTACCTACACACAAAGTACGAAATTTGCCACTGATGTTAAAATTGATTAATTTTAACATTTGAAGTGATTTTTCTCTTATTAAAGTTCAATGGGATAATTTATTATTAAAATTAGTAGACATAAACCCAAAACGATTGTTCAAGGTGTATATATATATATATGTATACAACATATACACCTTGTATATATATATATACAAGGTGTATATGTATATATATATATATATATATATATATATATATATATATATATATATATATATATATGGATAAAGAAATGGAATATTAATTTTACAAATACAATTTATTAATAAGTTTGCTAACATCTATATAAATTTATAATTACATATTTAGTTCAAAAATAAGACACGAAATAAAAATTAAAAATATTAGTTTAAATCTGTTAGTAAAGTTCTACAAAATTGATTTTAATTAGTTTTAGATTGAACATATACATTGTTTTAGATAGATGTCTACAAAAACACTCTTCACAAATCAACTAATTTTTCGAACGTGACTGATTATACGTGTGAGGAAATTGAGTATATAACTGTATATATTTCTAATAATAACTAAGCTGATTTATGCTATTTTTTCTATTCATAACTGTACATGCAGATTAGAAATGATTCTCTTGTCATCTCACAAAAGACGGGGAATACATTATAAGATAAAAGGGCGTCTGATATGACGAAACAAAAAACCGGTGTATCCTTCAATGATAATGTCAGAAAAGTTATCTCCGTAGTGATATACAGAAATTTCAAGTATTTCCCTTAAAAGTTACCAGTAGTTCATCATTTTTTAATATAGAACTGGGTACGATAGCTATATTTTTCTAGGACCGGGACGAATTTATTAATACGAATTTATATAAATTATATAATTGGGATAGATTTTTCGAGTGTGTATTAATTCTTAATTATGTGTGTAGTAAATTAAATTAGCGTCTAAATATCTGATATCAATTCCTGGCTATACAAAAATCATCATCATGTAGGTTAATGCATTAAAAATATGACTAATCCTTGGCACATAACACAAGAAAAAAATAATTAACATTTAAAAAATATCACAAACTATTTTCAAAACTATACATGCATATATCTTACTTAATATCTTGCCGTCCATAAAGGACTGTAAAATATTAAGTATCGTCTACGTTGTATTAATATGTAAGTAAAGTTTCGTATTGACTTATATATTCATTTTACAATTACACAGTTTTAACTTTTAGTTCCTGCGAAACGGCTTAAACTACTATATGGTTAATGTAGTGAAGGATTTTTTTACAAGCTATCTATAGTGGTAGAGTCACGCTGCAGACGAATACTTTGTCAAGAATGGCATATTATTTGTCTGTAGCATGAATGAGCCGGCTCGCCCGGGGAAGTACCACACTACCGCAGAAAACCGGTGTCTGAGTGGTAGGTTGTCTACCGCGCTTCGTACGGTGGGCGGTCAGGGTTCCGGAGGCCCAACACCCTCCCCTTCCCACTCCCACTCCGATTCCCACTCCCACTCCCACTCCTTAATTTGACTTTTCTTTTAGGTCGGCAACGCTTCCGCACTGCTTATGGCATTGCGGATGTCTATGGGCGGCGTTGGTTGCTTTCCATCAGGTGACACGCCTGCTCGTTTGCCTTCCTATGCCATAAAAAAAAAGAAACAGAAACCCTTGTATCCACTACCGTACGAAAGGGGCTCGGTACTAGAGTTTAAGCCTGTTTAATGCCTATACAATCATCGTGTCTTTACAATTAATATGCAGTCATCAGGGTTTTTCCATTTTTAAGTTGTCCGCCACGGCCCGTGAAATCCGTTGTGGTTACTCGCCACTATTCCGTTTCGGTAGTGGTTTAGAACTATGTATGTTTAAATGTGTAAAACTATTAAAAATATCACATGAGAAACACTTAGACGAAGACCTACGCGTACACACAAAAAAGTACCTACACATCACTACTCGCCAGTAAAAAAATGGATGGATACTTCCTGTATGATATCTCTAAAAATTAATGCCTTTATTAAGGTAGGATATGTATTTTTTTACAGGTATTGTGGTATATTATTATGATTTATTATATTTATTCGTCTAAGGAGGTATAAGAACATATTTCTTTTGGCAAAAACTGCGCGTTATATACACACAATTCTCATTTTCTATACAAAAATCAAGAGAGCTATTTTTTTAAAATTGTACCTAGATTTCTAATATTTAAATTTAATATAATCCTAGAAGCTACAGTTGAATATTTTCTAGTTATGGTCAGTGCGCACCGATTCAGCCGTCCTTAAAATATCCCTATTTTATTGGGGAAATTAAATTTTGTTTAAATTTAATCCCCAACTATATTCTAAATACTTGTATTAAGGATAATTTTATACAAAAAATTTACGCTTTCATAGCAATTTAGAATAAGATTATCATATCTCTGCACTATAACTAAGTCAAGTGTGGGAATTCCGCCTGGAATAAAGAAGCTTCATAAACGAAGAGATAAATACTGACAGAAATCTGATATCTTCTCATGTATTTAAAAACAAAGATTTTAGAGTACAGTTTAGTTGTTGTGTTCTCCTTGAGCGAATTTGGTCTCTAACGGAAAATCATTATACGGGTATGTAAAGCATGTAATTAAAGCAATCATTGTATGTATTTTCATTTTATTTCCATAATTATTTTTTTTACTTAATTTATTACTTCCATTTCATATTCCTTTTTTCGCGTTGGATTAAATTATAATTTTATACACTTAAACTACCACAGGTACTTCAGTGGAAGGCATCACCTATAAAATGAGAAAACTAAGTAAAACCTCCTAGAATATGTACCTTATTTATGTTATTATAACTTAAAATCTGCATATTAGTCTGCATCTGTATGCTATATATTAGTGTAAAATGAAAAAAGGCATTTGCCAAACAGTGAAGCTAGATAAATGGTTCGTTTACTAACATAATAATAATAATTTAAAAAGAATGATATATCATCAAAAATATCATAATACTGATGAAAACATTTCGGAATAATTTATTTGCATGAAAGAAATGGATGTATATCAGAACTGTGTGTATACAAAATGAATCACACATACCGAGTCCCGTTTAAGAGGTAAAAATAACTTTGTAACTTAATAAAAAATAACCGCTCAGAAAATTAAAACCGTGGTTATAACCATTTTATCACATAAACATCAATTTTATGTTTTGCTTCTAATAGAATGGTGCCTACGAGAATAAAGAAAGCAAAATCCTGAAAAACATTCAACCGCAGTTCTATCCTTTGAATATATTTTTGCATATTATGTTAAAATGGTATATAATATATTTTATTTACTATTAATGCTTATATATTTACAGTATTGGCTCATTCTTCTTCTTAATAATTATTAGTCTTTTTTGTCATTGTACCCATGTCAATTAAAGATGGGATTCACGTACATACAAATTTCTTCCATTCCGAAACGGTATGAGAAAAGTGTAAAATTGTTACATCATTTGACACCAAATATGTAGTTAACATAATACATTTTATGTATAGGTACCTACTTTAAATATGTCGGGACCCAGTGATAAAAAGGACGAGAAGCCCTTGCGTCCGCCCCCTTATGAAAGACCACACGCACCTCCAGATGGTTCCAAAGAGTTTCGTCCAAGAGGTTAAGGATCTTAATTGAATACAATGTAGTAAAAATTAAATTTACTATGCGTGTCAATACGTTATACTTACAAAAATTATGTTAATGATTTGTTTCTTTGTTATTACACTATACCTAACTTCCCTAGTCACACTACTTTGTGATGGTATAATGTATGTTAACCTATAAATACATGTATAGATAATTGTTGTTTTATTATGAAATGTGAAGTTGTGAATTTATTTAATATGTTTGTAGAATCTCAAATAAACTCTCAATAAAATTAAAACTGTTTTTTTGTTCCATAGTTGAAAGTCGGTGATTTTGATTTGGTTGTACAATATTAACAATAAAAAATACATATAAAAATGTTAGAGTGATAAAACTATATAACAAGTAATATAAAAAAATAAAGTCAATTCCTACTTAGGTCAAGAAAGAAAAATTTTAGTTTAGTTAATTTTTCAATTGCTATTTTTTCTAGCGATCTATAAAAATATAGAGCGAAAGTGTGAACTATTTGTAGGAAATTAAAAAAAGAGCTTTATTCTTGCAATAATCCTTTGATGAAAAATTAAGTAAGTGACTAAACATTAAGGTTTTAACTCTGTAAAGTCTTAGTCATATATGTTAATTGGTTCTCTATTTACCAATTATTTATCTATGTAATAATAAAATTAAATATTTTTTTTACAAGCTTATCAATATCAAACCAAACATTCGTTGTTGCCAAATTTATTTTCACTTTCGCTTTTGCCAGTCCCGCTCTTAAGTAAGCTTTTGATACAATTTAATTATTGACTGTCTTATGTGTTAATTTAGTATGCCGAAGGCCCTTTTAAGTAGATCAATGTTTAGTAGAAAGCCCGAAAAGATCAAATGAGACACTATAAACCAAAAAAAGTATTTATTTATTATTATTTAGTGTACGTTGATAAACTTCTATTAATATAATATTCATGAAATTGCTCCTTGGTTTTTTAAAAGAAATCTAGTTAATATCATTTTATTTATTATGTTTTTATGAATTACAATTTCATTCTATTCCGTTAATTGTCATTAAACTGAAATACCTTGGCACTACCGGAGAAACAGAAATGTAACCGGTTATTTTAAATTTATTTAAGTACGATCCATATAAATTACAAAAAAACAATATAGGTACGCTATATAAATATAATATTACCCTACATAATACAATATAGTCCTTATTAAGGAGAGACATAATATTTGCACAAAACAACGATGAACTGGACAATAGAAGACAGTAGAATAGAACAATATTCTATTATCATTTAATATAAATTTCGGAACGTTTTAAAAAATATTTTAAAATTTTCTTTTTGAGTTGTTGTTGTTGTTTTCCATGAAAATAAATATACATCTTTTTTAGATTAAACATACCAAAAACGATAAAAATCGATGCATGTAAATTTTTTAGCTATCTTCATTCCAAAATAATTGATTCAAAATAATACTATAGGTAATAACGCTAACAACTGTACCTAGGATTGTAGCGTAATTAAGCTGGAAGAGATTACACGCTGTAAAGTGGATGCGATTTGTAGAGATCAGCTCTTTGAAAGCCTTTAGAAGATATCGCCGACCCTGGTCTGAAATTTTATTCCGATGGTAGGTTTAAAGGTCTTAATATAGCATTGTCTAATGAACCAGTGGGGTTTGTTAAGAACGAAAGAAAAAAGAAATTGCAATTTATAGTCATTAATAGAATATTCTGTCAGCTTGCACAAGCTGGCTTTAGCTGAAATGATAGGATTTGTCCTAGCTGCGTCTGCTTATATAATATTTACAATTCTGTTACATCAGTGCAAACTATTGATATAATTATATTTCTCTTATAAAGCCTCTCCATTCATTAGGCAAGTTCACTTTAAAATTAAGTGTTTCTACCATCCAAATGGTTTTGAATACAAAAGTAATTTTTTAAGTTATAATACGGGTATCATTAAGAACTCATGATTTTACTTAATATATAATAAATCTTTGATCACTATTATTATCGTAAATAAATATTTATTCCCAGATTCTTACCACACCGAAAGTTAATCAAATATTTAATTATAGTTAATTGAATTTGCTCCACTTCTTTTTCCATTTGCTCAGTTATGAAACAACCGAAATAGAACCATATGAACAGTTCCATGCTCTTTGCGACGTGTAGCCAAGGCATTATTGGCTGAAATAAAATGTTATTTTGCTTGACCAAATTACATGCCAAAATATATTCATATTATTATCAGTTTTTAATGCTTGAGCCCACTGCTGATTACAGGTGGTTCCAAAGTTGAATAACTGTCGCAGTCGTCACGTAAGGCTAGCGGCTTGGATATCACAAATCTACACTTATATTGGTACAGCGTATCATCTGAGTATTTTTGTATCCTGGGTAACTACTATAATCTGTGGTTAAATAAACAAGAGCATATATTATAAAAATACATTTTAAAACAAGATCTTTCAAATAATGATAAAAATTTATATAATAACTCTAGTAACGCTCCTCGTCATCAGCCTCTGATCAGGATGGAAATTACTTTAGCTTAACCTTAAATTAAATTTACCATTAGAGCCTTTTTCTTCTTCTTTTCTTTGATGGCAACCAGTTATAACTATTATGGCAGTATCAAGTTAAATACGATAACATCAATTCTCTTGAAATATAACTAGTCTTATCACGTGACGTCTTTATAAAATGGTGGCTTTTCTACCAAAACCTTCTATGGACTTTTTCATTCAACTTAAAAAGTCACGCATTTATTTCATATCACTTCACCTATACGCCTTAATCGAACTATATCGTATAATACGCCACCACAATTAAACAGTATAACTGATAATAATATAAGACTATGAAAATGAAATAAAAACACAACGTCACTGATGTAAGTTGATAGGAAAAGTCCCATTGGTTGTGATTCGCAAGATGACGATGATGGTCGATGAAACAAGATATAACTTTGTTCTCTTCTATTTTAAGATAGGTATGTGATATTGGTGTCTATTTTTTATTTCTGTATTGCAAAATCATACACGACTGTCCTACAAACTTGTAAAGTATCAGTAAACACGAACTACTTACAAATAATGAAAATGGTTTAAGAAATCCCACGTTATGTTAGATACTCACCTCTGCACAAATGATCATGGTTACTCCTGTAACTGCGCTTGAAAACATTAGCCAAATAGTCATGAGAACCTAGAATAAATTAATACTAGGTTACTACAGCAAATACTTATACGATTGTCGGATACACAGATGTGTACTACAATAATAGTTAATGTTTTTTAGGGAAATGTAATACAGTGTTATCCCGATCTCCGTCTGCGTTTAACATTTTTTGGAGTTAGGACACGAAGGCTCGTAGCCTTTTCAACCGATCTTCTCGTTGGAAGTATATCCATATTCCGGTCCCGTTCTGGTATGTGCCATTATCCTGTCGTCTACCTCCTCATTACCAGTCTACCAGGGACCAGTTGGCTATGGTATCGTCACCGTAGGGTGTGAAGTGGTGTAAGTACGGCCCACCTCTTGCTTCTCAAAATAATTACCTGCTCCCGTTTTTTATTCCACTATTTCAATGATTGTTTAAATTCTTTTTTGATAAAGATACAAATTCTACAAAAAAAAATTCAGCAGTTCTGTGAAAGATTTTACCTGTGTACCGTGATTTATTTCCAACAAACGAATACACGTAATAATATCGTCATAAGCGTGACAAAGAAACTTAAGATCAGCACTGTCTGAGACAACCTCAATAAAACAAATGTCAATACTCGTAAGGTATATACACAAATCGTTCGCTTTTAGAGAAGAGCCCATAAATAAATTGTTATATTTATTACTGAAGCTTAACGTTTCCAATATTTTTATCTTGATTACTCTTAGAAATGCTTGAAGCAAATAAAGATGTAAAACCAAATGCATGTACATTAAAAATAAAGGCACTCTACATATGAGAACATATGGTGTAATTCCATAAATCAATTCTATAATTATTAAAATCAAAAACACGATTGTTAAAAAACAAATCCAAATATACAATTTCAATGAAATCATTTTTAAGGATTTCTTGGTTATTTTAAATTCAATACAAAAATTATGAATGATATTAAAAACTTGTATCGATACCTCTTCACTGTTAAATAAATCTAGTACAATGATTAAAACGTTTACAAGTAAGTTATTTAATCCAGCAATGTCTGGCAGGTTAAGTTTGATATTAAATGTTATATTAAAATTGACCAAATAAAGATACGCAGCTACAACAGAAACTGTCAAAATCAAACTCCAAATTTTACCAAAAATTTTCGCTTTATAGGGCATTATTAGGTTCGGTAACCCAAAAGTAATGCAAACACAATAAAAAGGAAACATATAATCGTAAAACATTGCTTAGACTTTGCCACTTAAATACGTCTACGGCAAAACATAATATGAAAATCCAGATTTTTTTATTTTGACAATAAAGTTTAATGATATTTTAATTATAACGAAGAACCCAATAACGACATTCGTCCTTAATACTATTTTATTACCTTAGAACATGTTACGAGCTTATCTATTAATTGTTATATTACCTAAAAATTACGGGTTTAGTCCTTTGATAACCTCGACTTTATTATATTCTAAAGCTATTTTTAGTTTAATAGCGGGGGCCCGGTAGCAGAATTCGGTTTAAAATTTTGAATTCCACTACAACGATTATTTCCGGCCAATATTGAGAATACATCCTGCCTTCACTTTATGCACATGTTTTCAATAAGATGGCATCACGTCTCACACTATTAGATAGACCATGGAGCTTCTTTGTGATTTCTTCCCAAACAAAAGAAAAGTACCGTTTTGGCGATATCCTCTGACCACCTAGGTCACCGGATCTCACCACAACTTTTTTTCTTTTCTGTAGAAGTACCTGAAAAGTAAAATCTATGAAACAAACTCAACGACCCTCTCAGCAGAAAAAAATATCGTCCGCGAGGTTAACGGCATCCCGACGTCATTACTTCAGAGAGTGGCACAGAATACTGTGGTTTGATTCCAAGAGTGCTCGACGCGGCGGTGAATATTTAGGCGAAATAATTAATAGTAAAATAAAACCCGCTCTTTTCTTCTTCGTAAAGTTTATTAAATTTTATTGCCTGCCCAAGTTTATTAAATTTTATTGCCTTCTATTGAAAACCTGATTCTGCAACAGAACATCCTGTAGTTAAGGTGAAACGTAAATAAATTATTACAGTACTGTGAAAGTTTTATACGCTTTATTTATTACTATACTGTTAATACTGTTCAGGCATGTTACACGAGGCGGTCTTAATGCTAGTTAAATAAGTATTTGTAACGTTATTTAAACATATTCATTTCAATTATGAGTGAGATAAACATTCTATTTATAAATATTTATTCCGAGTCTGGTAACCCCCCCCCCCAATCCATTGCATTTCCGTTCCTGCACATTCCTTTCTTCTCTATCCTTTCCCTTCCTCTCCGCCAATCCACGGTCTGCCGTGCCAAAGGATGCATGGCTAAGGGCGAGCTTAGTCTCAAGCGTGCCGACCGTCCCGGGATCGGGCTCCCCCGGGTACTATGGTGCCTTACCTCAGTATGCAGGGCTCTGCTGGGGCTGACCTCCATCCTCCCTTGCGGCTCGTGGGCTTCACGACGTGGGCAAGACGAATTTAATATACCTAATTTGTTGAAAAATGACGGCGACGTGGTTCGCCACCCGTCACGTCCTGATTCTCACGAGGGCGAGAAGCGACCAATGGAGAGCCGTTTTGCTGCGATGAATGTAGCGGATGGAGCTCTGTGGTCTCTGCTAACCCCTGCGGGGGATAGGCGTGAATATATAAATAAAAAAAAATAAACATTCTAAAGGCATCTGTCCGACTGAACACACATCAACTAAAAACTATAGTACTTACTGAACGCATGTAGGTAAATATTTGAAAAGTAACAAATTGTAAAGTAACAACATTTAGGATACATTTTATTCTGGAAAATAGATAATGTTTCATGGGACGTTATTTTGGGAGTCAGTTTTTTTTTCAAGTTAAAACTTAGATCGTGACTTTATTCAATGTAATTTGCAACTACTTAAAGACACTTAAGAGTAACTTAACCTACCTTCTATAAAAAAATCTATTGTGCACTTATTTATACCCCAGATACCAATATGGAAGTGCATATTATTTACAGTTTGAACAGTAACTTTTTATGTTGAACCAAAGGCATCAGAATAGAGAAAACTCTATATATCGTTTTACTTTTCCTTCGTAATATTAATATTTCTTTCATTTTTTCAGCTCAAATTATTTTTTCTAATATTGTCTATTTATTAATAAAAACCTAAATTATATTTAACATTGTGCGCCTGTTTCATTCTAATAGTTAAGGTTAACATTAATTTAGTTTACCTGAAAATTTTTATTATATACTTGAAAAGGTAAGATGAAATACACAATTTTATCTGACTATTTTAAATATACATATTATATTTAAAATAGTCAGATATACAACATTGCAATTACAAGAATACTAATAAATAAGAGTAACATAATTGATCTCATGAACTATAAAATAAATAAAAAATGTAAAATTGTTATTTCAAATTTTAAAATTAAAAAAATTCAAGTTAAATAGTTAATTTTCTCTTTCATTTCATATGACATTATCCAATGATGTCATATGAAATTCAGTGAATAATGCGAATGGATCACACTTTATCTTTTATCTAATCAGGTTCGGAGTTTCCATCCATAGATATCGTGTTTATAAAAAATAATCAACAACCTGTGTCCATTGGAAACGCTACATTTTTGTCTACAACAAAGAAAAATTTCAGTTGTGTCAAATACTGTGATTAATTAGTTTCTAAACTATGTCCCATAGTAAGTTACAATCTACTTATTATTAGCATTTATATCCATCTAATGTTTGTGTATGTGTTCTTTGATACCCACGTGTAATTCTTACGAATTCTGTACAAGTTTCACAAATATGTTACAGTGGATATTATTAACTGTAGTTATATAAATCGCCATAAGTTTTTATTTCATATTTTACTTCTCAAATTTATGAAAGTGAAATGTAATAAGTATCATTTTAAATAAATTAATATTTTTAAAATCTTTCCAGCCATTACATGTGAAGGATTATACAGATTAAGTCTGTATAGTTATACTATATACTATATCATTAGTTTGCTAACAGTCTGATGTTTAATAAAAATTAGTTTAAATTACTTATGTGATTATATAATGAATTTCATTTTTCATTAGATTGTAATTCAATTAGAAAACTACTACTATTATTTAACCACTTGTGGATGCAAGAAGTAATTTTGAATATCCCTGTGAGAGAGTGAGTAAGAAGTAATTATGGATAAACATAAAATGCTTTGATAAGACAAATCAGCAATAAAAGTCAAACCAGAAACATGTAATTTGATAACAATTGTATTGAATAGATCGTAAATTTTATTATAACAATGTTAAAAACAGAAAGGGCATAACTTTAAAAATACTTCACCAATTAAGGTAACGTTGCAATTACACGTTGTTACTGTACTTAATGTAAATATTAATTGAAGACTCCAATAGTGTTGGAGCTACATATACACTTATATGCCAAGAATTTCGAATTTCGTTTCCCCTTCGTTTAAAGAAATATGCAGTTGGTAGTATGTATTTTTATGTCCTGATATATTATAATAGTCTGCGTATAAAGCGGACTGGAATTTATTTATTTAAAAATGTTGAATCTGAAGGAGAACTGCTAGACATGGACCTATTTAAAAAAAAATAAGAAGAATTTAATTGGAAACAATTTTCATTCACTATAACTGATTATATTTAATTATAAATTTTTCACTGTATTTTACATATGTATTATGCGTTTAATCTATAAAGTGTAAGGAACGTATTTATGTATTTGTTGCATATAAAATATCATGATCCTTAAATATATTCCAGTTCCTCCAAACGGTGGCCCACCTCCTCCACACTATGGCTATCCAGCACCACCTCATGCAGCTCCAGCCCCTGGTGCTTTTGCCTACGTGCCCGCTCCAGTCATGATGCCAGTCTACCCACCGCCACCACCGGAGCCTCAGCCACAACCGACCTATGTCACCAACTACATCTATCAGCAACCAACGC
Organism: Baronia brevicornis; assembly: GCA_031353405.1. NCBI lineage: Eukaryota > Metazoa > Arthropoda > Insecta > Lepidoptera > Papilionidae > Baronia > Baronia brevicornis. The sequence goes on along the minus strand of JASFAT010003848.1, from coordinate 20,828 downwards.
CTCCCGAACCTGTGACTGTCATCAACGGTAATTGTTGTAAATAATTTCCTCACTTTATTAGTTTTAATTGGCCTCAACAATTCTTTTCCTGAGAAAAGGTGAACGAGCAAGTGAGTTACCTGATGTTTCATAATCAATGCAACGTTAGTATAACATTAAGCATCAAGGATAAAGCATAGAGGGAGATAACAGGGAAATTATAGAAGGTACATAGAAAAGAAAAGAAAAGAAAAGAAAAGTTAGAGCGCTTGATTCCTGCACTCGCTGTACGAAAGGCGATAACAAAATAAATTGCATAGTGCTAGATGTATTTTACCTACCAGCAGTTTGCAGGAGCTAAGACTTTGTCAAAAATATAGAAAAACTAGGCATAATATTCGTTAGCTATACTCACTCTCTTGTCAGGCCTGTGGCAAAGTATTCCGCTCGCGTATCAGATTATTCAGCCACGAAAAATGTTGTCTTGAATCGTCTATAGACGGCTCTTACAAGAGTCAGAGCAGCCGATGATAATGATGGTGATGATACCCACTATAATATCATACACAAATATATTATAAAATTCTAATATTTTATAAATTACTATGATACGTTTTATAAGATAACAATTCTTGCCGACTGGAAAGCTTTTGCACTTTTGTACAGTTCTCTAACTTAAATGAATATATTTAGAACGTTTCATTTTTGTGATTACTTTTAGATCCAGGCCCTGTAATTGATTGGGTACCAGCAACGGGTAATACAGCGAGATCCCTCGAAAGTCGTGCAGTGGTAGCCGGTAGAGAAGGATGGGATGGTAGCCCTCTATGGGCAATTAGAGCTCATCACAGCGGAAACCTTATTCCAGGGAAGCTGGCTGTTCAACATCGGGCGGCGTTCGTACCTTTTGGGGGGAAAGAAGTACCTGTTCATAATTTTGAGGTAAAGATCTAAGCACAGTAGCGACGTGTATTTTTTAAAAAAGGGTTTGTTCCATTAAACATGCCCGTGTCCTTTATAGAATATACGCAATATAAACGTACAGGTAAATAATATTTATCTGTTGTAGCTTAAACTAATAGGCACATAAAATTAACAACAAAAAAAACTATTAGCCTATGGTTTCCCGCGGCCGAGTCGTACCAGTTCATACAACAACATAGCGGCCTCTGAGAGCGCATAGTTCAATATACTATTACTAATCCCTATGCTAAACTGGCTTATATTTATTGTATTGAAAAACAGCAATCTCTCAGCTTCATTTCTTGTGCATTCCTTGATAATGCGATGAACATTTTCCACAACATTACATTAAATGCATCTTGCCCATCATGGGAGAAAAACTAATAAGAAAAATGTGGCCTGAGCGAAGTGTAAGTGAAATTTGTAAATTTTGTCTACTGATTGCGCTCGTCAAACCAGAGGAAACTAGGAACTATGTGTTGCATTGTCTTACACCAAATACCTTTTGCCAGTGATCTTTTATTGAAGTATGCGGACCAAATAGCGTAACCTTTAATCTTCACATTCATTAGTAAATATATAACATTTACTAAAATTGAAAACAATAATATATTTTTAGAATGTTTAATGCTTTATAGTTCTCCGTAGTTCTTCTATATTGAAATTTCAATAGTGAGTTTAATGGACCAAGTGAACTAGCATAGTAGATTTTTAACTCACATAGTTGTTGATAATTCGTTATGCATCAAATTAAAATTTTATACGAGTATATCCATTCACTATTACCTAAATTCTTAAGTAATGTGTATTTTTCATCTCACTCTTTTTCTTATTTTATTTGTAACACCTAATTTTATTTGCTCCAGTGATGAGTACAGATTTCTTTTTTCTTCTTCAGTTTCGTTTCTTTGTTTTTATTTAGAAAGTAGGCAGTATGTTTGTTTTTATTTGGAAAGAAAGCATTTCTAGTAGACGAGCTATACTCTATGTATAACTCGTCTACTAGAAATGCTGCGTTGCCACATCTTCTTTCTTCATGATTTTTTTATAACAGAGCAGGCAAACGAGGCGTGTGAAACCTGATGGTAAATGATCATCGCCATTCATAGACATCCTCAATGCCAGAGGCGTCTCAGATGCGTTGCCTGCTTTTTGTGAACACATATGCTCGTCTCTTGAATGCCCCTATGTTATTTTCGCTGTTATATTCACGTGGACACTGCATTTGGTAAATTGTTCCCCATTTGCACAGTTCATAGCCTAAAATTGCAAGTAAATCAACAGGTAATAGGGATGCATCCTATTTTAGTAGCGCGTAGTGCGATGGTGGAACTGTATGGGTGGGAGGAGATTAAATAACTCAGAACATTCGCTGTAATAAATTCGATACAATACGCAGAGAGATGATACATCTCTACGGACGTTATGTACAGACTTTTCACGCCTTCTTTCATAATGATGATTCGCGTATCTAACTCGAAATAACTACTATATCCTTTTAGGTGTTGTGTGCACAACCCAATACGGTAAGCTGGCTGCCCGCCAGCAACGGGCAAGTACCAACGGGAGCTATTGCCGCTGGCAACACACAAAGCGCTGAGCCGCTCTACATAGCTCGTGTAAGACATATTAACTCCATCACGCCGGGAAAAGTAAGTTATTTCTGCATATATTGGACACAATTGTATTTAAAACCAAAAACATTCCATATCAAAGTTTCCATACCAAAGTCAAGAAATTCCATATCAACATATGTGAAAACCACTTAGTTTTGTGGTTACCGTACATGTCTTCTTTATCGAAGATTCCGGGTTCTAATACAACTACAAGATACTTATAATTTAATTTATTTATTGTTAATTTATTTATAGTTCTAACATTAAAATTTACATATAAAGAAATAAAAATATGTAGTAAAGTGGTAATGAAAGAAATAACACGTTACTTTATACTTCTGTGCTTCTGTAATAGTAAATATTAGTTTGACGTTCAACCGTCAATCTTACTCGTGCGTAAGCCTCTCTGCTAATAGATACACGAAATTCTGACTACCGACAAATGACGGTAAAACATTCTACACTCAAGGTTAGGCGTAAATTTTATTGACCGATGACGGGTTGGAATGAGAGCGGTGCCTGTTGATTAATGAAAACTGCTTGCTCAACGGGGCGAATTAAGAAAATCCTACAAATTAAGGAGAAATCTTTATCCAGAATTGGACTGTTAGTGTGATTATCATCATCATCAAATCAATTTTATTCCTATTATATAAGAATCCACCATCAATATTTTTTATAAATATATTGTAATAATTTTGTAATAACTAATTTTACATAAAATAAATTTTTGCTCAGGTTCATCCGAGTCACGGCTGTTGCTATATTTCTTTTGGTGGGAGTGAAGTATCATACAGAAATTACGAAGTACTTTGTCAAATATAATGTATCGATGATATTTTTATTATAATGTATATTTATAACACTTTATTAAAAAGATAGGAAAAGAAGACCGTCTATAAGTAGGCACTTTATACATATTATATATATGATAAATAATATAATACTAAGTATATTTAATATAAAACGGCCTAATTTTGTTTTATTGACTATTTCTGTGAAATAAATATAATGGGTTTAATATTTGTAAGAATGTCGAAATAGTTATTAAGTTATTTAAGTAAATTTTAAAAACAGCTTTTGAACTAATTAAAAAAGATTATTCAATTTATTTATTATCCAGTTTTCAATTTGAAAGTATTGTAATTTGTTGATTTTTCCTAAAAACCCATGTTTAATATGAAAAAATGAAATCGAATTTTAGCATCTTAGCTGTTAGCACCATCTAGAACCGATAGATCCTGCTGTGTGATAGATGGAGCTCTGGCGATATTATTATCCATTAAAGCTTGTACGTACGAAACCAAGGAAAATCATTAGGCAGTGATAGCTAAATTGGCAAGGAATGAGATAATGACCTACATCGTGGGTTCAATTCTTCTATTAGGCTATTGATGTGAACCATGTTATCCTAGCACAAGCATCATAAAATAAGTTGGAATGGTTAATAAGAATTCTAGTAATTTCAAAAGATTGCTAGTCTTTTTTAAAAAAAACGTCTCAGCTGAAAATACAGCAAATACCATCCACCCTCCAATGTACTTGAATTAAGCAGCAAAAGCCCAGTTGTTAATGATCCGGGTTAAATCTGAGGTCGTAATTTCGTATTTTCCATTGGACTATTAATGTGAACCAATTCCTAGCACAAACATTATTATCTTAGGTGGTTATGGTGTTAAGATTAATAATAAATCTAATAATATTAAAAATATTGCTAGTCTGCTTTAAACTCCACGCCAATTTCTTTCAGTTCCATATCAAACTCGTATTTAACTATCAATGTAAATACAAATCAAATACACATATATTAATGAGAGAATATTAACACTGCCGAATCTGAATGTGTTAATTCAATAATTATCACTAACGAATGATGAAATAAAATCATCAGTTTGTATGTCTCAAACTTCATGTTAATAATATATGAATCACACACGCATGCAGCGATCGGTGATAACCAAATGACGTCATCACGATTATAACGTTAGTTACACCGCCAAGAGCAGTATCAGTGAAGGTGGTTGGCTGTTTCCAGAAGAAATCTATCCAAAATTGGAATGGATTTTGTCAACAAGAGGAATGAGTTAAGAGCTGTTGTTAGCTGATGTCTATGAACTATGTAACAATAAAGCTTTTAATAAAAATAATGATCCATTATGAGACCGTTAAACCAAAAAACATTCAAATCATGATGTTTTGTAATTGGCGCAGGCAGTCGTATAGGATAAAGATTTTTATAGCTAGAAATAAGCGAATACAACTATAACTAAAGTTTTATTTAATCGTATATACAAATAATAACAAAATAAATAAGATCCCTGCGTGCTGCAAGACGACTGTTATCTTGTCATAGGGCCAGGCGCGTCGTCGATAACCATCACTGAGGGAGGTGGACCGCCGAAATTGTTGTCAGATGCGTCATGTACCACATCGACTCCGCCTTCCGAATCACCGCAACTACTGCAGCACGCGCCCATGATTCTTGCTAAAGCAAAAACAACTTCTAAGATCATCTTTGACATTTTATTCTTTATCTGAATATAGTTAAGGCTGTTGTTCAAAATTGATGATTCACTTAAGGGTTCGCTTGTTGATCTAGTATATAATATTAAAGTATAGGATATATAGTTTTAAACTATAATTAATGCATACGTTCATGAGTTTTAAGTTTTTGCAGGGAGATTTTATTTATTTGATAAATAAAACGATTAAAACTAATAGCTCTCTCATAAGGATTCCGTTTGGTAGATGTTATTATAAACATATAAATGACAAGGACACCAATCAAAAATCTCTATCAAATAAATATTCGTCATAATGTGAGAATGAACCCACGACCCTTATTTCAGAATGTGTATACTTTGCTACTACGCCATCAAGAGGTGTTTCCTTTTTTTTTTCAAAAAGTATATCGATGACTCTTTTTAGAATGTAATCTAAAAAGCGTGATCGATATACCTTAATAAACATGGAAGCCTCATATTCAACTAAACAACTAATGAAGTTATAAAGAAAATAGTCACAGGCTGATAATGGGTGACAAAGTAACTGGTGCTAAGGTTTGTATCTGCAGTCCTTCCAAATTTTTGCACAGAATTATTTGACAGAGTTAAATGTCTAACAATACCATGAGCTTGAGATTGTGATATGTTTTGCGATTCATAATTCAAATTATTGTTATAAATTTCAAAACTTTTATATTTTTAAATATTTTAAAATAAAAATTTTTCAAAATTGTTTGTCTGCAGTATACATTGATTGACTCATCATCGAAAGTAACATACTCTTGGAGAGGAAAAACTTCTGAGTAGAAGATGTGTTACTGCATTTAAGCCAGTGAGCGTAGAGAACTAAAGAACTAATGCTCCTGAAGAACCTACCCACTATCCTAAATCTTTCGCGAAGGTAGGCAGCGCATATGTATTAAATCATGATCAAGCAGGTCTTTATTGTCGGCAGCAATTATTACTATTGAAGACCACTAGTTTACTTAAACTTATTAATTGCAAACTTGTAAAACATATGAAATGTAATTTGAAATTAATAATTGTATGTTACATAGAAAGGACCATTATCAACATATTCTTTTTGCAGGGTATAAGATGCTGGGCATAAATAAATCTCATCCGAGGCGCGCCACTTTGTATTTTTAATTTATGAAATATTTATAAATTAATAATTACCATCTTTATTTTTAATCCTATAATTATAATAATTGATAATGGAAAAGACAAGATTTTATCATTTTTAAATTCAATTAAATAAATGAATAAATATATTTGCAATAAAGAAATATTGCATAAATTATTTAATTGAGTAATTATACAATAAATTCCAAAAATATTCCACTTACTGAATCTATCTCTTCCTATACACGTGTTATTTTTAATCACTGTATTGGTGACTTAACTATATACTAATTCTTTGGCTATTTCGACAAGAATATTGATGCTCGGTATATCCAAATAGATAAGATAGTAGTAATCAATTGATTTCACAGTTTTATCAAACACGTCGATAATACGTACTCACATATCTAAATACTTTGAAATATAAGTCATTGAAGGATTTTAGACAAACAAATAAAAAATAATAATAATACATTAAAAAATTTATTCAAAATATAGATTATTTACCGATAGAGGATGGGCTTTATAAGATATTTTTTGGAATAGAAGTGGAAGAAGATAGTAGTGGGTATTAGTGAGTAAGCGTAATAACTTAGGAAAGGTTTACCAATTTGAGCAATTTTCTTTGTGGATTTGCTACATTTTCTGCCTTAAATAACAGCTGAGTGGTTAACGCCCGGTCATATGTCCTCTTTAAAGGATTTCAGCGGGTTTCATGTAATGACCTAAGGGATACAACGCAGAGTAAGCAAAATGACATCTTTTGTAAATTTCATACTCTATCCATTTCCTTCTGTTAAATATTTTTTTATACTGGACGAAAATAAGTTTGCCTTTGAAGCTCTTCGTGCACACATAAAGTTTACTACAGGGCTTCAATTTCTATTTCTTATGCTATTTCCTATTTCTTATTACATATACCTATAATTAATTAAAAAGTTAGTTTTTTTCTATTTCTTATTCATATTTTGCCCAAGCAAGACTAGAATATTATCCTATACAATTTTAATATTTAACAACTCATTTTTTTCCACGTACTAGCGTGATTAGATAAAATAAGTAATATGTAATTAATGTACGGTTTTATCGAAATTCATGTATAAATACTACTGATTTCATCGATTGAGATAATATAGTATATTATATATTAAAAGTTTGAAAAATTAAGCCAATTCTTTTTTTTTGGCGTGTTTTTCTAAAGCGTCATATTCATATGAGCGAAGCGTTCATATTCACGAATGCGTCATGTCATAACTGTGTAGGTGGGCGTGTAGGAGCGATGAAGGTTTACGCTTCTAGTTTATTTTATTTTTTTATCATTTACAATCTGTAGCAATGCATTGTTGTGGAAATTATTTTGTACATTGGCCAATTATTGGTACATTGGCGATGGTAGAACCAACCATTGCCAATTCTATATTTTAAAACTACCATTCGTTCCTTAAACATTAATAAATAGAAAGATCTAACTGAAACTGTCAGTAAGTATTAATGCGTTCCCCTGAGCATCAAAAATATAATATTTTTGAAATATTATATTATTCACGGAGACAGATTCCATTAAAATATTTTTTCAAAGGTATTACGATGTAACAGACTGAATAAATACACGAACTGTATGAAAAATTTTTATTCCTACTTAAAATAGTATTATAATTATTTTATCAACTTATCCATATTTACTTAGTTCGAATAGAAATATAAAGAGGTATGTTACTTTTGGAAACGTGCTTACACTGGTACTTATTATTTGTTCTTTCTTGTTAAAGCTTCAGTAAATTGAAATTATCTCCATCCTGGACCATGGTGTCCTGGACCAGGTGAAAGCCCGTGATGGGGCGGACCGTGATGATGAGGTGGACCGTGATGAAGAGGTGGGCCATGATGGTGAGGCGGAAAATTATGGGGTGGGCCGTGATGATGTAATGGTCCAGGAGGTCGAGGTCGAGGAGGGCCACAGCACATAGAGAAACACAGGCCCATGCTGAAAAATAATTTGTATTTTAATACAATTTTGTTATAAAGAACTTTAAATACATTCTAATTCTTCCCGAAAATCTAACTTTCCTTTATGTTTCTTCATAAGTAAAAGACACAAATAAATACATAAATAAACAAATCCTGCTCTAGCAGCGATTACTGTCACAATCTGAAAAATGTATACAATAATCTTAGTATCTGAAAAATCCTGAAAAACATTCTTTTAAAAAGAAATTCTTTTCCTCGTGACGACACCGAACGCACGCACAAAAATTGTCGTATTCAAACGGATTGGTTAATTTAAAAAGAAAAACTCAGTACACCAATATCTATCCAATATATTCATCAAGCGAGAAAAATAATTTGTTTAATAAATATATACAACACACATACCTACAAATACACATCCTTTCAACACATTGATACAACTACAGTAGATAAAATTTTTGATAACTTGAAATCCGCTTAACTTTATAAAGCTTACGTTTTATAAAGAACAACAATGATCAAAATGAAGTACATTCAAAAAAATAAACTGAAATCACTGACTGAAAGCATATGAAAGCAAGCAAAAAACCAAATCCAATCCATTACAAATATACAAACAAATATGATATGTTTAAATATTTAACAAAATAGAACTTAACACAAAAATATGCTTTTGCATTAAAACAACACTAAAAACGAAACATTTAAAATAATTGTACTCGCTAATTTTACTAAAAACTTTATTGTTCAGTTGAGTATTGTGTGTACAATCTGAACTAAATATTAGTTGAAATATGTAAGATGTATAATAATTAAAAAACAACGGACTAATGACTCACCTGCGTTTCCTATTTAGTGAACAACGCCCTGAGCACTGGTGTTCTGTGCTCTTATTTTTAACGCTCGCCGAATTCCACGGCAATATAAATTCATTACGATAAACTATCAACAATATAACGTTAACACGGACGTTTTATAACTATGCAGATAAACCGAAATATTACTTCTTAAATCGATGAATAAGATTTGGACGAAACTATTGCATCTAACGAATACATATCTACATCTGAACATTCGAAAGTCAATGCAGCAGTGAGTAATGAATATATTACACATATAAATTTTGTGAACAAATACTGCATCATAACGTTAAATTCCTATTCAATAAATTATAATTTTTTGTCTATGATGTTGAAAAAGTTTCCAAGTCGGGCCGCGTCTTCTATTGAAAGAGAACCTCTCCCACGAGAAATCTTCCGTTTACCACGTGGCCCTTACAATCATTGGGAATGAGTGACGGGCCTGACTCAGGTTTAGGACAAAACCATATCTCGAGACGACACACGAAGTCGCCCGCGGACGTGAAACCTGCGTTCTTCCAAAATGGCAACTAATCACAAGGAGAACCGTCGCTTCTACCGTTTCACCTTAACAGCAGAGTGCAGAAACTTTATTCAACAAAGAACGAAAAAGAGCTTCTGTACCCTGCCAGTAGAGACGTTCGGAAAATACTGAACAGGAAATTAGTTTTGTCGGGGAATAAAATATAACGAAATGGTTTCCAGCCATATGGGTAATATCAAATAGTAGACGAACAGATTAAAACAAAAAATATACCTCTCATTATTGTATATTTTGTTCTACTAATAATACTTTTTATTTTGTCGTAAACTTTATCAAATACAAGTAAAAAAATCAAAAATGATAGAAAAGTAAGGAAAGGAAACTGGGATCTAGTAAACTTTCTATTGTTGTCACCAAGCAGATTCAAATATTTGGGCATAACATTGGGCAAAAAATAATATTGGGCATAACATAGGGATCTTTCATCACCTGTCAGCATCTTTTACCTCTTTTACCATGCGTAGTATTTAGAGTTACCCGAGAACCTTTATCACGGAATCTCACCACCACTCACCTCCACATAACGAAAAGTTTCACCTCTACCATATGGATGAGGGGCAATTCAGTGCAGTGCGTTTCTCTCGTATCTTTTTTTTGCACCACTTTGGGGAACTAGCTATCTTCACCAGTATTTCGAAACAATACAACTTTGGTACCTTTAAAAAAACAAGCCTACATCTTCCTTCTTTTGCATCGATTTATACATTAAAAAATAACTTTTTCGTAGAAATAAAATTGAACATACATTTTCATACATAGGCTGGGGACGACAAAGTACTTGAACATGAACCGAACCGTCTGAATCAAATGTATTTTAAAATTTACTATATACGCAAGTAAAACTAGTTTTTTTTTCTCATTTTGCCTGTTACGAAAGTTCAACTAATTTATCAAGTTAAATCATAGTATAGGACGTATTTTTGTTACAGCTCATATATGTATGTTTTTTTTTATGAGATAGGACCGTAGATGCAGGCGTGTAACCTGATGGAAGCAATCAAGGCCCTCACAACTATCAGCAGTGCCATGTTGTTGCTTGTTTTTTGACGTTTCCAATGTCCAACAGCCAAGCACGGGGCCTTTCCATTTCTGGGAGAACGGGCATTGAACATATGTGAATGTAAAATAGAGAGTATATAACACAATGTTTTTGGGGCTTGTCATCTTAGTGTTGAAACGACCAAACAGAAACATAAATATAGATGTGTAGTATCAAGTTATTTAACACTATACATGTAAATATACGCAGATGTAACGTTTAATGACTTGTAAGAGATACCATCGTGTACCAAGCCATTTCTAATTGCCTAACCTAATCTCCTGTGGTAGCGATCCCAGGCGAAGCCTCAATACTACCCAATCCTAAGATCGGTACTGGCCAATCCTCTGCTATCGTGGCTTCTCCGCCTCCGTATAAACAAAGTTTGAGTATTTGAATCCACCTTTCTCGCCGAATCATCATTATCGTCTTTATTCCCCCTCCGCTACATACAGGCCTAAAAATCAAATCATAAAGGTCTCAGGTTTCATAACGTCAATCAGTAAAAAACAAGTAAATAAGCCTCGATCAGAGATCACAGTGAAACGCAGGTAATTTACATGCACTAAAACTATAATGTATTCAATATGTTTAATGCTCAACGTTCTTTTATAAAAAAAATTACATATCTTATTTTTGTTCGGAATAAAAAAAATATTATATTATAAGGGCGACATTTAAGAAGCTTTCAGTATTCTTTTCTTTATTAATAAACACATTTGGCGTACTGGGAATGAGTTATATAGTACTTATTGGTGGATAGTTTAATACTATATATAAATAATGAAAATCTAAAATTCACAGTTTTTATTTAAATATTTTAACAACCATAAATTAAATATCATTCTTTGATATTTTAAGGACAGTTTATTTTTGCGCATTTTTAAACCGAATAGAACGGCAGTGGTTGATATTGGCGTATTTATTATAATTAACCGGCACAGCCCTTTGATGTTGTTATTAAATAATAAATATACATAAAATAATGACTATAATAACAACTAATTTTAAAACAAAGGAACTATGCTGTCTACATATGTATATATTAAACATACCTACGTTAATAGACGTATAGATAAAAGTAAATTTGAAGAAATGTAAATCTATAACATATACTTAATTTTAATTTGCTTATGACGATCAAATTGATCTTATCTAAAAATTCCACATTTCAGTTTACATTGTACTTTGTAATTAAATTTTGTGAATAACATAATTTCGGACATTACAAATTGTGAATATAGAATCATACAAATATAAAAATATTATGATATTATAGCGATATTATTGCTGCAAAATTACATTTGTCTATAATACAGTACAAATTAAAAAAGGATATTTACATAATCATACTAAAATGGTTGAACTTATTGCCGTCTTAAAGGTAAGCACCAACGCTAATTTTCACACAAAAAATTCAACATATAAATGAAGAATTTAATACCCTACATAGACGTGATAAAATTATCTGCATAAAAAAATTTTAAGTCATATTTCTCTAATTACCGCTCATCTTTACTTAAGCTTTTATTAAGTGTGAAAAAATATAACGTTTTTGTTGTTTTATAAAATTAAAAATATAAAAAAATTAATTTAACGGTTATCTTAACTGTAAATGAAAATGAACAAAATAGACCAAACATTTAACAATAGCAAAAAAGAAGGTGGCAGAGATCATTAACACTGTTTTATAGAATCGTTTGTATGTTTATAGAAGTATATCCAAACATAAACCGTTAGAACGTGACGTCAATTGACTAGACACAGTATTTCAAAGATTAAGTAATGTTCAGAATTCTTGGCTGCAATTAAATAATATTTGATTCGTATCTTGGGCCATTATAAATGTGATGTTTAACTATAAAATCAAAATGATTCGATTTCAAAGCAAATATGACGATTAAAAATGCCTATTGGATAACTTTTTAAATTAGTTACAAACTACTGTAGAAAATTGTGACAAAACTACCATTATGTTACAAAGTCTTAATGTGAATATACTATGTAGATTACGAACCTTTTAACGTTACATATTCTATTTACTTGCCAACAACTTAGAACTAGTTTAATTATACAAAAAAAGTTATTTAAATATTGTATAATATTGTGATTTTTGTTTTTATTACTTGCATAATTGTAACGTATGGTTTCATAGATTTCTTGACATATTTTATAATATATTCCTATATTATTACGTAAGTTTTTAATATTGTATGATATTTCACATACATATAATTGTAATTTAATTTTGAGAATTTTGAAATTCTATTACTCGATAAGAGGACTAAACTTTTTACTTTTTTACATATCATCCGATATTAAATGTTAATAATTAATCAAATCAATAACCAAGAGATCTCTCTATAATGGTGTCCGGTGGGCGAATTAGGTTTTCAATCTTAACTACTACTTTCAAACAAGGAATATTTGATCTATAACCTAATATAAATGTGGTCTAATAATACTTGTGAGAAAATAGTACTTTTTATTTATTTATTTTTTTTATTCATTTATTATAGATTACATTTTTTTCACATTAATTAAAATTGAAAACTTATTTCTGTTACCGGACATCTATATCGATAATTATTACTTATTGAATTTATTACTAGGTGTAATAAATTCAATAAGCATTATCTATAAGGTGGTGGCGGTTGGTTAATAATAACTGGCGGAGGTTGTTGGTGCACTGCTTGAACCACGTGATGGTGGACGACGGTGCGGGGAGGGGGATCGGAGCAGCAGTCACAGCACACGCACGGGATGCAACAACAGCAGCAAGGACGGCAAGAAATGTTACAACCCATTCTGAAAACGTTTATTTAATATTATTATTAATCGTTTTTTGCTGATACTATCTTTTTACATACAAATGTTGTAAATTATGTTAACATATTATCTTTACCGTACAGTATAGAGCGTGTCCGGTGACACTGAGGCAGAGGCCTCCAGCTGTACTTTGAAAAGTGCTAGCTCGCTACTTCACTATTTTAATCGCAAATTGATAATTTTATGCATTATGTAAATTTACATAATAGTAACATTCTTAACACAATAATCACTTACATACTTAAGTTCCTTGCATTGAGTAGCGAAGTAACTATTTTAGTAAATATCTAGATAAGTTTTTTAAACGATTTCAGTCAGTGATATAAAATAAACATATATGAATTCTGAAAACATACTAATACTTAAATAAACGTTTGTATCTCCGAAATTCCATTAGGCCATATTTGTCCTATATTTAAAAAACCTGATATTAACTTATAATAGAAGTTATATCATAATTTAATGAATGGTTTAGGAGCGTAAACGTAACAAAGAAATAAACATTAATTAATTTAATTATAAGAGTAAATGATGTAAGAGATGTTCATAGTATATGACACCTTTTAGATTAAATTTTTAACAGGCGTATTTTCTTTTGTCTAAAAGTTATATAAAAAGGAATGATGAATCTACCATCATAAATAGAATAATACTAGGCAAAATGCAAATGCGTTACTCTCATTTGCGATGTAAGAGCATAAAAAAGTGAGATAGAGTTATAAAAGAGGAACTTGAAGTTGGATTTATGGTCCTTAGCCTCTTTCGGGTCAAGCAGCGGGGTAGTATTACAAAATTCATACTAACAAAAATACACAATAGCAAGCAAAGAATTGTCTGCAACATAGCTATATAAATCTTAAAATTCAGTATAAATGAATGAACATAAATCTTTGGTCAATAGTTATAACAAATGTTCTTATGTATATGTATGTGTAAAAAAAATAAAGTGTATAAAACAAAAATGGATGTTCAAGGTATTCGATATTTACTTCATAGTGCTACATCTTCATTAGGAAAAATATGTTAATTAATTATGAATGTTCCTATAAATTTATACAACGTCATAATCGAGTTAGAATTACAATAACGTTTAAAACAAATTGTTTCATTATAACTCCATTATTTAGAATACCTTGCAGCGACAACAGTAAACATTTGAATGAAAAAAAGGAAGTTATCCTATTACTTTTGATTGATATGAAGTAAATAATATTAATTATGCACAAAAAATCCGTTTATATATTACATTTTCAAAGATTACGTTATAACCACAATATGAGTTTTTACCATGTACCTACCTATATTTAGCATTTTTAGTGCTCCGAGAAATTGTAAAATTTCTGTCGCTTAATTCCATCTCGTCTCAACTTACCACGAAGTAAAGTTTCATCCCTACCATATGGAAAAAGTGGCGTTTTCCCAAAATTTATTTCCACGCATCACCGCTCTGTGGAACCAGCTACTATGAAATAAACTTTTGTTGGAAAAAATACTTTTTATTGCTAATTAACTCAATTAGCAGTCTCCATTATCTGTTTTTGGAGTAAGGCCCAATCGTTACTATACACAAGCTATTTGCCGACACAATGAGCTCCACCATATCTGTTGTATGAGCCACAATATATGAGCAAATAACTATTTGCTACTTCAGAGTCATAGCTCTCAACTACAATTTTAACACAAGATTACATCTAAGATACATAAGACTGTAAGTGCCTTATAATACGATCGTAAACTGCTTAATAACTCCATTGCGTTTGTCACGGCAAGTCTTTTCACTAGAAGGTTATTGCCAATTGTTAACCATTACAATGTCATGACGAGATATTTTTCAATAACGTATAAGTCCATTGCTAGATGAAACTGTAACGTATAACAACCTCACACTTGCAGGGTAATTGTTACAGAAAACAAAACTTGACTAGCTTAAGTTTTGTCACCATGGTCACCAAGTTAGAGATTTACTCTACACCTATATTGGTACTTTTCAGCACGCTAGCTGCTATTAAATAGGGCCAAGCGGTTAAAAAAAGTGCAATTATTTAAATAGCATGGTTTTAGTTGCGTGTTGTGGTTACATTAAAAAGTCTGCGGTGACGTCACTACCTACTTAAAAGTACATTATTCTACAGTGATCAATATTAGGCGTAGACGAAACCACAAATTAATTATTTTATTAAACCATATACATAATTACTTAGCTAAAAGCCCCATTTTCCGTTTCCAGGTCGTCCACTTACAAGAATATATCACTTACCTTAATTAAAGTTCGATGTTCATCTATACATAGGTTGAGGGTGAGGATATCCCGATTGAGGCGGTGGATATCCTGGGTATCCTGGATATCCTTGTGGCGGTGGCGGATATGGGTCTGGATAACCTTGTGGCGGTTGCGGATATGGGTATCCAGGCGGCGGTGGAGGTTGTTCAACAACAACAGGCGGGTGATGCACGTGGACAGTCTGAGGCGGTTGTTGTTGTTGTTGCCCACACGCGTTTGGACATAGGCAAGGCACTAGACAACAAGCACTCAGTGCTAAACAACAAGGGTTGCAGCAAACATCACAGTCCCCGCAGTCGAAAGAAAAGCAGATGCCCATCCTTGTGTTCCGTTCTCCTTTGAATAAAAAGAGAAACAGCGCCTGTCATGGACTGCTGTTATCATTACTTATCTAACAAATTAATCCCTATTTGTTTATGCATTGTTTAGGGATTTCGTACCTTAGCTACATTAAAATAAATTCTACAACTGTAACTTCTCAACGTTTAATAAAACAGTTTGCTATCATTGGACAGTGAGGTCTAATCTTAATGATAACAGATAGTATGTAGCAATGATTACAAAAGATACATGATTTCCTTTTTGTAATTTTTTTAATATGAAATAATATTTTAAAAATAAAGATTATATACTTAATAAAATGATTGGAATTCATTCATTTTTATTTTTAAATACAAATTATTATTTTTTGCAATATTAAATTAAATCAAAGTATAATATTTAGCACAATATACAGTAGAACGTACATATACAGTAAAATGTGGTCGTAATCCTCAGTAGTTGAAGATAATAGTCATTGCCATAGATAATAGTCAGAGCCATTCTCGTACGTTTAAGCCCTAAATACACGATATCTCGAATTATTTCGACTTTTTTACTCAAACAATATATTCATCCCAATAAAGTATTATACATATATTTAGACTATAACTTGAAGTTCAAAAGAAAGACTCGGTACCTGTGTCGAAATTACTGTAAAGTGATTATGTCAAACCTTAACAGAAAGCGATTAGTTTATTTGCAATTCTCATAAATGTTACGTGTATTTTTCTATAGTCCTTGGTAATCCTTGTATTTGCACCTCTATTCTTTCAACTTTATAAGTAATACATATAGTATTATAAGCGTATTTCAATTCTTTAGCGCAAAATAATATAACGGAATACTTTTGTTAATAAGTTATAGGTATGAGTAAGCGATATGCATTATGAAAATAAACAATATTTATTTAAGTCGAATTATTATACGTCCTTTATTATAATTAACACTTTTTTATCTCAAAATACTTGCTAAGTCAAAAACTTAATAACTCGAAATTTTTATTATTATCTTATAATACGTTCTACTGTATACTGCTTCGGCTAAATGTATGGGCTGACAAATATGAAATCCAATTAAAAATTTTACTAGACAAAAAAAGAATAATATCTCATTACCCGTATTTCGGTCTACCCTTTCAAAAATTCATATTTCTGTAAAATCCTTAAAATATTCACGAATCGTACTTGCACTTTAACGTTATTACATTAATTTAATATTTTCTTCGTATAGACACTCAAAAGAAGTAAGTAAGCTTCCCACTCACTCAAAAAAACAACACTCAAAAGAAATAAGTAAGATTGCCACGCTATCTGGCTAAAAGATTTCTTAAAGTATATTTTCCATATTCATTCTTCATCCAGTCGGATTATACCTGATATAGACATATTTCTAAACAATTCTGGGAGCTTCGTTATCCACAATAGATGTTTTTGACTTACCTACTTCACGTTTATAACACATGGTCCATATACAGGTACATCAAAGTATTAAAAAATAATGTTTTATAAGATTAGTGGCATAATATCAACTTGATAAATACGGGATTTAAAACATTGACATTTTGTTACGTTCAAGGAAAGGATGACTAAAAGTATAATTAAAGTGCAACTGATAAAAAGAATAAATGTTTTTTGAATACATATAAAAATAACATATTCCATCAAATATAAAATTATTAAAGAAATTTACAAATATGATGTAAACGCAGATAAATACAAGAGATAAATATCAATCTGATAACGACACACTCACCGTAAACAATTGTAACTATCACATGACTACGTTAAATGCACTAAAAAGCGATTGGACGACCAATATTGAGGTTAGTATGCAACTATGTAAAACAATAAAAAATTTCATACAAATTATTTACCTCTCTATACAAATTGAGTCGAAAACGAGCGGTCTCATTTACAGTCTCTCGAATATAGCACCAACTTGTTATCACCGCGCAAAAGGCAACAAGTACAGTGAATCAGCCGCTCGACGCGGGTTGTCATTGGGGAAACTATGATGACGTCTACACTTGCGCACTTAACGTTTACTGTGTACAAAATGAGTTTTTCTCACACAGCGCGCGTAGCATGAAAATTGAAGAAAAATCCGTTGTGGAGCGTATTGCTTAAATAGAAACCTATAATATTTTCTTAGACGTAATAGCTGACTTCAATAACCTTGTCGTGTCTCCCGCTGTTAGTAACATGAATGAATAATATTTGATATATCTAAATAAAAGTGTATGTCTGTGATCTCAAAAGCAATCCATATGTGTCTGTCATATGTGCCTATATCAATACGCAAATGACCGCCGCATACACTCAGAGTAAGAATAAATAAACACCTGTAAGTGTTACAAATATTGCAAGAAACCCGCGATTATTGACTCTCAAAGGGAAACTCTTCGCCACTACGCCATTCGTTACGACAATTTTAAAGTGCTTTTACAGAGTACTTTGTAACAATTTGAAAAAAAATGGCTTAGGTTATAGGCAATATAACATCGACAGATATGTGATTTTTGTTCTCGAAAAGCGGATTTCAACTTCCTAATTCACCAAACACCAATAAGATCTGTAGTTTTAAATTTTGCAAATACCATTAAAGACTCATAATTCTTATATTAAAAAGTTTATTAGCCCGGTCAAAATAGACATTGACCCTTGCATTAAATCACAACAAGCTAAAAAATTTACAGGCATGTAAGGGATATCACTCTAATAAAATCCTGGAAAGTTCCCATTGATACCGTGTGTGCAAAAAATTATCATGTAAGGTCAAAGGTCGCAAAAATGGGTTTTTTTGGCCGTTTTGGCCAAACGATTACTTTTATGATAAAAATAGCTCAGACTGAAATTGTAAGATCTACTACAATTGTACTTATACCTTTTCTCTAAGATTTACCATTTCTGAGAAAAAGCTATTCGAAAGCCCCTATTTTTTGGGCTAATTTTGTTTATTGTGTTGTACTGTGCTATTCATTAGATTGATTCGGTAGTCAGTCATATATTACAATAAAACTGAATAGCATTTTAAAATTGCTCATTATTAATATTATTGTGATTTCAGGTAAGGTTAATAATTATATTGTGTAAAATTTGATAATTCTGTTTAATATTGATCTCTACTTTATCTTAAAAATCTAACTAAGATTTCTCAAGCATCAGTTAAGTTACATTTAAGATAAAGATACTGTTATTTTTATTTCCATTTGAGATTTTAATTATTTCACCTATGTTTTTGAAAAACACACGGCACTAGAATGTCACTTTTCTAAGTGGTGATAATTTTTTTTAATAAGATAAGGCGCGTGTGAGTAATATTATCCGTTAAAACAACAAAACATGTTTGAAACTCCGTAATTCCATTGAAGTATTATCATAGAAATTTAAGTTTTTAAGTGCGAGACGAACAAGTTCTCTCACGTAAGATGCATATATACATCCAGCTGAAGTTGAGACATATACATGTCTCAACTTCAGCTGGGGCTTCTTGGATTGCTACTAGTACCTGCTGTCATGATGCGTTTTTTTATTGTTTCAGACTAAAAAACAACCTTCATCGGTCGTTATTCGCCAGTCTGCAAGAGTGTTTATTTTGCTTATAAGTCTTATTTAATAGAAATGTCAAATTTCGTTATTACGTATCGAATTAATACCAGCAATATAGTAAACTTTTTGAAGTATTAGTCAATTGAGTAGCGGAAACTAATCTACAAACGCCTCACGGTTAGTGAGCACGAGGCCAAAAGTAGTGTTTTTACTCTTGTTAGAGGGCAGGCCCAATTTCACAAGGCTCCGCGATCAGAAAAATAAATGAAAATATACAATACATATATTTATTTTTTTACAAATAAAAACAGACTAAAAAAATATCACGAAATTTATTTATTTGTCTTATGAGATAGGAAGGCAAATTGGTACACTATAGGCATTTAAGAAGCGTTCCCGGACTTTCATAAATAAATAAACTTGTTTTTACTGTCTCATATAGGTTCAGAAATAGTGCTGAATTTTACAGAGTGGTGATACGTGGAAAGAAGTTTCGGGAAAAGCACTTCGAACTATATGTACACCACTATCGCATGCATGGTATATATATATTTATTTATGATACATGCATGTGTCATAGCGAACTATAAAAATTTTGAATGAGTATAACTCCTTACAACTAAAGGCTAAACTTATTAATTTACATTCTTATAGATTATATATATATTTTTCTATTGTATCCTTGTTAAAAGTGGATAATCTTTCTTGTTACGTAAGTAATAGCCCATTTGGCTACCGTACACAAAGGTTTGATATGCATAAAATATATCAAAGTCATACATTTTTGTTAACGTAACAATTCATGAGTGTAATCACAGTAATCTCAATATCTTATCTTAGTCACCACGCTCAATCAATGCCAAAGTTAGTTAGTTTGCGGCTCTCTTCTTCCTTGTAACACGAATATGGCATATTAATTGATTATGGTTTTAAAATGTGAAAAATAACAAAAAGAGTTATGAGTTATGAGGATATAGCGCTGCTATCTTTAGTTGAGACAACTAAGTCCAATGTCCAGACTGAGGAAGGTGAAGAATCAAGTTCTACGAGACACAGAAAAAAGCAAAAAGATAAGACCATTAAAAATAAGTCTTTGTTTTGGCGGTTCCCAAGTTTCCGTTCAACATGGCGACCAAAATTTGGAAAAATTCGTAATCCCTTACAGAAAATCAGTTGTATGAAGGGTGTAGACGAGGAGGAAATGATGAAGATGGATGTTCCAAGACACAAAAGTATAGACATCAGCGTAGG
>JASFAT010003687.1:0-160546 GCA_031353405.1 Baronia brevicornis | reverse complement strand
TTTATTAGGTGTACAAATAAGTTTCCGCAGTTTTTTATAAAAAATTAGGAATTTATTGTAAAGGAAAAGTACATTACGTTTTATTCAAAGTATTTTCCATCATTTGCCACTACTTTTCCCCATCTTTCTGGCAACATTCGGATACCCCGTCGAAAAAACTCTTCATCTTTTGACGCTATCCACAAATCTACCCAATTTTTGGTGTCTTCATATGATGTGAAGCGCTGCTCAGACAGACCATGTGCCATCGACCGGAACAGGTGATAATCAGAAGGGGCTAAGTCTGGTGAATACGGCGGGTGGGGTAAAACTTCCCAGTTGAGTGTTTCCAAGTATGTTTTTACCGGCGCCGCAACATGTGGACGAGCATTATCGTGTAAAAGAATAATTTTGTCGTGTCTGGAGTAGTAATGGGCGCGTTTTTCCTTAAGTGCCCGACTCAATCTCATCAATTGTGTTCGGTAGAGAGCTCCAGTAATGGTTTCGCTTGGTTTCAGCAATTCATAATACACGACACCAAGCTGATCCCACCAAATACACAGCATGAGTTTTTTTCCATGAATATTCGGCTTAGCTGTCGATGTTGATGGTTCGCCGGGCTTAACCCATGACTTTCTCTTCTTTGGATTATCGTAGTGAATCCATTTTTCGTCACCAGTGACTATACGATGCAAAAAACTCTTTTTTTTATTCCTGGCAAGCAGCATTTCACTCATGCATAATCGGCGTTCAACGTCTCTCGGCTTTAGTTCATATGGAACCCAATTTCCTTGTTTTTGAATCATTCCTAACGATTTTAAACGATGTGAAATTGCTTGTTGAGTCACTTGTAGAGTAAGTGCAAGTTCTTTTTGCGTTTGGGACGAATCTTCTTCCAATAGTACTTCTAATTCCATGTCTTCGTACACTTTCGGCCTTCCACTGCGTTCTTTGTCTTTAACGTCAAACTCACCGTTCTTAAACTTTTGAAACCATTCCTGACAACTTCTCTCACTTAAAGCAGCTTCACCATATGCTTCTAGAAGCAATCGATGCGCCTCAGCTGCAGATTTTTTCACATTAAAGAAGTAAATCAAAAGTTCCCGCAAATGATGCTTATTCGGAATAAAACTTGACATTTTTGCACGAAAAAAATTACGTGATGCTGATACGGAATCACTAGTACTTTAAGGTTATGGTGTTGCCAGATGACTAAACTTGGGATATTACGTTTTACATCTGACAATTTCTCCATAACCTTCTGGTGGGGCCATCTTTTGACAAACCGCGGAAACTTATTTGTACACCTAATAGTTTAACTTCCCTAGAAATCCACTTCCTTTATTAAAATACGATAATGTGTGTTTTTCTAACTTTTTCATTTCGCGGATCTTAGACAAGTAAAAATTAGTCAGAATTGTCCACATAGTAATGGATTTCTGCAAAGTAACGCCTGACTATTAATCATCAGAATATAGGAGTTAAATGGTAGAGTATTTTCGTCTCTTACCATAATTCATATGGTGAATACAGGAACCCCTAGTCCAAACTCCTTTCCTCGTCTTTTACATCCTTCTTCTCCCCCCGTTATTACCCTCTTAGAAGTACAAATGTTCATAGGCGGCGGTTATTGTCTAACATCAGGTTACTAACCGGCGCGTTTGCCTACCACTTCCATAAAAGTCATATTAAGTAACAAAGTATGCCAAAATGTGTATGCATTGAAGATATACAAATGTATAAATAATACTCATATTATTTATGCATGCTCCATATAATAAGCACTTATCTTTGGGCACTTACACTATAGTATATAGTAATAAATATGCCTCTAAGTGAACAAAATAAATAATGCCAAGATATTTTGCAACCGTAATGTCATTCAAGTAATACCGGATGTGATGATACCTAATAGACTTGTTTCATCACCGTTTCTTGTTTTTTAGCACTTCAGTCGGTGGTCATGTCGATCAGTTTTGTAAGGCAGAAACGAGCACAAGTCAGATTGGTAGACGAGGCTACGTTAGAGCATGGCATTCACTTAGATTTTAACAACATGAAACCAAATTACATACCTGGGCATTCGGTGCAGTTAAGTAGAGCCTGTACGTACTCCGGGCCGCCGAACGTAAGCGAGAAATGCAAAAACGACTCAAGGCTTTCGCTTGCCGCCACCGACAGGATTCGTTCCATTATCTGATACAAAAAAAAAACCTTCGATAACACTACATATATAACAAAAAATCATATGTGTGCTTTGATTGAAATTGCCTTGAAATTGAGGGGTGTTGTCGTAATACTCAAGTTTAGCAGCCAGATTGGGGATCTCAAATTAATTTTTATTACTCAGACGTTGCTGCCCATCTATTGTTATTTGCTTCAATAGTCCTGTCGTACGTTACTCACTACACTATGTCACAGTAGTTCGATTTTAAATCCTTTTTAAATAACCTATAAGAATTCTCATAATTTTAATAAGTTAGTCCAGTTTATAGTTATCGTAGAGATGTATATGTAGTCTAGATTTTACTAAAAAAAATAAGCGTAAATGACCTCCAGTAATTGGTAGACGAGGTGCGCGCGAGGCATCTCCCGCTCCTCGTCAGCGGCGAGCTGTAACGCGCGCAGAAGGACGGGCAACGCTCGCGTGTCGGCGCGCGTCAGCACGCGCACGCAGCGCCGCACGCGCGTGCACAGCGACAGCAGACGCAGCAGCGTAGAGCACAGCGCGCGCGCACCTCCCACGCGCTGAATCGCAGCCAGACGCTGCAGCATCACCTCCAGACCACCTGAGAACGTAACTACTGTTACACACCCATTTGACGGCCGTTAACTGAACTATTACTTACTAAACAGATTTTTATTTGTGGTCATAAATACATATCGTCACACCTTTCCCATAGGGGTAGGCAGAGACCACAGATCTCAATCTGTTACGATCTTGGTATACTTTCCTTGTTTCCTCCACACTCATCACTCTCCTCATGCAAGCCCGCCAGTTAAGTACTCTTGACTTGGCCTTTTCTAAAAACTTTGACAATTTGGTCAAAAGATGTTTCCTTTGGTTTTCCCCTACCGACCCTTCCATCCACATCCGCAACTTAAATTCCGTTTACCAGTCATCTTTCATCCATCCTATCTTTGTAATCTACAAACTAAAAGGTAAAACAGAGATTTGGCAATCAAGTACAACCTCCGTAAATTTCCGTAATCTTGTAGCTCTCGCTATTATAATTTACGAAGATTGTAATTCTCTACTTATCATCAATACTGTCGGGTATTATTCAATATAATATAATAATAAATCCAGTTAAACGCACAAGCGAAATAGTGCGAAATTGTAATTAAGTATGTTACAAGTGATCGCCATTGCAGTGAAAATTTTAATACAGATAGTTAAATTTAATCATACCACACTGCCACTATCAGAGACAAAAATTGCTGCGTCCTCTATCCTTGTATCAACTTTATAAAAAGTTAAATTAATAAACAATAATAATAGCACACACACTGCTTCCATATCAAATCATCTATCCTTCGAGCTGGATTTTGTCAAAATATTACATGATTAAACAGAAGACTAAAAGATTGCATAAACGTTTTACTTAGATGTTTAATAGAATAAATTTTCTTATAACGCTATTTAATTTTCCTCGTATAACAAGTGTTTTCCCTCGTATAACGCGGGGACTTTTCAAGTCTTATACTAGTCCTACTGTGAAATTTATAACGATTTGACAGTTCATAATCACCTTTGTTACGTTTGCACATTTTGTTTTTATAAAATTAAATTACTTTATTTCTTTACTATTTTTGTTCCCAGTTTATGAGTTTTAGGAACAGTGATTATATATACATTGGATCCCTTGTATAACGCGTTTTTCTACAACGCGGAACCAATCTACCGCATTATAGGAGGAATTATTGTAGTTTAATTATCATCAGCATGACCTTACAAAGTACTTTTAAAATAAATAATATTAGAGATTTTTAATTATCTCCAGATTCAAAACAGATTACCTCATCCGTTTTGAATCTCTATTAACAAACTAGTTTTGATGAAGACTGATATATTTGTATGTCTAACTACTAACCACAATCAGCTAGCACGTTAGCCATTCGGTAAAGTTGTTCGTCGTCGACGGCCTCCGCGTTGGTCTGGCTCAGCGTCTCCACAAATTCCTCTGTAGCGTCACCAAGCAGACCCCGCATGCGGTACACAACACGCATTGCGTCCACGCCCTCACCTGATGTGCACCACACCTATATACGAAAACGGAAGTTGTCATACATTTATTAATATTGTAAATCGGTTATTCTCTTGTGTTTATATATCTGTGCGCTTTCAATTTAAGTTGTAAAAAAGCGATCTAGTGAAGTGACAATAACTATTTGCCGTGTGCTGCAGAGGCTGCAGAGGCTGCTGGATGATGCCACTCCCGCGTATTATACGCACTAGTGTCGGAGTTACAGCGCAAACGCGCCGAGATCCAAAGAAGTCTCTGCGCGCCATCACGGGGGCGCCTTGCTATTTTCGTAACGATATCATAGCGAGGGACCTCAAGTGAAATCCGCGCATACCGGTAGGCAAATACAACACATGTCAACAATGAAGGATATCCTTATTTCTATATAATTTTATTTGTACCTTTTTGTAGACATCCTTGACTGGCAGGTCCAGCGACATGATTTTATTGCAGACAAGTAACTCCATGCCATTGTCATCCTCGAGCAGGGCCACTAATTCACAGTCCGTACAGATCTTGTTCTTCACATCTCTCATTAAAGGACCCATACCGGCTTCTAATGATGAATAGGGATTGCCTAACATTCGGCCCTAATAACAATGCATATTAAAATTAGAACACGCAACTTTGAATATTTTTTAAAAATATGAATAGTTCGGAATAATGATTGTAAGAAGTTCGTTTTTCGTTCATTTGATCTTTCAAACAAATTACTTTGACTTAAAATCCAATAAAACAAAATAAATCGTGTCATTATATCTTAAATGATATAAATATTATATACCTGCAGGAAATCTTCTTGCTGCGGATCTTTCTCGAGCGTGAGGAAAAATTCACCGACGTCATTCTCTTCCGGGTAAATAATAGAGCAAAGCCGCTCAAATATGAATACTGGCGTGCGGTAATCGTGCAATGGATACTTCTTCACGGTCTCTATGCACACAGCCATGAACTCAGCCGTTTCCGCTTCAGTGCCTGACCAAAAAGGGTATGATTAGGATATATAAATTATTAGGTCCATTCAAGCACTGTTCAGCCGCAGACAGATTAGCTAGCCATGTACTATTTATGTACGCGACAACAGCTGAAAATGAAAATGTAACCGCTCGCTTTTGTAAATGTATCACTACAGTACAAATACCTTAACGTGATGTCTTCGGCAGTAGTATCTGTGTATTGTGTTTCAACGGTACATTTTAATTAATCCAGCTATACTCAACCTGCGGCCCGCCGCTTTTTTAGTTACGTATCGAGAGTGAGACAGCAACCCTCTTTCCTTAGCTTCCATACTCCCATGTAATACGTGACACTTTGTTTGCCGGTCGGAATTTGTTTTGAATTTATTTATATGGCACAACTGAACCTAAGATGTCTTTGTTTTCTTTTTGCAGCCCAAGACACCACGACTAACACGTGTTTGTGGCCCCTATGGAAAAAAGGTTGAGTACCGCTGAATTATTCGGCCGAGTTTACGATTTCACACAAATTCAGTCCGGTCGATTAAGAGCTTGATGTGTGCGTAATGTTACGCTCGTGTCAAGCTCCTACGTGTATATGAGTGTGTATGTGCGTGCGTGCGTGCGTGTGTGTGTCTTAATCAGTAAATGCCTCCCACCCGTAGTCATCTCCTCGAGGAGTTCCAGCAACTTCTCCTGCGTGTCGTCGGTGAGGCGTGTGCGCTGCACGACGAGCCGCCGCAGCGACAGATATCCGCCAAGCACGGCACCCACGAGACGTGTCTTGTATGCGCGTCTGGCACCGCTCTCCTCCAGGAACATTGCCAGCAACTCAGTGAGTCGCTTCAAAGCGTAACCTGCCAATGTGATGAATTATAGTATATAGACTACAGGCAAGTTGACTGGTAGAGAATGCCCAGTAGCATTTAATCCGCCTGTTGTACTATTTGTGCAAAAAGATTAGAAATACGTGCTCGAATTGTATTCATTCACTAGGGATCGGTGGTAGTTCGTCCGCAGAAAAAATTACAATATAAACTCATCACATTATGTTTTAAAATGCATTGAATCATAATTCAATTAATAACAACACGTGAAAAGTTATAAAAACTTTTGTCGCATACTATATATACTAACCATTAGATGAGAAATACTTAAACCATTGAAAAACCATGAGATTGAAAAATACTTAAACCATCTTGTGTTTTATTTTTACAACTGTGGATGGAAGGGTCGTTAGGAAAAGACCAAAGAAAACATACCTTGACAATTTTGCCGAAATTTTTATGAACACATGGGTTATACCATTGATTGCTTATATTTAACCACGTTAGTTCTTTGCTCTACTCTTGCATCTAGGATGTGTGTCAGTGTGTATATTTTGACAGATAAAAAGCTTACCTTGGGCAAGGTCAGAGGTGAGTGTGGTTTCTTCCAGACGGTGTAGCTGCTCTATCTCCTTGGTCATTAAATTAGCAATCTGCTGCAGAACACCACGTAGAGCCAAGAATTGCTTCCAGGGTGCTTCCGACGCAAGACCTGTAAAACGTTTTAAATGAGTATGATGTAAAACCATTATGTAGAAATGACAATTTGACACTGTACTCACTTTGATAAAGTTGTAAGAATTGCTCGCTAGCCTCGCCCGCTGTTCCCACTTCAGGCAAGAAACTGGTCAGTAAGATGAGAATCTGCCAAAGAAATATTGCATATTAATGTAATTTCTTTTCTCACCAAAAAAATAACATATAAAAAAAAAATATAATATAAAAAAAAACACTGATTGAACAGTAAATTAGTTAAACTAATATTGAATAATATTATATAATAGTATTGTACAATAACTTTTAAAATAAATGTTTTAAATAAATATTAGTTTTTCAAACAAAAAATTCTGTGATATATTATAAATTATTGTTGCTATCACCTGAAGTAGTCCATTCCTGGACGAAGTAATCTCCCCCAGCGTTCCACTTAATACTAACGCAGTACCAAAGTACTAACAGTCCGTCTGCTCCACAAGATCAAAAAGAATTTCAGAGAGTTCTGGAGAGTGCTATGCTTAGAATTTTTCTGGTGGATCATTTGAAACGAAGACATCCGCTAGAATAGTACATTCACCTACATACCTATTCGAGTAACCTGACTAAAGGGGCAATGTGCCGAAGTGATAATGTGAAAACTAACTCTTCATGCACAATGTACTCACAGCTTTAGTTCGCTCGTAGGAGTCACACAGAGATTTCACCATCTGACACGCCGTATCCCTGGCGAAACGCGAACTCGGATCGAACATCACTGGACGCAGCCAACCGCCGTCCTCGAGAGCCAATGGCCGCATACCGTGCGACAGCAAAACCTGACAAAATGTATACGTTAGGTCACAAAAAGCAAATAACACTCAATTTGAACACTGTATTGGGGCTCTTACGGTATCTGGAAAAAGAAAATAATTTAATTTGCAATATACACTACTACTAAAACTGTTAAACATCAAGATATTGAATGGAATTAATGCTAAAGAATTTTTTTGTTTTCGATTTATTACTTTTTTGTAACATTATTTTATCACGATTGTAAATGTCTATTTTTGGAGGTGATAATGAAATGCCGCGGGACTGTGCTATACTGATTCATATATTCACAACAAAAAGTCTACGAGTTTTATGGCACTTTCAAATAAAGATGAATAATGAGTATGACCTCCGTGACATGTAATCGTCTTGACGTGCTTCACACCAGGCTTTTGATGATGTCCTGTGAAATGTGTTCCCACTCAGCCGACATCACACGATTAAGCTCTCTGCTATTTTGTGGAGGTGGTTGTACGTTTAACGTTTTGGAATTAAAGGTATACATAGATAGATACATTTTGCGAAACATTAGTGCACTAAGATATTTGTACACTTGCTAATTCAACATATGGAATCATAAAGCAAGCCATCAGCAGAAATGATGACCGCCCCATTCTGATACAGTAAAAAAGACATAATCGAACGAAGGTGATAATATAACATTTTCAAATTCGTTGAGTAGAGATTAATTGTAATACGCCGAGATATACGTACCCTATCGCGCCACTTGGCGAGGTATTTGTTCGCGAGGTGCATATCGCGCGGCGGTAGGGTGGAATCGCTTGGAGGCGGTTCGGTCCTAGCCGCGAGGCGGCGCCACTGTCGGTGCGGCACGCGGCCCGCCAGCCACGCAGCGAGCTCCACCACC
Organism: Baronia brevicornis; assembly: GCA_031353405.1. Taxonomy (NCBI): domain Eukaryota; kingdom Metazoa; phylum Arthropoda; class Insecta; order Lepidoptera; family Papilionidae; genus Baronia; species Baronia brevicornis. Next base: position 152,142 of record JASFAT010003687.1, on the reverse strand, counting down.
AACTTGCCTGATGACTGTAGTGTGCCCACTGGAGGTGTTGTCACCGGCGGTGGACTTTCTTGCTGTATAACGAATTGTACATGATTTCCAATGAAAATAAGAATACGTATTTCGGATCTGACGACCAATTGGCTAAGTAGCTGGACCCCCGCTCGCGGAAACAAATATCGTGGGTTCGATCTTCGCATCGGAATAAATATATGTATGGCATATAGATATTTATTCCGAGTCTGGTAACAACCTCCAATCCGAATTGGTCAAGTGTGGTGGATAAATGTCCATTTCTTCAGAAATAGGGAGGCCTGTGGTCAGCAGTGGGACATATATGGGCTGTGAAAAAAAATATCGGATCTCAAAAATATGGATTGAACAGGCGAATCTGACTTTATCAAGGTTAAGTTAGAAAATGATAAATAGCAAGATTAATGATGTTTTTTGTATTTAAGCACAATACAGTAATTTAGTTCCATATAAAAGACAATATTCAATAAATAAATTGTATTTTGAAAATTCTAAGAAGTAAACATTCTCTTTTCACACAAATTAATTATAGAATAACTGCAGTGGCCAACGACTCATATTGTTCCTACATTTACTAAAAGGAAAAATGTAAATTCATTATGGTCTCTATAACTATAGTTTATGTAAGATGATAGATAAAAATATTTCAGTCAGTAAAAGATGTTGCGTATATACCTTGGCTTCTTTATTCTGTTCCTCAGTAGTGGATGCAGGTGCAGCTGGTTTGGCGGGTGCCAACAGCTGATGCATGTAACCGAGGCAGGGCAGGGCGACTTGTTGCAATGCGAATTGATGGGCTGCAGGAAGACAAACATTGAAGTAGAACACCTAATTATTCTTCCAATCATTTTTTTTAACAATTAACAGATTTTTATACAGTCAATATACATATATCTCACTGGTAGAAAACATGCGGTCCCTTTTCAAAAAAAATTATCACAAAGGAAGAAAAAAAAGAAGCTTTGAGCCAATTAGATATTATATAATTAGCGATTCGCCTCGACACAAGGTATCGTTAGGTATAGTAACTCTACGAAAGACAATCGTAAAGTCTTACGGTGCGTAATTCTCTGTACACTTCTTTTCTTTTTCACAGCCCATATATGTCCCACTGTTGAGCACGGGCCTCCACATTTATGGAGCAATGGATATTGACCCACCACGCTTGTCCAATGCGGATTGGTGGAGTAATGGGACTCTCAATAAATATCTGTAGGTCATACATATATTTATTCCGACGCGGGGATCGAACTTGCAATCGTTGACTCAGTTGTAGAGGTCCCGCCACTGCGCCAATTGATCGTCATTTCTTTGAAAACACACATTATTATTTTTTCTTATTTGTGTTCGCGGATCTTAGCAATATAAGTTAGTAAGACTGCCCATCTTTAATAAATACAATATAATTATTATTAAAAAGAACAACTTACAGTTCGGCGAAGAGGTATTGATACCAGGTATGCCGGCGAGAGCTTCAGTATTTAGTAAAGTATTAGCAGCCGGAGCTATACCGGCTACTTCAGTCAAATGTGGACAGCACCTACACACAACACGATATATAAAGTTAGACTAGAAAACAATTACCAGTATGACTCAACATAATTATTAGCAATTTACCTGTTCGGTCTTTAAAAGCAAAAAAGGCCTTATTATTATAAATGGAAATATTTATAATATTAAGAACTTATTTGCTTTCAAAGACTGATCGAATGTATGTATCTATTACATCAAATTAAATATAATTTTAATAAAAATATAATAGTTTAAGATTTTTATGTATGTAATAAGTAATGAAATTTGTACGCCATAAGTGGCAATGTGATGGAGCTTTTATACGTCTTTTTTCATCTTGTTATCCCTCACATTATACAAATAAAGAATTATTATTATTATTAACTTACCACACCCACAGCTTTACAATGCAGCGAAGTCTAGCTTCCCAGCACTCTACGGAATCTTGTACCTTGACCAGTGATCCCAACAGTAACACCAATGGCCGCACCTATAAGTTGAGAGCAAATATAATATTTTTCTTATCTTATAATTAAAAACAGTTATATTATATAATTAAAAACAATAGTGCTTGCTTTAAAACAGCAATAGCGAAGATCCGACGTAGTCCGTTTTGTATCTTTTATCATTAGACTTTTGATGTGAACCATATCATACCATAAACATTATTTACACTAGATTATCCAGAAAGTCCATTTCAACTGTTGGTTCATTGAAAAAATATATTTATAATCATACAATTTCTTAGAATTTTGTCACTTTTCATACAGTTGTATGTTAGTACAAATGTAGGGTGCCTTAAAATACTAAAAACTATATACTGATATAGATTTTTTTTTATTCTAAATAAATTTAAAAAACAATCAAAATGACTTCTTGGGCAATCTTGTGTTAAATTAGTAGGAATGGTTAACAATAATTCTAATTACATTAAAAGTATTGCTCATCATCATCAAGGCGTTACCGCCGCGGGTGGGCCTTAGCCTGGTTCAGTAAATTTTTCCAGTCGGATATTCGCTTAGCTTTTTCTCTCCAGCCCTTCACAACGATTGCATTTAAGTCGTCCTCAACTCCATCTAGCTATCTTGGCTAGATGGAGTTGAGAACGACGACGTGTTAGGAGGATTTAATATATTGAAAAATAGTTCGCAACATTAGATCGTAAGCGTATTGGTAAGCATTGCGTACCGATTGCCATATTGCTGCTTCGTTGAACGTTTAATATCGACTAGACTGGGAAAGTAAACACACATATTACAGCCTTTTCATACCGCGGGAGCATTTCTCTATGTTATAGTGATTCGTGAGTGCAGCCATCCGAAGGCGAAATTCCTTTCCATTACTTTCATCAAAGGAGGCAACGCATGACATGCACGGTGTAGATGTATAGACATCGCCCGTAGAGACGCCCATAAGGGCGGCGGTGATTATTTACTATCTGGTAATCCGCTTGCCCGTTTTTCTAGTTCTTTTATAAATAATAATAATAATATACCACGACTATATTTAACTTCTATATATGGTTGCTATAGACACACGCGATATCGACGCGGCAGAATTAGTAAATAACGAGTATACATAGGCTGAAGTTAATTTTTACAGTTAGTCGTATGAAATACTTTAATGTATTTTTCAAATTTAGCAACATAAAAAACATCCTACTAATATTATATAAATGCGAAAGTTTGTGAGTATGGACGTATGTTTGTTACTCTCTCACGAAAAAACTACTGGACGGATTTGGATGAAACTTTACAGTAATATAGGATATACTTCGGAATAACATATAGGCTACAATTTGTAATGATTTTATGTAATTTTGGTTGGAATATAATTTTACTATTAAGTAAAAAAATATATATTTATTTAAAATGATCTGTCACGAAACTTAATGTTGCAGACCAAATTCCACGCGAGCGAAGCCGCAGGCAAAAGCTAGTGCAATAATAAACAAAAAATACACAAAATAAAGTATCTGGCTGACCGAGTTGTTATGGTCTTGAGAAGCAGCGTGCCCCATCAGCGAGAGGGTGATACGTTGAGACAGCAAGTTGCACAGCTGCTCCGTGGCCGGCAAGTTGTCTCGCGTTACGAGGCATATCAAGGCGCGAACCTCTTCTTGACACTAAAAGAAATATACATCATTTAAGGTACAAATGTCCAAACGCTACTAAACACGCAACCGGTCGGTTCTAACCCCCTAGACTTTAAGGCCTAGGACACTAATAGGGACCATAGTTATCTGCGATTTGAGCAGATTCCCAAATATATTTTACTTAAAGCTATTAAAGACAATGTGCTATCAGCATTAATATCATTGAATTATAGACAAATGTTCTGTGAATGAACGAACTTAAATAACGTGAAAGGAAGATTAGTTATCCCTTATCCAATTTCTACCAGCCACCCAGCGCAGATCGACACTGCATCTGGCTGGGGAGCAGTTGTCACTACGTTGTCTAGACTCTGTCTCGGTTGTAAAACAATGAAGATTAAAACAAAAACTTCGAATTCCTGAAAGTAGTATTTTTTAAAATGTTATTATTTTGTAGATAGTAGATATGAGTAGTATTGAATTAGTAGTAGCAGTATTGAAACTTATCAATCACATATATACTTCATACATTTACGTGATCGTTTCAATGTATACAAGTTTCGATATGTCCATATCGATTTATCGAGTGTGTGAAATAACAGCGAGCGAGCGTTGTTGCTTCGCTTCGTGTGGAATCGGACGCGACTGCCTGGCGCATCCTATAATCCTCGTCAGAGAGACTTCGTTCTAAAGGTTACAACTCATCCACTTACATTCCTTTTGATGATTATATTCAAAAAGGCCCATCGATCTATTGATTACGAGTGTGTGGGAGGAGGGTAGGGCGAAGTACCTGCGGTGTGCCGCGATGCAGATTATGGTGCACCAGCTCCTGCACGAGGCCGAAGCGACACAGGCGCGCGCGGTGTTCGGGCTGTGAGGCCAGCGCGCGCAGCAGCGTGAGGCACTGCTCCGCGCACGCCAGCGAGCATCCGTAGCAACTGCCGCCCGACTCCACTGCAACACAACGCAATGAACGTAATCATCTTCATTGGTGTCAAGTCAGTCACATTCTTGGTTATTTTAATTTATTGATAATTACTGTACGCAATAGATAAAATTAATTTTATATGTATTTTGGCGCCCTCTGTTGGCGTACTATGTAAGAATAATGTAGGTTAACATAAAATAATTTTTATATAAATTTTAGAAGATTCTAAATAATTTATTTTAGATAAAATAAATTATTCATCGTAGCGAAACGACTCTCCGTTCGTCGCTTCTCGCCCTCGTGGGAATCAGGACGTGACGTATGGCTAAACACGTCGCCGTCATTTTTTTAAACGAATTAGATATATTAAGATTCGTCATAGTAAATCCCACGAACCGCAAGGGAGGATGGAGATCAACCCCGCATGCTGAGGTAAGGCACTATGGTACCCGGGGGGCCCGATCCCGGAAAGGGTCGGCATGCTTGCGACTAAGCTCGTCCCTAGCCACACATCCTTTGGCACGGCAGACCGTGGATTGGCGAAGAGGAAGGGAATAGGATAGAGAAGAAAGGAAAAGGCAGGGGAAAGAAAAGATGGATTTAGACAGGATGATGATACTGCCCGGTCTGTATGAGACAATTCTGAACGATTCGAAGACGTTATTCTACAATTCCACTTGAAATGATCTGTCTCTCAGAATTGTACATATGTCAAGGGGTTAAGTAAGTCATTCATAATATCTGAATCGCCTGACGTGACTATACATTCCAAACACAAGTATTAATTGCATAATACAAATAGAACTTTACCTTTAGTCAGGTCTCCATCATAATTCTGGATTAATCCAGCATATACAGGCAGTGCTTCTCCTTTAAGTTGTTCGCTCTGTGATCTATCGTATGAAATTAATTCCCTCCTGAAAAAACATATTATTTTATCCATTTTAATTATCATAAACTTGTGAATCTTAGCTGAACCCTGGTTATGGTAAAACATGGGTTCCGTGTAGTTATATTTCAGAAGTAAATATAAGCATTAATAGCTCAGTTAGTAAGGATTGTGCTTTAGATCAAAGGTGAGTTTGCGTTTTGATTTTTAATGATATACATATTGATTTGGAATGTAGATATTTTCCTAGCCTTGTGGTCTTAACTTACCGTCTACCGGTTTTAAAATGTTGGTACATTCGGCGCACACCAAATTAAATTATTATTTTTTTTCATATTTCAATCAGTGGTATTTATAAATAAATCCTAAATATCCTAAATATATCCATAATAAACTCACAAAAATTATGTTGGAACATGATTTAGATGATTTCAATGAATGGCATACGTCTCATTTAAAATGATACCATTAAGAAACATTATATAGGGAATAAAGTACTTATATTGTGCTTGACGTGTAAATATTTGGAAGCCAAGCAATTAACAAGTATGAATATAATTAATAGAATTAGGCGTTAACCAACAGTTAAGTAACTACTTAACGGTTGTCTTCCGTATAGTCTACAATAATTTTGATGATGCCTAGTGTTGAGGCGTAACACGTGTCGTGTACACGTGTTGTATACAACATTGTGGAAGAGTGGTGGTTAGTGTTTGGGAAGTGGAGAGTTACTGACAGCCGTTTTTGGGTAAGATTCAGTTTAAATTCCCTGTAAATCGAAGTGGATTTCCAGTAAAAAACACACATTATTATTTATCTATTTTAGTTTGCTTGTCGCGGATCTTGGCTAAGTAAAAAATCTGACTGTCCACATGAGTAGGAATAGTTAACAAGAATTCAAGTAACACCAATAATATTGCTAGCCTTTAAAAATAATGCCCACCTGCAGGCGAGAACCTTCTGTATGATCTTGGAGAGGTCCTCGAAGTAACCCTTGCTGTCAACGCAGTACTTGTGCGCCAGGATCTGTATGACGCGGTTAATCTGCGCGCCGCTGAACGACGTGTTGCTCGCGTTGCTGTTCTCGTCGCCGGCGCGCCCCTCCACGCGCCGCTCGCTTATTCTGTGCACTAGGGCCTGTTGTGCAAAAAAAACAAACAAACTGTTACTTAAACAAACTATTCAATTACAAACTGTTACTCTGTACATTATAAGACATCTTTACTAATTTTATTTACAACTTTTTTTTTATAATAATAATACTTTTATTTTGAAAATTTTTAATATGTTACAAGACTCTAGATCCCACTCTAGGATTCCGTTTTGTGGAAAACTAGGCTCTTCCCTAAGTTAAGTGTATCGAGAGCGTAGCAGATGGAAATCTGTGGTCTCTGCCTACGCCTACGGGAAACAGGCGTGACGTTTGAAATATTCCACAACAGTTCACCTCGAGCACAGGTTTGTTGGCGACAAGCTGCCGGTAGACACGGTCGGCCTTGTCCAGCAGAGCACCGATGGTCTGCACCATCTTCTTGCGTTCCTCGTCGTTTTCAATGGTGTCAACAGCACAGCATGGGCGCGCCGTCAGCGTGTAGTCGAATTTTGCGTATTTGCAGAAGCCACACGCGTGGCACAGGAACGGATCCTTTTCATCGTAGTTTATAGCACTGGGCGGTACAAATTATGATATAATTAAAGAACATATATGTATATGGATAAACAAATAATTTATAGATTAACCGCCATGATCAACGAATTTGTATATATTTTTACTGTAAGCTAAGGTAATGAAATTTAAATCCATTATTTGCTCCATAAGTGTTCAATTATTTATATAAGTTTTTAGCAATAAGATATTCTGTGGATTTTATTTTAAATAAATAAATAAAATTAGGCTACTGTATACTTTTTTCGATCTAATATCAATCGACGAGTGTAATTCGAAAATTGTTTACCAGCAATACTGTTGTAACTGCTTTATTTTAGCGAGAGACACTAATAAAAAATTTAGCCTATTTTACATCAAGCTGTTACTAATGTATTAGTAATAAATTTTATTTCGGAACCAGTCATTCATTTTTATCATAAACTTTTACCAACTATTCATTACAAAGAGACTCACCGACACTTGTGACACTGGAACACATTCTCTCCACAATTAGCACAAACTCCAGGATTGGCCGGCACAGACTGTGAGCATCGAGGGCATTGCAGAGATTCACCTACAAAATATTTTATTTTATTTGAAGTGTATTAGCGTTGTACTTAATTAACAGATTTTTAAATAATAGTCTATCATCATCAATACGAAAGGAAGCGAACGTTTTGGCTTTCCTTGAAAATGGTCAGCGATAGGTTTTTATTGAGCAGGTAGAGACGCACATCCGTTTTTATTTGCTTTCATAGTCGTCGCTTAAGTAAAAGAAAAAATCGGGTGATCCTTTACTAAGCAGGATACCACAGATAAGTTATATATTTATACATATGGTCAATTTATTTATAAATATTTGACCATATATGGAAAAACTTAATTTATATTTGCGTACCCCGTACAATAATGTAAAAATATGTAATATATAATAAATAAATAAATATCCGTTTTAAATTTTTTTTCTATCTTCTTATTTATTCTATTTGAATAAAGGAGCTATAGGACCATTGATTATTGATGCGAACCATATTTTCTTATCACAAACACTACAAACTTAGTAAAAACGGGTTACAATCTACTGAGTTTGGACAATAATAATAAACAATATGTACCAGTGGCCTGTTGGTTTTCGTAGAAGTCAGCATACTCCATCATAAGATTGCAGGCAACAATGGGTAGCGGGAAATCGACACGCACCTCCGTCTGTCCCGATTGTAGCTGGACGCGCTTCGCTTTGTGCCACATACCTTCATACGAAAAAATATTCTATATTACCAAGAATACGATCATGGGAAATCACAAGTGTCAACTGTGTAGTAAATATTTATAATTATTTCTTACTTGCCATCTCACCGACGGGCGCATAAAACGTGTCACTGCTATGAAGTTTGTCAATATGTAATTGTCTTCTAGTGAGTCAAATACATATAATTTTAACATTTGTTATATACGTTGCCTCTTTATTCATTCTTCAATTTTTGCTTTGCTGAATAAAAGGAGGGGCCATCGCCCACTTCCATCTGCGTGTACTTGTTGATTATGCAATATTAGTTAATGTGTATTCTATAATGTATCTATAAATATTATATACGTGTTGCTGCAGAGGGAAAAAATTATTCTATAAAGAAAAAGTGCTATTAGTTAATTAATATAACAAACAAAGTAATAGGCACCTGGCTTGTTCTTGAGTTCCTGCACAGCCTGCACGGTGCGGTTGTTGTAATAGAAGTTGATGGTGCGCACCATCTTGCCGCGCTTGATGTCGCCGATGCGGAGCCCAATGCGGCTGATCATATGGCTGCTTACCAGCTTCACAATCTGCGTCGTCGTCGTGAACTTCGAGTCGATCTGTGGAACCAGAATTATTTGATAAATAATATTTATAAGGGTAAACTTCGTGTGAAGCGTCTTCCTGTATTTCCTCTGGTGGATATGATTCGAAAAAAAAAAGTTCATAAGAGAACCATATTAAAAAAGTTGGTGTAGACGAGTGCTGGAGTGGAGATGACGTCTGTTAAATGTTGTATGCACCTCCCCCCCACTCCCGGCAGATAGAGCAACAACCTGCGCATGCGCATACTAGAATCATTATCCAGTACAATATGTATTCACCTTAATAGTAGGCAATTTGATAGTGGCCATTGGGACCTCCGGGTTGTTGCACACGAGACAGGGCTCGGACTCGAGGTAGTAGCCATCAAGGTCAACGTAGGCGCCGAGTGCTGCGTACAGCGCCGCGTTACCGTGCGACGACAACAGCTCGTTCTGAGTGCGCAGAAGCTCCACTGCACTGCCCACGTACTTCTGCAACAGAGTTATAACGTTATAACAGAATCAAACAAGATTAAATTGTTATAATCTTCGACGTAAGAAATTTAATTTTTTTTTTATGAAATATTAGTGTACTAAAGACCATGGACGAAATGGTGTATAGAAAAAAGAAGCATATGCTCTGCAATGGACAAACAGATGCTTAAGAAGAAGAGAAGAAAAGTGTATTATCAAGTTCTACTACAGTATTATTTTGTAATAAGTACTGAAGTTTCGAATATAAATATTACAATTACTTTTGTCTTTTTTTTCTGTGTGGCTTACAATTAAAATGTAAAGTGATGTATGTATAACTACAGGTTAAAGTATATGTAATTATTACTGAAAAAAGCTACAGTATAGTCAGTGTTATTTATCAAAATTAATAATACTAGTAATTCTTAAAAAAATCACTTGGCATAGTAGTCTTTATGTATGCAATAATCGCCAAAGAAAAATATATTTGGGCTTGAAATATTTTTTATTAAATATCGGATATACAACACGTAATAATGTCGATTATCGAAAGCATTATGAATAATATCGATACTCAATATTTACCTCGGTGTCGATGTTTGGCGTTTTGAGCGTAAAGTAGCCCAGAAGGTCAACAAATTGCGCCGATTTACGTCCGTACTGCGGCAGTGACGGCCATATGCTCCACAGTAGAGACACTAACGACGCCTGGTCCGCTTGCGGGCAGTTACTGTACAAATTATAATTTTCTTAAATGCTTATGAGTTATGAGTGTATAATAGCCTAATACTAGGATAGACACAAAACACACAACTAACTTAACCCAGACTCGGAATACTATTTGATCTTATATTTAAAAAAAAAAAACCTTATTTGTCACAACTTATTTACGTTTATATTATTATGAAGAGAGGTGTACGTTGATAAATAAGTGATTTTCCATGCATATCAGTTTCCTACGCTGTACGCTATATTCATAGTTCAAACGCACAAGGTAAAACATATCAATAATTAAGTATCAATAATGCAAAAATATATCAAGACTCAATCCAGGTAGTATTGTAAAATAATGAAATGATGTTACCCTAACATAATTTGTGAAGAAATCTTGGCGATTTTTATTATAGTATTTCACTCCCAACACACCTTTTATCTAAAAATGTGTAGTTAAAAAGACCTTACTTGTAAATAGCGAGTAAAAGAGCGTGTGCTTGCCAACGGACAGCAGTTGAGTTCGTATCCAGAAGGAACGCTTTGACAAACATTTTCAATTCATCTTGCGGCACCTTAAGAGTAAAAGCAATTTATTATAATGTGTACAGGTTTTCAAAGATGTTATTTTTATTTAAACGGTTATAAGACAGGATTATTCACCTGTTTTAGTATTTGTTGCACAAGATGCGGCACTTTTTGTTCCTGGAATTTGGAACCGTCAGTCACAGATGCGTCGCTATCTGCGCTGCGCTCCCGCTCTGGCCAATCACTGGATGCCTATGATTAAACATTTATATTAATTTGCGTATATTTAAACAACTTTAATTTGAGTAATTAATATTAAATAGATCTGGCTTAGGGGATAAAAGTTTTTTTGATTATTTAGCTGCGTATTTGATGAAATATCTTCAAGGGATATATATTTTGTATATGTACCTTGGTCTCTTGCTTCTGATGGTGAGCTGGTGCACAGAGCGCGGCCTGCAAAAGCTGCAGCACGGTGGGCGCGACATGCGGGTGCACGCTCCGCGCCACCGACACCAGCCACGACAGCGCCTCGCGCCGCTCGTTGGCGCACGTGTGCTGCCAGTTGCCAGTGCGTGCGCTCACGATCTCCGCGCAAGCCTGCCGTTCGAAACCAGTAACTTGCATTGACTGAATATATACGTCTTTTTTATCTTGTTATACCACACATTAGAGTACCCACACTAGAGTACCCACACTAGAGTACCCAAACGCCTATTTGACGGCAAACCAGATAGATGGTCATAGAAGCCGCTGAAGGCCAGATGGCTAGATGGAATCGAGAACGATTTAAGGACAATCGGTGTGAGGGGCTGGAGGGAAAAAGCTAATCGAAGATCCGACTGGATTACTGGACTAGGCTAAGGCCCACCCGTGGCTGTAATTCCCTGATGATGATGATAATACCTCACATTATACAAATAATGAATTATTATTATTATAAAATATTCGTGTTGGATGAGCTTCGGCCAAACGAACGTAGACAAATTGATACAAGGCAAGTACTACTATCTAGACGTTCGGCGAGTTTGCATAATTGCAGGTGGACAAACGTGTGAACACACGTGTCCGAGGGTAGGTGAGTCCCTTTAATTTTTAAACCGACACCGCCACGAAGGAACAAAGCACAAGGGAAGGGAGGGAGATGTGACAACAAACGTCAAATGAATTCTATACACGCTGGCGCTTGCCTTCGCTTGGCCAACTAGGCAATCGACACCGAGCGATGGTAAATATGTCTATACATTGGTATTGATCTTCCCTTCCCGGCGCTGCTCAACCATGTGTTGCCGCCTCAAACAAAACGCATAAATACTATTTTATAACACTCGGGACGTCGAGACATTACTGCAGTCGCCGCGGCCCACGCTGCGCATAGCGCTCGATCGTGCAACGGCCTTAGCGGCCGCCGGCGCTTGAGTTAACAGATCTACTCTTTCTAGAAATGGTTAACCTTTATTTGTTTTATACTCTGTACTAACAACCTATAATATATAAAGTTCAACCAACCTACACAGTCCACTTAATTAGCCCCTGAACTATACACATACCAACCCCAAATAAAAATGTTGCACGGATCTGTATTGATCTCTTTTTTTAAATTAATCAGGCAAGCAACAAATTGGAATAACGAAGGATAAAGATTATTACATGTTATATAGAAATCATTAACGTGGATGTATAACATGATTAGAATTGTTACACGTCGAGGATTAGAAACTTTAGTCATTAGTCTTGATTATATTTTTCACATATTTGTGTTCTAGATGAGGGTACTATGTAAGTGCGGGTTATTTGGATTAAAACATTCATCATCGAATTACACGGCGTGGCAGTAGTTTTTTGATTCATTTTTGCTCGATTCCCACCTGATGTCAATAACGTCTACCTGAATAATAAAAACTAAATTCATTCAACGATAAATGCAGCTATATTAAGATAGTGTTAAAATCATCGGACTAACACCCGCAAACTACGCCACCATTAGACACATGATTGACACTCGCCCAGTCAGTCACATTTGCCTTTAAATCTTACAGCTGTGATCCTCAATCCACCTACCAAGCGTGAGGATTTATGGCAATGTCACTTTCGTAAGAATGGTTAATTAATGTCCAGTAACTTACCATTATGACTGTATAGATTGATTGATCCACACATACCTTAAGATGGTCCATAAGCTGCACGAGTTTGTCGTATGCCGGATCGGTGGCGGTGAGAAGCTCAGCGGCGGCGTTCAAGTGCGTGTCAAGCGCGTGTACGTCGCGCAGTTGGCGGTAGCGCTCGCGTGTTCCGCACAGTAGGAGCAACAACTTACGCACTTGTTTCCTGCAACCAATCAATCGGTAGTGGTAGAGACACGACCGCACGAATGAGCCGACCGAATAAGGGAAATAACACATTCATGCCCATCGATCTCTTCATACAATTATCATGGCTGTACAATCGATTGTTTCTTAATGTGACAGGTGCTCTTTTATTTTTAAATATACACTTATATATAAAAAATATATCGACACATATCTACTTTATTTATTCAACAGCCTGCGGCAGTTCACTTTTGTCCACATAAGCATCACCCAAGATGCGCCACATAGTTCGATCTTCAATTTTACGTATCCAGTTTGAATAGCCATAGCCGGGAGATGTCCCACACTATGTTTGCTAAGACTAGGTCTCCTCTCCAGCATTCGTCTACTGCAGTGGTTGCCGGGTCACTGACAAACGTTACTAGCCCATTGCCACTTCAGATTACTATTTCTTTTTTTATGGGATAGGGAGGCAAACGGGCAGGCGCGTCACCTGATGGAAAGCAATAAACGCCGCCCATAGACATCCGCAGCGCCATAGGCAGTGCGGAAGCGTTGCCGACCTTTTGGGAGGGTGTTGGGCCTCCGGAACTCAGCCGCTCACCCGGCTTTTTTGCGGGAGTGTGGTACTTTCCCGGGCGAGCCGGCACATATTATGCCATTCTTGACAAATTATTCGTCTGCAGCATGGCTCTACCACTATCGATAAAAAAAAACATACAATGTTAAAAGTACAGACCTCAATGGTGTATGTGGATTCATCATGTATTCGCAAAGTAACGTGCGCCAGCGCACGTCAAAGTGTGCCGGGTCGCAGTGTTTATGTATCTGGCACGGGAGGCGCAATGCCATTTCCATCAATAGCTGCGGGTAGTTGTCGAAAACATCGAGTGCATGACCTGTGAAAATAGATCACTCACAATTACAAAACTGACAGCAACGAAAGATTGTGCTATTATTGGTGCCTTTACACTATTATTTCTTTTATAGTCTTTTTTTCTCTTTGTATACATACAAAAATAGTTACAAAGGTGATTGTTAGATTTGACGACAATTCATTACCAATATTTCTCAACAAATTTACCATTCAATTATAAAAATGTGCAGTTTCAAGCATTTTGTCTTGTACTAAAAGTAATGCCATTTACAGTGGAACTTAAATTTTTACTTTGCTTATAAAATATTTTAGAGCATACACTTTCACTTCCTTTCAATAAACACTTACTTTTAACATATTCTTTGACAAAGAAGGGTTGCATATCCGGTAAAGGTTGGGGCGGCTGTGGTTTAAGAAGCTGTTGCCCAGAAGCTGTTGCTGCAGTCACTGATGAAACAAAGTACAATGAGAACATTATTAGAGAAAACACGCAATAAAGGTAATGAAAACTAGATCCGATTGAGAAAATATTTCTTACAAAAACCGTAAAGGTAAAATGAGAAAATAAAAATTTAATAATTGTTTTAGCGCTATATTTACATATGTATATCCCTCAAGGAAGAGAACAAGTCATTGAAAAAAAATTCTTCTAAAGATCTTCGTTCCAAAGCAGATATCAGATGAAAACTGGGTAATCCTGAAGAATGAAATCGAAGATGTCGTGACCGTTGCCGATATAATTAATGAGCCAATGCCTCGGACACTTAAGAAACGAGAGAAAATCGCGCTGACAAAAGGTTATGCTACTACTAAGGTTATACTACCGTTCGGTCGCCCCAAGTATCGTAAAAGTGATATGGTAATCGATAATTTGAAATAACAAAGTACAAAGACCGGGACTAGAAGCGCGTTCTCGTATCGCAGATCTCATCGAGACAAATGCTGCTGCCATTGCAGTGGCGAATTACTGAGCTGAAAAAATATAAGTCCAGCCACTGACACGAAAAGATGAAAAAGACTGTAAAAGGAAATAAATTAATAAATATGATACTATACATACTGGAAGTTTTCTCTTTCCAGTAGGGTAAAAGCGCAGCGAGCACGGTGTAGCAATGTCGGGGCGCCCCAGCGCGCACCAGTGCAGCGGCGGCCAACCGAGACACATGCGCAGCGCAAGCAGCACCCGTTACGTCGGCGCGCGCGTTCGCTGCGCTAGAAGAACCGCCTCCGCTACCAGACGAACCGGCTCCGCAGGTCTTCCAGCGCGCCATAAGAACACCTGAGGTAATCAATACATTCGATCGGTTGTTTGATTGATAGCATTATTATTTTGCAACCTTAAATTTTACTTACAATAATGACAATCGCTAGTACAAATCTATTGAATAAAGATGTTTGTTTTACTTAAGATAGTGATAAGCCAATATTAATTTATATACACAGCAACAAATATAATGAGTACCTATCCTTTGAATTAGGATATTTCAGCAGTTTTAAAATGTCTACTTGAATAGAGATTTCGAAATGATTTCAAAATGAAAGATTGAATTCATCACGAGAAAAATTAATAGATTTAACTTCAATTCAATAATATCTTTGATCCATAGTGTGGTGACGGTGTCTAGTGGACTAACAAGAAGTCTGACAATATTATGTAACATTAAACGGGCAGTACTTATTAAAAAAAAACATTAATTAGAAGAAGTAACGTGTATTAAACAAAGCCTTTCTCATCCCTTCATTTTCTTATTTCTCTGTCAGAACTTCTTTCTACCCCTCTGATTATTTAAATCCTTTCCCTCGGGTAGGGAATGCATTTGCAGTGGTTTTATTATTGCAGATTTTCATGTGTTACATGTTGTTGTTGCCTACCATCAAGTGCACCGTTGCTAACTTGCCTATCTCTTCCATAAAAAAGAAAGAAAGCCATCTAAAAGTTTAAAAAATTAGTTGCATCTTAAGAACCTATCCGTTCGATCCAATGGCGTCATCGAACATGTGAATCGTGCCCGGCGGTCGACCTAATTTGCAAACGACACATGTCGACACAAATTAAGATAATTTATTCAATTAATTAACTAATCAGTGCTCCTCTATCAGTGCATCGTCGCGTTTGTGTGCATTTTAACATTCACGCAATATTTGTGAGCATTTATCCTTGTATACAGTAATTCGGAACAATTAAAGGTTGCTTACTGTAACAATCTTTTCAAAGCATGCATTGTTATAACAATTGTATACATATTAATTGACGACCAATTGGCTTAGTGGCGGGGCCCTCCGTCCGCGGAGTCAATGGTCGCGGGTTCGATCCCCGCATCGCAATAAATATATGTACGAATTATAAATATTTATTCCGAGTCTGGTAACCCCGCCAATTCGCATTGGGCAAGCGTGGTGGGTTAACATCCGGTCCTCCAGAAATGGAGAGGCCCGTGCTCAGCAGTAGGACATATATGGGCTGTTAAAAAAATACATGTTAAAAAAGCCAAGTAGATGAACTCACTTAGCAGACGCATAATAACTAGTTGGAGCTCTCGACGGTTCGTGCGCATGTGCACAGCCGGCACCAGGAGTTGCTCGGGCGTTTCGAGCTCGGATACGAGCTGCTCGAGCCGCATAATGGCCATTTGCAGCTCGCCGCGCTGTTCACGTTCACCGCTCGAGCTTCTTGCAACCGGGATGTCCAGCTCCGCCACCAGCAACTCGAGAAGACGTTCCAACACTGCCCGGTCACCTTCTACGCTAGAGTCCAGGTCGCCGGCTAACATGAGTACCACCTGCGTAAGTTCAGAGAAAATCCATCGGTGAACCTTGTTTCATGTACAACTTCAACCCCCAAACACCAAACAATAAAAGTAAATTTCAACATTAGCAAACTACAAAAGTACTTCCACACACCTGAACGAATGGTATTGCCCTCACTCCGGGTAAGTTGCGCAGAGTAGGTAATGCATCCAAAGCGGCAGATAGCAGAGAGAGCCGAAGGGCATGCAACTTGCGGGTTTCGTTTTCTGCTTCAAGAGTGCGTGACGTCGAAACTGCGGGCTGAGCTGACGATGTCGAGGGTCCTGCTGATGGTACAAAAATGTGGACATTTTTTATTACTGTCATATTAGATGGAAGAAATTTCTGGATAAGATCAACCAATCTGTCTCTACAAGACTATATATGTATTTAATGCCAGTATAATGAAAATGAGGCAAGCAGTCATTTATGAGTGGAAACTTTAGCATCTCTACTAGTCTTATATAACATCAATGTATTTTTTATGTATGAGTTCATTTATTTAGAACGTTAAGCCAAAGTTTTTGTGCAAATAAATGTAATATTATTACCTACTGATATTCTGTATAATAAATTTGAATTCATGAGCAATGTAATGTAAACATACAGTTAATGACAACGTACCAATACGTACCAACGTGCAAACTAAGTACAATAATTACAGATGAGGCGTAAAATGACGGAATACTCTACATCAAATTATATGTATGATTACTATGATAATGATAGTAAGCATGTATGGTATTTAAAATTTTTATTGATGTTTGTAAGTCGCACATATACTAGCCTGGCATTGCGACATGGGCAGCGATGACCGTTGTGGCGGGCATCGTTCCCACGACGGGTGCGGACATTTCGCCTAGAACATTGCACTTGTTTATAACGGATGTATAATCAGAGCAGAGATTGATTTGAATGTTGGATGGTAATTGCACTTAAAATAATTAGAATATGAAGTTTACGAGCGTGAATTAAAACTATGCTATTAGTTGTTTAAGTTCAATCACATTTCGAAATCCATTAGTGAGCACTTTCATAATTCGATGAATATATTCGTACGATGACTGGCCATGATCCGAACCATAGATAGCAAATAAAACAAGTCACTAAAACACCGTATAGAAAAATATATTCATTTTAGGAGAACATTTAACAAATGGTCTCCCTAAATTCGACCGCATATCGATATATCGTAAAGAATCGGCCTCATCTTGACTCAATTATTTTGTCAAAAATCAAAGTAGGCGTGTCACCGCTTAAGACATTCGCGGGAAGGAATAGGGTGGGTATTAACGTCATAATTGAAATTAAATCTGAAGAAATCTTAAAACTAAATTACATGATATTTAATACCATAAGCACTGGAGCGTCCAGAAACCCCGCCGATGGAGTCAGCACCCGAACCCCCACTGTCAGAGGCCGCCGATCCCGCGGAGCCTGGAGGTTCGGCAGGTGATGTGCGCAGCGTGCTGCCGTCCGTTGCCGCTGTGCTGCCCTCATCATCAGACCTGTGCCACAACGTCACGCTATTCCTCCACATTTTAACTATACACATAAATATCCCTAGATATAGCATTAATCCAAAAAGCCCCAGAGGAAATTGACAACCAATTGGCTCAGTGACGGGCCCCCCACCCACGGAGTCAATATGGTCGCGGGCTCGATCCCCGCATCGGATTAAATATATGTGTGGCCTAGAAATATTTATTCAGTCTGGTAACCCTGCCAATCAGCATTGGTCAAACGTGGTGGGTTAGCGTCCGTTGCGCGAGGATGCCTGTGCTTAGCAGTTTTGATTTAATATACATAACATTATTATTTTTTAACACTATTATATAAAAACTGCATACACAAACTTAAATATTTTTTTCCGTATACCAGCGTGATGAGGTGTGAGTGCATGTAAAGTGGATGCATGAGTGTAAATTGCGTCAGCTACGTACCCAGCGGGTGAGGCGGTACAAGCCGCGTCGCTGAAGCCGGGCGCCGGCGGGGGCGGTGCGGAGGGCGCGGAGGGTGCGCGACGTGGCTGCTCCTGCAGCGACAGCGCAATGGCTAGTTGCACCATGGTCTCGTCGTCCGCATCCGGCGGTATGTCCAGTAACGCTTCCAGACCTTAACAATACAATCATTTATATTATAACAATAATTAGGTGGAAGTCAAAAAAAATGATGGATCAAAGTCCATATGATGTCTATTTCAATATATTTGTTAAAAGATATAGAGTCATATCAGGGGCTTCACCACAAAATCAGAGATCGTAAACTGAAAAGTAATATAGACCTTTATTTTGACACTCAAAATCTCGTGTCCGCATCTTATGATATAAAGGATCGAAAAATCAGGTTTTTGCAAAAATCTCGTTTCCTATGGCTTTTAAGTTATTTATATTTAATATAAATATTGTAGAGAATAAAATGTTCTTTAAAAAAATTTGTTATACGTCAAACTGTTTTTTGATAGAGGGCGTTGAAGGCGTATCGCTTAGCTATTTACAGCATAATGCAAGGTCAACCTTTAGTCACATTGTATAGGCGCTGACAGCGTCTTGCTTCGAATTACCCGATAATGGCCGCTCCGCTTACGAATATGTGAAAGCCGCTAGACAACCGCTAGATGGGCGGATACGGATGAACTCTTTGTTGTTGTAAATTTTAATTATGCGCCGTCATATCTATCTATTTAAACCATTTTAAACACTTATATACCTCCATCAGGCGCAAGCAACACCATCGGTTCAAGAGAGTCTTCGACGTCAATGAACTGGTTCTCGGGTCGCTCTTCGCGGTTGGCGCTCAGCTCGGACTCTGAAACCGACATCACTGCGTCCGTCGCCGAACCGCCGGATGGTTGCGCTATAGTCGTCGATGAACCAGCACCTACGACAGTAAAAAGAATCTTTCCTATATTCAAATATAATTTTACCACAAAAATAGAGATAGAGATCCTAAAATACACAATATCCTAAAATATTTTATTTATTTTTAAGGAATTTTATGATAATGTAATAATCATTTATTCGTGTGAATGGCTTTCATGCCAAATAGCAAGGATGATTTCGCTATTTCGTAGAATGGAGAGGACACTTAGGAGATTAATCGGTGTAATGTAATAATCAAAATGTGAACATATCAGTCACAAGTCCCGTGACAGCAAACGACAATCAAAGCACATTACGTCACTTGTTCACAAATCACGTGACTAGAGTTCGCGTTATTGAGAGAAATTAAAACCGATTTTAAATAAATGAATACTTACTACACTTTATGTTTTAGTTGAATTAAAAAAAAAACATATTTTTAGCTGTATTAGGTATTAATGTATTGTTTTAAACACTACCAAAACTATTCAACGTCAGTATTTCACTCATTGTCAACGGTTTGTAATCTATTTGTGTGATGATAAGAATAATGTCGTTTCAAAAGCTTTTCCACGGGAAAGAAATGCAAGCAAGTAAGCGTGTCGCTTAATGAAAATCAATCACTGCTGCCCATAGACATCTGTATCATCATATGCATAACTATGCGTGTGATAAGGACAACGCTATTTTTGAACGCGAAGCTTGCCGGTTAAAGCTTTTCTAAGGAAAGGAAAAGCGTGTTGCTTACTAAAAATTAATCACTGCTGCCCATACACATATGTAACATCATATGCATAGCAGAAACGTTGGTAACCTTTGAGAAATATACAGGCTTTTTTAGGCTTCGGAAAAACCGCTGAAGGTTGGTAGGCGGTTTTAGAAAATGGCTTTTTTCGCTTCCAAAAAAGCACTGAAGGTAAATAGTTTTACAAAGCGGTGCTGCGTGGAAAAAGGATAAAGGCTGTAGTCAAATATAAAAAAACAGCTTTCCATCTATAACACTTTTCTAAAACGTTTGCAATTAGCTGTTTATGTAAATATAGACATAATTCACCTGGTGTGTTGGGTGGAGATGGTATATAAACACGACGTCTCTTAACCCGAGGTCGCAGCACTCGCATTAAAGCTGCTTTAGCGCCAAAGCTTATACTTTGATCCTCAGCCAATAAAAGGGAGAGGTAAATTTGATTTCCGTATTCAATCTGCAAACACATTACATTTCTTAGGTCTACAATCGTAAAATGGTCTCAAGACATACTTTTTTCAATACTAATAAGATTAAACGTAATTTGTCGTGTTATTTACGGTATGGAACAGAACAATCCAATCTTTCTTATGAGTATAGTATGTAGCCTTTAAGGGAGCAAATGCCAGTAGATGTGCAGCCAGCCCCCTCTTGCTAGATTTTAGAAGAAAAAAGTTAAACTAAGTGGTCACTCGAAAGGAAAAGAAGTGTGGAGACTGAAGATCTATAAAGAATAAAAGAAGTAGCCTTCAAACGGGGAGAATGGACATGGACTTATCATCAAGTTAAGTTACGGATGGCTGGCCCATTAAGTGACTGACCTCATATATGTATGTATGTATGTATAGATACTTTACAGCCGCTATACTCAACCCGCGCGGCCCGTCGAGCTTTTGTGGTTGGCCCGTCTGGTGGTACTTTAATTTAAACCATTTAGAGTTTCGCGCCCATAAAAAATATTGTAAGCGGGATGAGTAAATAGATTCTACATAATACTACCGCACCGCAGTGTGCAGTGCTATTGGTGCTATTATAATTTACTTTTTAATTTACAGCAGACGTCTGATTGTATCACAGCAACGTCATTTTATTATTTTCGTAAATACGACAAATCAAGTGTTTTTAGGGTATTAGCAATGTTTTGAATTGGGCGTTTTAGTTCCATATCGAGCAAGTGAGACCGCAGGAGTCAGACCCCTCTCCTTGGTTTCCATACGTGTCGCGTTGTTTGCTGGTCGTGACTTGTTTTGTATTTATTTACATGATACAACTCTGTCAAAAACTAAGAAATCATTACCAAATATTTTTTGGGGCTCAAGACACCACGAAAAACACGTGATTTTGACCCTTATGAAAAAAAGGTTGAGTACCACTGCTTTAGAGCGTACTTACACAATCTGGATCACCGTGCAGCTGGAAAGCGTGCACAATGTCAGCCAGAGCATGCAATGTGTGCTCGGCATGCCGTAGACCATGTGTGAGAATGCCCTGCGGCGCGGGCGGGACTCGACACGCCGCCAGCTTCCACAGGACACTGGTCAGCAACGAGCACACGTGCGGTTCACGGCCCGAAGACGCACAATAGTCTTCTTTCCATAGTAACGTCCAGTCACCTGAATCAAAAAATTGTTTTCATTTCAATATATTTATATAAGACTAGCTGCCCGCCCCGGTTTCGCACGGATGGTGTACTTGATGAAAAAACGATACAATCATCCGTTTTTTTATCACGATAAACCTCGTCGATGAAACGCCAGAGTCAACACGAAGATACAAACGATAATAAACAAGAACAACACGAAGTACAAAAATAAAGATTTGCTTTTATAATACAAAAGAAACGGTAATTGAAAATGAATGAGTGTCAATCTATTATTATTGATATTTATTTGTTTAATCATAGTAATGGCGCCATCTATTAAATATACTGCGATTTAAAATGACGGAAAAGAGAAAATTTGTTTTTCACGTCTATCTGTACAATTTTTTCGAAATTATCTTTTATACAAACCTTGTCTTTATAATAACAAACACAACAAAAAAAAAGAATTATGTAATTGGTGCATTCGTTCTGAAGTTATGCGCGTACATACATTTCGCTGTTTTGTATGGTAATGATTTTTTTCTCGTTGTAAATTTACTGTCAAATAAAATATATACGCAATTGCTTATCAACAAGAAGTATATTTAGTTATAAAATACAGAAAATATTAGCTGAAAAGTCCGTAAGAGGTATCGGAACGTCCTAAACAAATAAAAGTGATGCAAGAATAATCAGGTTGCTTTAAGAATATATATGAAATTACCGTTCGGTGGTCGCTGTGGTGTTGAAGGGCTGAACTTGACGAGGTGATGCGGGCGTGCCACGGCCACGCCCCGCGCTAGCAGCACGAGCCGGAAGTACGCCTCCGGGTCGATGTTTCGCGCATCGGCCGTATCTCGTAACTCCCGCAGTGATGTACACACGTACTTCAATATTGCTTGATCCTAAAATGTATCAATCAATTATATATAAAACTGCAGTAAAACATAAAATAATATTCATTATTCTCTTGCTATATTATATTAAGTAACCTAACATGCATAATATAACTAAAAGATAAATATGACATAGGATGCGCTGTACGCCGTAATACAGGGTTCGCCCTAGTTCGGCAGTCAGGAAAACAAAATTTTAAATTTGTTTGTATTCATAACCAATAAATATACTTTTATTATTATAATTCAAACCAAGTTAGCGAGTCACTGACGGTAAGTTATCACCGTAGGGATGTAATCACAAAATGCGGTACTACTGAAAAAGCTTTATTCTGAGAGGATGGGCGAGCGCCTCAGAATAAAGCCTTTTCAGTAGGGTCGGGGAGTAGGCAATTCGGCTGGGAAAGTCCTCGGCCGCTCTACCATTAACCAATACAATCGATTCTATTCAATATTAATTCTTATTAAAATTAAACAAAAAGTTATTTATTTAAAATAATAAAAAAAAACTTAATAAACTGAATCATTATAATAAATATCTGAATGAATTGAAATGAATTATATCATTATAAAAATATTTTTTTCAATAAACAAATAATCAAAATGACTTGCTGGGTAATCTAATGTTAACAATAGAGAAGCTTTGTTTTGGGCAAAGACATTATTGAAAAATTAGAAAAATATTTATTTAATACCTTGTACTGATGGTAGTGCGAGTGGAAGAGCGCACGCAGCAGACACTGTGCACGAGCGTGTAACTGCGCGCTGGCCGGCGCACATAACAACTTTCTCGCAGCGTCGGCGCCCGCCTCGGCACCCGCAGGCGCGCCGGACACGGCCGGGGCACCCGCACCCAGCTCCAGAGCTTCCAAGGCAGCACAAGCAAGCTGCTCCAATGAACTTGGTTTCCATGTACCGTTCATACCCTCAGTTTCCTAATTAAATCACATAAAACATTATAAGGTCTACTTGAAAGAACACATTATAAAGCTTACAATGTGTTGCGTTACTTTTTCACCTAAATAAAATGATTATATATAATTCAGGCTGTAACAAAACTTGTAATACTAAAACTTGTTGTGTACCCTATACAGTGTCTTTAAAGTATATGACTTCTTCTATGTAACATCTTGTGTACTTTTTGAAATAAACAAAATAATAATATATAATAAAACTAGTAATAGTAGAGAGTACATGCGCTAAATATCGCACATATGTTTATTAATTTTTGAATACTTTTTATTGTATATAAGACAGCAAACTACTGATGGTAAGAGATGGGCACCAAATGCAACACCAGTGGTGGCGTTAATTTGAGGCTGGTTTCCACAATTATGGTTATGTTTCGATAAAAAATGTCTTTTATAAAAAAACAACAATAATGTAAAAAACGTGAAGAAATAACTTACCTGTGCCACTTTGCTTGTTGATGGACACGCTGAGGTATCTTCATTCTCTTCTGGCCATCCAAATTGCTCCTTGTTTTTACCATAGATCTAAAATATTAAATTTAATGCATTAACATCAATAAAATATGTATAATATTTCTAAGATAATGGTCGGAATCGAATAGAATCGAATCAGAAAAGAATAGGAATCCGAATCGCGTGCTAATTACATTTTATTAATTATTTGAAACAAACATCAGGCAGTGAGGAAGGCAGAAATTGCATAGTACTAAAAGAAAACAAAAATATTTTAAATATTAAAATCATAGACCCCTCGTAACACACCCACGGTAGGAAATTCAAGGAGATTGCGGGAAGAGCGGGCGTGAACTGTATGTGGAACTATTATAAAAATGAGTCAAATATATTTTATGTATTTTACCTTGACTGAGTCAACCATTGTGACACTGTCGGGATCTTGCGATGGACCAAAATTGATGACCAGCTTCTTGTCAGATTGTAGGGATTCGTCGCGCGTCAACGGTATATCAAACCAGCGGCTACGGACTACTACAGTTTGTATATTTCTGCCATACACCTGGAAATACAACAATAATTTAAATTATACGGTATTCCCTCGCGTCACTGTTAAACATTCGATTTGTAGTTTATCCCAAATGTCGTTTTTAACATATATAATATTTTATCACAAATAATTAAAAACATTGATCGTACAATTAAAAAAAAACGAGTAAAATAACAGCTCGGAGAAAATATAATAAATACCTCCACAAAGGACGGTGTTCGAGCTACATCTTGATTTCCTAGCAACACACGTATGCCGCATATGACCATATTGGGATCTGAGTTTATCACTTCCATTGAGAATCCGCTCATTTTAGTAGACACTACGTACAGACCTGCAAAATGATTTCACATCATTAAGCTTTGGTTACTTTTTAAACTAAAAAAGGAGCTAAAAATCACCAAACAAAAATCTATCTGCTCAGCCAACTTTTCTTAATTTTATAAAAAAACTAGCAATTATTTAATATTGCTAAAATTTTTATTAACCATATTACAAAGCTACTTGGACCAGACACATAAGGTTCACATCAATAGTAGAATTGAACCCACGACCTCCGATCGTAGGCAGAATAAATTTAAACGAGCTTATAATAATGTAAAATATAGTGTGTGTGTGTATGTTATTTAAAAATTACCGGTAGTATTGAGGCGGTTCTTTATCTGCGCCGTGTTGTAGACCTGGAGCAGATCATTGCCACCAAATTCAATGTCCGTCATCGCAACGCAATGCTCAAAGAAATCTATCGGGAACTGAGGAGCTCCACTGGCGCTCGATTTTGTTGTAGCCTAAAAATTAATGATTAAAATAAAAAAACGAATTCATTGAATTGATATGTCATAATCATATACACAATGAAGAACGGGTTTTTTTTTATTTATGTCCTAACATTAAGTCTTAACTCCAATGCCCAATAGTGGACTTTCGCTGATGATATATATGAAAACAAACTGGAAAGCAACGGTCAAATAAGGTTTTTCTCATGTCTGTATTTTTAAAAGTGGAGAGCTGTTTGTTAGTCTCGCTTAAACTCAAAAACGACTCGATTGATTTGAATAAGATTTGGACTTAAGGTAAGTAATAATGGATCGACATTCATTAATATTCAATTACCGTTTCTTTTGTATTACAAACGCAAAACTTTGTTTCTGTGCTTTGTGTTGTTCTTTCCTCTGGGGTTGCATGTGTTTTCGTCGACGAGGTTTATCGTGATGAGAAAACGGAAGATTGTCAGATTTCCTCACCACCCGTGCGAACCACGCGAGTTGGGCAGCTAGTTATTATTATTACATTTAGAAAAATAAAGACTTATGACTTAAAAGTTCATGAATACTGGATTACCTGCGGCGCCTTGCCCTTGACGTGGTGTGTGAGCGTTCTGGGGCGACGCCGCGGCGCGTGCGTGGGTTGTATGGCGGGAGACAGCCAATAGCCGGTGTGCTCGGCGCTAGCTGCGTACATACGCAAGCTACCATCCTCGCACAACAGTATCAATGTGGTCTTCTGTTCACCTCCAGCGCCACACCAGTGTCGGACCGCCACCATGTCCGTTATTTTAGCCTTTGCCGGCACCACCTGTATTAAAAATAAATATTTAACATACATACATTTTTTTTGAGAAAAAGAAAAAATAGTTTAAAAATTTTCTGAGATTTTCCATTGTGTTTCGAAAATACATCCGAATTCTTCGGCAATCGTGGCGAAAAATTATCCTATTAAATAAAGGAAAACTAAAACGAGAAAGCTCCTTCTGTGTTAATTTCTGTGTTAATTTAAAAAAAAAATTACGTAACATTTTATTTTATAACACTTCTTGCTATTTTTATACTATTTCTCAGATTAAAATACAAGTAAGTAAAAATATTGCTCTTAATTATAAGTTAATGTTCATGTTAAAATTATATTTGTGTATCGACCTTTATCTCCTGTACATGAATGGCGGTGGGTGTGAGCATAAGAACCACGGGGTTGTTCGACGCCTGCATGACTGCGGTGACGAGACCCGGATGACCAGCCACTTCAGCCCATTGGCACAACGACTGTATATTGCCTTGCTTGCCGCGGCCACCTTCTTTTTGAGTCGAGGTCGATGAAAGGGTGATTAATGCAATACCTAGTACAATGAAACACACAAAATAAAAATGTTGGACATTTAAAAATATAGAAAAGGTATATAAAGGTAAGTTAAGAAGTGTGTCTTCTGATCGACGTTGTCCCTAAACATATGTAAAACGACAGACATTTCAGATCGGCATTAGAGAAATGTGTAGGCTCTTATTCTTAAGATTACAATATCGTAACTACGGAAATACCGATGACATAGTATATTCATATCGTCACGCCTATTTCCCGTAGGGCTAGGCAGGGACTACAGATGTCCGTCTGCTACGATCTTGGCATACTTTCCTTGCTTCCTCACATCCTTCCTCATCACTCTCCTCGTGCAAGCTCGTCAGCTAAGGGTACTCTTGACCTGGTCTTTCTTAAACACTTCGGCAATTTGGCCTGACCCTTCCATACACATCCCGACGTAAATTTATTTTGCCAAACCATCTAAGGAGGGATCCTTCTCAAGTTGTGTCACGACACCTTTTACTCCAAGAGAGTGATCTCTTATATCTTCATTCCGTATTCTATCATTCAAAGTTACCCCATACATACTTCTTAAATAAATACTGATGAAGGTAGCTATATTCACAAGGTGGTGGTGCATGGAAAGAAGTTAAATGAAAACTGTTTTGATTAATGAAATTAAAGTTGATTTCTCAACAAGTATTCATTCCTTCATTTGAATTAATGGCTTTCAATAGTGTCAAAATGGCACGGATGATTTCGCCAATGTCACGTAGAAGGGAGTTCACAACAAGTAGTTTTTATTATTATAATAAAAGAGAAGAGACAAATATAGAGTATGTAACCACAGATAATACAGAGTAACAAAGAGAATGCTATTTTATTAATTCAACAAAAACATATGATACCGGATCGCTACTCATCCATATCGTACGAATGAAACTTTTCTTTGTGGCGAGTTATGCGGTGGTGGAATTTAGCGGTAGGGATTAATATATTTCCTGAACAATAGGAGGATATCTTTAGAATCACAAAAAAACATTCTACCTATGAAAGCAAATACTTTTTGATCAATTTTTACAGTTACACGAATGTTTCAAACAATAAACTTACCCTTAACACTTTCTTCAACGGTACTAAGGGGAGCGAGGAAACTCTTGCCTTGTGCATATGAGAAGAACAGCATCTTTAACGTGTGAGAGTAATATATCGATACGCCACCGCCTCCGACTAGTCCAGTCACATCCTGTGAATTCAAAATTCCAATAATTAATTATACAACGTTGAAATGCAAACATCACATATGAAATGTTTATTTTTTGGATAAGATAAGTAAGAAAGCACAAATGGGTGGGTACGCCTGCTTATTGGTATCTGGAACAGCGTGGACAATAAATGCGTTGCATACTTGTAAAATATACAATAGTGAGAGTAAGAGAAAGAAAGACGTCTCTCTTTCTTAAGTCAACGACATATAGGTTATTTTTTGCATGAGATAGGTAACTAAAATAGAAAAAACAAGCAAATGGGTGGGGGGTATGCTGCTTATTGATATCTGCAACAGCTAGGACACAATATGTAGCATACCTGTATTATATACAACAGTAAGAGTAAGAGATAGAAAGACGTCTCTCTTTCTTAAATCAACGACATACAGTTTATTTTTTGCATGAGATAGGTAAGTAAAGTAGAAAAAACCAGCAAATGGGTGGATATGCCCCTATCTGCAACAGTGTGGACATTAAATGCGTTGCATACCTGTAAAGTACACAATAATAAGAGTAAAAGAAAGAGAGACGTCTTTCAAATTCTCAAGTCAAAGACAATCACGAAAATCTTCTCAAGTCAACGACAGCTCTTGCAGATAGCAAACGAACAGCCTACTAACTATTCATTTTTTATGGAGAACCGCCAATGGTTGGAACAGATTAGTGTTGGAATGAAGAGTCTTGGCAAATGTAGTGTGGGAAGCGCCGTGACTTGATGGAGCAACACAACGAATAGAACGAACTAGGTGGTGCGCCTTGGGAGACACCTATAACTAACAATGGATTGTCGTAAGCTGATGTAAAGCTTGCATAAAAAGAGGAGGAAAGGAAAGTGTGCGGATATCGTAGCAGATGGAGATTTGTGGTCTCTCCCTACTCCTACGGAAAACGGACGTGATTATGATATGTATGTATGTAATTTGGGGTGTGCTTCTGAAAATTATGAATACAAAAGTTTTTGATATCTTTTGAACGAGGCATATACGTACCTGTATCTCGGGGTGTAACACCTCCAATGTGTTGGTGACGTAGAAGGTGCCGAGCGATGCGCGGGATTCCTCGCTCATTGGTTGCCAGTAAATGTGACCTGCGGAGCTCATGCACAGCATGTGCATCACGCCTTCTTGGTTTACGAACGTCACATCACGTACCTACAAAGAATAACATGGTTTTGTAATATTCTAAATAAATAAGGTTGCTGTCAATCAAAGGATTGTGGCAAAGCTACTGCCATCGAAGCAAATAGTTGTAAAAAATATATGAGATTGATATGAATATAATCATGTTCGGAGACTTTCGGCAGCCTAACTACGTCCATCCTTTTTGAATAACAAAAAACTGAGAAAAATTAACATCAAAATAAGACAATATAAAAAAAATAAAGTCAATTCCTACTCAGGTCAACTAAAAAATTTTTATTTAAGTTAATAATTAATTTTTATTTTTATTATATTTAATTTATTTTCTTCCATATAAAAATAAGATAAATTAATGAAATGTTATTAATGAATTAATATTTGAAAAAACTGTATTAATATCAAATATCATCCACTACAAGTTTAAAAAAAATGTATTTGAACTTTAGTGCATGAATAGAAGCATTTTATAACGACTGAAAATTTGAGGAAGATATATATAAATAACAAAAAAACTTAGAGAGATTGTACCATAGTATACTCTCCCTGTTGTTTGTGTGAACTAATAGTAGGAATTGAAAGAGTAGCAAGAAATAATTACCTTTCCACTGGGCACGAGGAAGTGATGCATTGGATTGTTGAGATCGTTGCTGAGGTCATATATTTTGACGAAGTCTGAAGTGACGAGCGCTAGTTGCGTTTGAGAGCCGGGCAACCAAATTGCTTTGATTACAAAGTTATTGCCCTCCAGACCCGTGTTCAGTACCAAGTGTTCTGCAACTGCTCCTGTTATAAAACAAATTGTTGTTCGTAACAATATCGATTATTAAATAAATTTCTTCTTTAAAACTTTTTTTGTTCATTATAAGAAATTAAATTTCAATTAAGGTAGTCAGGTAAAAGCATTAACCACCATTATAAACATAAATAATAAGGTTCCTCGGACGGAGAAGAAACGGCGAAAGAAACTCCGCAGGTAGCATACCGTTACCTTTTTTGTTTTTTCTGTTCATCTTTTTACATAAATAACCAGGAAAACTTTTGGATATGTATAATTAATTTACTTCATTCCATTGTCAAAAGTCCCTGCATAGTTGCATTAAACTAAGTACACGGCTCGATTTAGTATTATGTCCAATAAGTTTTATATTAGTGTATTTATTTAGTATTATACTAGATTTAGTATTATTTCTACGGCTAGATTTAGTATTAATCCATGCTCGTCAGAACGCCTCGGAAGAAATGGAATGGTTCTATTCTACGCCGAGACTACAAAAAATATTCTTCTCCGGAATATTTATTAAGGATACTAAAGTACAATTGCCTCACCTCCACTGTTGAATGTGAGCACATGGCACTCTTTGAACCCACAAACGGCGAGTAGATCCTCGTTCCAAGCGTTGCCGCTTAGACTGAGCACGGTAAACGGGATCGGCGCAGACGAAAGCCGCGTCAGTGTAAGCTTGTGCTTTGACGAGTCTGCTTGCTTCAGCAGAGCAGACAGCTGCAGCACTGTGATTTTACCTGTTTTGTAATGATTAATCTTAATAATTATTTATTTTCTAAGCTTAAAGTGGAGTTTACAATTGTACAATTTTAATAAGTTATTACATGGGACCTATATACCTACACACCTGACAATTTTAGCTACGGGACAGTATTTATAATACTTTTATAATAATTATTATTTGAGAGCAGCCCCAGTCCAAAGGTTCTCATCACACTTAGCAATGCAGGAAGTGCGATGCGTTGGACGGCGATATAAATCCTTTGGATTAGGATCGACCCGGAGCGTTTCGAAATTGTATTGCTTAATAATTTTTTTATAGCAGAGCATGAAATGGTGATAAGTGATCACCGCCGCCCATAGACATCGGCGTTGCCGGAGGCATCTCAGATACCGCCCTTTAATGCAAGCTACATGTGTTAAAGGGCGGTATCTGGGATACCTCCTGCTGCTGGTTTATTGTATTGACTTTTGTATGAGGTAGAAGAAATGATAAGTGATTATTGTTGAAATTGTATTTGCATAAGTAGAATTGGTTCCACCACTTTTCAACAGATGTCGTTTTAAAACGCGGTGCGGTTTGCGTGTTGCCAATGAGTTAAATAGCCTAGTTGGAGTTACTCGGCGTCTTAATCGACACTGTATTTTCTATAAGTCTTAATAGTGTGAATGCCTTGAAAGTAATATGATTATAATTAGTTTGTGATAGGAGTAAAAAAGTACCTTTTTCATGTGAGACAGCGAGATGTTGTCTACGGCCCTGAGGCGACGCCAGACAACACATGGCGACGCGACGCAACTTGTGCGAGGACATCAACTGCCGAATGATTTGTCCGTTCTCACCGGTGTACGACATGCGCACGTTCTCGAATGCACCCTCTTGAGATCCTATACACATACAAACGTAATTATAATGAAGTTTAATTTATGCAAGCTCTTTATATATAAGATGTTAACGTTGCAGTAATGGACAACAGCAGATCAAATAAGGGGCCAAATATTCTCTAACAGCTCTTAAATACAATGATCACGTACTATCTTGCGTAGACAGACTATACGAAGTAAGAAAACTCACCAAGCGTAGGTAGCATCAATGTGTCGGTGTGTATGAAGCGTTTTTCTTCAAGGTGCAGCTGTGCCAGCGCTCGCTGCGCACGTCCGTGTGCGCCCACGGCCGCGCCGCGCTCGCACGCCGCGCGCACCGGCGCCGCTAGCGCGTTCAACAAGCGACGCACGCGCTCTAAGCACGCCGACCAACCACTGTACGACGACAGATAACTGCGACAACCTGCAAACAAAATAATATATATATATATATATATATATATATATATATATATATATATATATATATATATATATATATATATATATATATATATATATATATATATATATATATATATATATATATATATATATATATATATATAATAATTTAGTTCTATAGAGGTTTTAATAGCCAAACTATGTTACTAGCACTTAATAAAAAGTCTGGGTATAGAAAAAAGTTAATTTCAAATTCAAAGCCTTTGTTTTTTAAAAAAATAGTCTCTTTTTTTGTCGGTACCTTGTATGTTATTGGCAAGCGCGGGGCGTCGAGGCGGGGCGAAGTAAGCAGGGGGGGTAGGGCTGGACGGACGACGACGCAACGACGGTGCGGGCGCGCTCTCTTCCGTACCGGAGCCGGTGTGCGCTCCACCCAGCGTGACCGATCTCTTCACAAGCGCTTGGCAACTACAACCAAAAAATCGTTTACTTTCTTATATTAATAATTAACGTACTACCGTACAAAAAAGATTTCATCCCCGCCATCTGGATGAGTGACGATCCAGTACGGTGTGTTTTTCTAGAAACTTCTTTTCACGCACCACTATCATGTAGAACCAGCGATGTTTTCGAACCGATACAACATTGGAATCTTTAAAAAACAAGTCTACACTTTTCTCAAAGGCCGGCAACGTTTCTGCATTCCAGATATGACACTGCAGATGTCTATAGGCGGCGTTAATTGCTTTCCATCAGATATACATAAGAAATTACCACTTATGGTGGAGGACGTTTTGGGCGAGCGTAACCATACTACGCTTAACAACTTTTCAATTATGTTCAGTTCTGTTCTGTTGTATATATTTTTTTTAAAAAAACCTAAGCTTTTGACGAAAAGTCAAACAACAAAGTCGATTCATGGCTATGAACATGTTTACCATCAGAATCTAGTATATCTAGTTCTTTCTTCTTTCAATTTGTAAAAAGATACAGAATATAATTTATAAGGAATTGTTATTTTTAAAAAATTAGTAAATACCTAGAATCTGGCTTGGCACCGCAGTCGCAGAAGAAGTTTCCGAACTTTGCGTAAGACACGTCGTGTCCTCGGTGACATACGCGCGCGCACACCGTGCACACGCCCACACCGTCCACCATCTTGCACGTGTGGCAGTGGTACCAGTGCTGGTTCATGAATTCACGCTGCGTTACCGTGAACGTGCACAACTTGTACTGCAGCATTGCATCTTCATCCTGAAACAAGTGCCATTTTACAGATTAATAGCAGGTAAGTAGCTCTCTTATATCTTCTCTTATATTTTATCAATAATATAATAAAGAGAGCAATGTGGAGTAAAATTAAGTTGTCGTAACAAAAGTTAAGAACGGGATGCTTATATGGTTTGGGCACATAGAGAGGATGGATGAAAGACAACTGATAAAAGAAATTTACGTTACGGTTGTTACTGAGAGGGTCGGTAGGGGAAGACCGAGGAAAATATACCCTGACCAAATTGCCGAAGTTTTTAGGAAAGGTCAGATCAAGAGTACCCTTAACCGGCAAGCTTGCATAAGGAGTGATAAGTGTGGAGGAAAAAAGAAAGTATGCCGAGATCATAGCAAATGGAAATCTGTAGTCTCTGCCTACCCCTACGGGAAACAGGTGTGACGATATGTATTTTTTATTACGTAGTAAATCATTTGTAAGAAAGACCAATGATTTTGTTTATGCTAATAATTTTGTTTGTATGTATATTATATATGTAACACATACCTACATTTATTATATTCTAATATTATTTTATAATAAGTATACCTATATTTTGTATATACATTCCAAAACAAGCTTTCTGTGCGTGAGGCTGATACCTAGAACCCTATCGCCTTTATATATTTCAAAGAATCAATTATAAATATCAAAAATTATAAATATAAAATATTTAGATTACAGTGACACTATACTTACAGAATCATCGGCACTTGTGTCGTCATCATCTTGTTGTTCGTCGGTGTAATCGATGTCAAATCCAAGGTCTGATGGTGACTCCCAAGTGGGACTTAAAGACCGCCAAGCTATAAAAATGATTGAAAACATCATTTTAACTACTAATATAAAGTAATCTAACAAATAAGTTTCATATAGTAATTTCATCTATTGCACACACAGATTCAGTATAATCATCATCATTGTACGGCAGTCGAATGTTTGACAAGGGCTTCCCCAAGGCGCGCTAACTAGCCCGATATTAGGCTACAGGCATTGCGTTTATATAAACTGCCTCGTGTAGATCGTTGCTTCATTTAACTAAGGGCGTGATACCACTCCATTTTGGAAATATGGAATAATACTCACTTCTGTTATATATTATATTATCCTGAGTATAAACATTAATTTAATATATAAATAATGTAAAAGCCATATTACGGCACTAATGGACTGACTTGACTGGGAAATATCACACTCCCACAGAATAAAGGCGATAATGGACACATTTTTCTGCGCGTTTGTTAGAGTGAGTGCAGGGATCCAGAGGCCCAGTTCCTTAACCTTCCTATACCCGCGCGTTTGTCTGAGAGACCGACAGAATGATTTTTCGATTTTAAATAAAGAACGAATAATGCTAGTTTAATGAACTTTCTAGTACTTGCCTAATTTGATACGACCTTGAAATTGATGTGACGTGTGACCAAGTTCATTAAACTAGCATTATTCGTTCTTTATTTAAAATCGAAAAATCATTCTGTCGGTCCCTCAGACAAACGCGCGGGTATAGGAAGGTTAATCTTTGCAGGGCACACATGGGCAGTGTATTTGATATTGTTATAGATATTCATGGGCAGCAGTGATTACTTACTATCAGGTACCCTCTTGCTCACCTGCTTACCCCCTTGATTACTACACTGTAAGATACCTTGATTACTTGACCAAGCAAATGGTCAAGTAATCAAGGTATATACATTTATATCTTCAACAAATTACACTCACCCTGCGGCGGGGACATATTGATAGCGTGTAGAGCATCCGCTAAGTATGAGAGTAGTACACAAGCAGCCTCTATCTGTGGTGCGAGGCTACTGTCAACCTGGCCCTCCTCCAGTTTATCCAATACCTCTTGACTGCTGAGATTGTCCACGCTACAAAACAGAAAATACGTGGGAATTTTAATATCAAGCACGAGTATGTAGACAAAATATTGTTATCGAATCGGACATTACTTCTGAAGAAACTTAAATTAAAAAATGAGACAAACTTATAAAGATTTTTGCTTGATACTTCTTTGATAACTTTGTCTCTTTCCACAATCATCAGTAGTGAGTTAGCACTTTGAGTGGATGATCTGTCTCCAATGGCGTCTGTCCACCGCCTGGTTAACTTCTTTACAGATCTTGGTAGCAGATGATTCCTTGATTTGGCCTGTCCATCAGGTCGGTGATCGGACTCGTTTCCCTTCAGTATTACCAACCACAATAATTTACTCCATATTCTCCTCTGTCTACGTGACCGAAGTAAGCAAGGATGCGTAGGCGACATAAAAATTCAAATTCAAGATTCTTTATCGCCAGTTTGGTTTTCAATAAAGTTTTACCACCATTTCGTTGTGTTAGGTTACTCTGAATGGAGAAGAAACGGCGACTAAAACTCCGCAGTTATATTATTTATTTATTTTATAACATCAATGTATATAGATTTATAGTCACAGATAAGCATGAGAACTTTCGGTTATATTTAAGTGACATTAAAGAAAAAAAAAGAAAAAATACAAGTATTGTGGACAGTCGCTCCCTACTCTCAGCTGTGCGAGATACAACTTTTTTGTTTAAAAAAAGCTAAATACCAGTTAGTGAGCCATGCGACGGCGGCTGGGAACAGCTGCTTGTGATGGGCGCCGACGTGCGCGTCGGCTAGGCGGCACATCTCCCGCAGTAGCAGCGGCGAACACGCGCTTTCGCCGCACGTCGTGATCAACGCACACAACATGCGCTCGCTGACTTCCTCATTGCTGCGATAACAATATTTTACAAGTTACATGACTGACACATTCACGACAACCTTGACCTAACACAATTCCAATCAAGATTCTTAATTTTATTACAGATTTAATCTTCATCTTCAATATTAAAGTAATGATACTATGCTACTAATAATAACGTGCTTAGATGGTTTGAGCACATGTAGGATGGATGAAAGACTGGTAAAAAAATTTAACGTTGCGATATGGATGGAAGGGACGGTAGGGGAATACCAAGGAATGCATACCTTCACCAAATTGCCAAAGTTTTTAGGAAAGGTCAGGTCAAGAACCTTAACAGGCGAGCTTGCATGAGGAGAATGATAAATATTGAGGAAACAAGGAAAGTATTCCGAGATCGTAGCAGATGAAGATCTGTGGTCTCTCCCTACCCCTACGGGAAACAAGCATGATGATATGTATGTATGTATTTAATCGTCAGAATCTTGAACATAACCGATTTACTGGTGGATACCTTACATAAATTATGAAATAAATAAAAGCTTGGCCATCACAACATATGCTAAAATATCAAAAAAGTTGATCATAATGCTATCTTATGGTATATCAAATGGAAATGCTGTTAACGTACCAGTGATGAACGATGTGCTTGCAGAGGGCTGACAGCAACGCAGCGTTATCGTTGGCGGTATCTGCGAGCGGCGCGGCCGTCGGTTCAGCAGGCAATGCTCCACTTTCTTTACTGCCCTCGGACCAGCTTCCACTCTCTGTACCTAATAGTATAAAAAAGTCTTTACACTTATTTACTATACAGTGTATTAGGAGACAAAACAGACAGACATGAACGCATCTTGCTTGTCCAAGGGTGGATTAGCTATACATATATTTATCTATTAAAGAAGACTTCAGAAAACGTATAGAAGCATTCAAAATGTGGGCATATAGACGGATGCTCGCTATTAGCTGGACTCAAAGGGTGGCTAATGACGAGGTTCTCCGACAAGTCAAACAAAAACATGAACTTTTGAGGTACGTCAAAGGTAAAAAAGTTGCTTACCTGGGTCGTATCATGTTACATGATAGGTACAAGTTGCTGCAACTGATCATGATGGGGAAAAATCACGGACAAAAGACAAGTCGGTCGAAAAAGAAAGTCTTGGTTACGTAATATAAGGGAGTGGACCGGGATAGCGAGTGCTCCAGAACTACTGCACCTCGCGAACGAGGAGGAAATTTGTGCTGAATTGGCTGCCAACCTTCGCAAGTCGGAGAGGTACACTTAGAAGAACATATTTATCTCGATGTATAAATTAAACCTCATTTATGAACATACTTAAACATGCTAATTTACACATACGACTTTCACTGATTTTGATGGGGATTTCATTAGTGAAAAATAGTAACTTATTGTTTCAAGTGCACGCATTGGCTGGTTGAATTCATTTTTATTAATACTCAATAATTAAATACACATAAACTACCTGAATTGCCAGATTGTTGAGCGGTGTCTGACTGTGTCCTCGGTGCTGGAGACCTATAAAGTATTGTTGAATAAAAATTTATTATATTATTAGTCCCAAAGCACAAAGCGCAGATGCAACGCTACAAAATTAGAAGTCTTTCGAGAGAAAGAAAATTAGAAGACATTCGAGTCCTACTTTCCCAAATAAGTTTTCAACAAGTGGTAGAGCCACGCTGCAGACGAATACTTTGTCAAGAATGGCATATTAATTGTCTGTAGTATGAATGGGCCAGCTCGCCCGGAGAAGTACGAAACTCCCGCAGAAAACCGGCGTCTAAGTGGTAGCTTAGCTACCGCGCTTCGTCCGGTGAGCGGTCCAGTTCCGGAGGCTCAACCCCCTTCTCTCCTTCCTTAAAGGCTGGCAACGCTTTTGGCCTGCCTTGCATGCTTTCCATCAGGTTACACGCCTGCTAGTTTGCCTTCCAATACCATAAAAAAAAATTACAAGACCGTTGAGTGGGTTGTCAATTATGTGAGGTACTATTTATGTCAATATCTCATTAAACATTTCGCACAACTATGTAAAATAGAGACAAAGAAAGAGAGAGAGAGAGATTTATTATGAAAAATGATTAGGATTTGTCATTTTTCTTGTTCTGACTGTAAACAGTTCATCCGGGATCAGTACTGAGATAACACTTGAAATTCTGTTGTTAGGTGTGTATATTTACGGCGGTTCGAAGACTGGATGTTCGTCAGTGCGTGCGGCAGTATCGCTGTCGGTGCGGAAGGCGCTTCGCAATGCGTTACGGAACGTAAGCAGCGCGGGGTTGGCGGACGTGTCGGGCGCGCTCGATGTCGGCGTCGCGAGTTCGGTCTCCGCTGGCGACCCGTTCGCAGTGCCCGATGCACCGTTCGTTGACACTAAACAAGGTACAAAATCATGTTGTATTACCAACGGTGTGGTTCGTTTACCTTATTAAAGACGCGCTTAATTGTCTTAAAACTTCACATATATTCCTTTTATCATTTTGATCACTTCGTGAAATTATCCTTTTTTTATTATCAATTTTTCTGTACGTATATAAGAACATAATAGAATCAAAGCCCTGGGGCGGTACGCGAGCTCGTTGTAGTCGCCCACCACCCGACACAGTCGCCATATAAGGTTGTAAGGAGATAGGATGTCGAACCGTGCTGAACGCTCAAATGATACTACTTTATTAAGATCTCTGTACTATGCATATGCAATTTATTATCACAGACAGACTTACAGTCTACCTGTTTAGATGTGTGGTGAATAATCACTACATATTTGCAGTTTGCTCAGTAGAGCTTGGTGTAACTTTTCTATTGTTTTAGGGTTTGAGGGAAATCATTAATAGTACGTCATAGCTATCAACAAGTTACGGCAATCCTCTGCTGCACAGAGATCTTCTCCAAGACGCGCCACCTATTTACTTCAGAGGGCATCCTACTATATTTTCAAAGACGTGGTCTCCACACCAACGGTTCTCTAACAAATGTGTCCAGTCCCCATTGCTACTTTAAATTTGGAATATAATCATAGTTTGAAAAAACCATACACCATAAAGTTAATACAACAATATATTTTTAATTAACAAGAGTTTGATTATTAATTTAGCAAACTTTAACTTTCGCAACAATAAAATGTAAAAATCAACATAAAAAAAAACTGTGGTGAGTTGTTTGAAAATTTGATTGATTTGAAAATCTGTAGACAAGAGAAAACTTTGATAAATATGATTCAAAACTTTTACATAGAAAGGAGTAAAATTAACTCACCTGGTGTCACTGAACATATGTAAGACAGTAGACTGGCCAACTTTTGTTGGTCAGCCATACCTATTGACATGCACAAAGAGATACAGAGAGAAAGATTCAGCTCTGCTCTGTCACAGCATGTGAATATCTTGATGAATAGTCTGTAAAGAAGAAAAAAAAATACGAATCACATTAAAGTAGTAGCAGAATTTATTTCATTGCATGTGTATGATGTTCTAAATAAGAAATTTAGTAAATAAACCGATGGTCTGAATGACTCAGCAAAGCATTCACTTACAGAGCCTATTTCAGATTGTGGTCACAGAATTAATTGTTTGGTACAAGTATTTGTTTTGTGTCGTTTATCCATATCCTATGTGCTTTTTAATAGAAATATTTTTAAATATTACTTGTTAAACATTTCAACTAAGCTAATTATGCTTGTGCTAGAAAATTGTCCACATCAATAGTCTAATGGAAGATACGGGTGCACATCATCAGATTGTAAGCCATATGCTTACCAACTGAACTATTTTTGCTTTTCTGAGCAATTGCTTTTTTTATTGAAATATTTCTGTGGCTTTATAATAGCCCCTACTACATCAGAAAATAACGAAATTTTATATTTTATTGTAACAAGATAAAACTTACTTGATAACTCGTTCAGTATAAGGACTCTTAGCATTCGGCGCTGACAGCAATATTTTACCAAGGCTGTACTCAGAGAACACTGCTTCATATGCTTTTCTTCCAGCCAAGCGGTCCAAAATCTTTTCCCAATATTTAACCTTGAATAAAAATATCAATGTACAGAATTTTTTTTGTGTTAGGAAGGTAAACAAGCAAGCGTGTCACCTGATGGAAAGCAATCAATGCTGCCCATATACATCCGCATTGCCATAAGCTTTGCAGAAGAGTTGCCGGCCTTTAAGAGTGTAAGCTTGTTTTCTGAAGGTTCCAATGTCGAATCGTAATATAGGAATGTGGCGTATATAAGAAAATAATATTATTTGTTAATTATAATTATAAACATTAACTAAGTGAATATTTAGAACCAAATATGCTATATAGACTAGTGTAGTTTATTGCATTATTGAAAATGTTATAATTAGTTTTATGTGGAAGTAGTAAGTGGTCTTTAAATATATTGAAACTGTTATTTTGTTTTCACCTCCATAAAAAAATACTTATATTAATGTATGACTAATACATAGGATAGGATTGATTCTATTATATTAGACTCCCAATGTACATTTCACTAATGTGTAAAAGTGAATATTGGAGATGAATATACTTCCGGTTTATTTTTTGTATAGATTTACTATCACAGTACCTAACACAATGTTTATTTTATGGTTTAAAAAAAGATTTTTTAACTAATTCTTACCACGTATCCCAGAGTCTTCTCAGTTGAAGGTTGCAAATGGTCCACAAGCACCCTGTATGTGGTCATTAAAATGTGTTCGTGTATCAACTGCTCTGCCGTTAATGTTTGTGGAACAAGTGTGTTCAAAGTTGTTGTTAGCGGCTCCGATAAAAATTCCAATCTTCCATCCGTCTGTTACACAGAGGTATTTAATTATACACAATTGAAATAATTCAAATTTTATTACTATATATATCCCACACATACACATATTTGTATCACTGCTGGGCATGACCCACCCTATTTCTGGAGTAACGAACATGAACGCACCACATTTTATCAATGCGAATTGGCGAGGTAACCAAATTCGAAATAATGATCTGTGGGACGTACACATTCCTCCCGATGCGCGGATCGAATCCGCGACCATTGGCTCCGTAAGCGGCAGTCCCACTATTGAGCCAATTGATCATCGATTTGTTTAAACATTACTGACGATTATTTAAAAACTATTAATTAATAAAAATATCCTACTAAATTTTAAAAGTTGAAAATTGTAATTATTTACTTTGTTAAAGAGGTCTTATTATTACCATATTACATATAAGTTATTTCCACATTTTTAAGTTATTCTATGGACATGTGCATTTGAAAAATTGTAGGTTAAAGGACGGAGTAAAATATATAAATTTGTCAAAAAATGAAATATATAATATTGTGTCTACAAAAATATGACGTTACTCTAATAACAAGGGCCTATCCATACTGCAGATAAAACTTTCCTGTACTAAAATGATATAATGTTTATTACTGTCCATTATTTAGGCAAAAGAGTATATAAAAATGATTCCGATAATGTTGCAGGCATGTAATACTCACCAGGGCAGGTACTATCAGACCGATTGCTATCTTCATAAGTATATTATTATCGGCCAGTTTACCAGCTCCAACTTCCAACAACTTAGCAGCCGAGTATGCCAACATCATTAACGAGGGCCCAATGGAATACTTAGTGCTTGACGTCATAAGTTCACAGTGTGCGGATACTAAGTTTAAGACCGCGCTTTCTGACGGTATGATATGGGACGCGTAGAATGCCTAAGGATAAAAATAAAATTCGTTATAATTTAAATAAAGAATGTTCTTTTTCTCGTATAAAAAACATAAATAAAAGAAACAATGTTATTTTTACAATATTTTTTTGTAAAACTAACATTCATAAATATAATTGGTGTCAACATCCAAATAAATAGATCAGTGACATCGACAAAGTAAAGGAATGAACATCCTCTTTAATATATACATATAGTCACGCCTGTCTCCCTGTAGGGTTAGGCAGAGACCACAGACTTCCATCCGCTACGATCCCGACACACCTTTCTCTCAAATTCATCGCAGCGAAACGGCTCTCCGTTTGTCGCTTCTCGCCCTCGTGCGAATCAGGACGTGACGGGTGGCGAACCACGTCACCGTCAATTTTTTAAAAGTAAAACAATTAATGATCCCTTTAGAACAGTAGCAAAGACATGTGCCCACCTTACACACATTGTC
This sequence comes from Baronia brevicornis, assembly GCA_031353405.1. Lineage (NCBI taxonomy): Eukaryota > Metazoa > Arthropoda > Insecta > Lepidoptera > Papilionidae > Baronia > Baronia brevicornis. The sequence continues at coordinate 110,099 of JASFAT010003687.1, read as the reverse complement.
CATATATTTCTAATTATACGTTTGATTGATTGATATTTTGTAAAAAAAAAAAAAACAAAAACATTGCTTTTAAGATAAACTGCAAATGCGTAAATGTACACTCAGTGGCAAAAATGGGAAGAGATGGAAAATCCTCACTAAAGCCACTGCCACCTTATTAGACAAACCATTATCACGACCACTTCGCCGGGAATGTAGGGCGAGGACGTCGTGTAAGAGAGTGATAGGAGGAAATGTTTGTTCTAGTCAATATGATAGTGTTGACAGATGAGGATGCAATGCTGCGGTACACGTTGTGCATGTTCATGGCTGTATATGTTTATACAAAACAGACTCACTTTTTTATGGTATAGGTGGGTAAACGAACAGGCGTGGCGCTTGATAGAAAGCAATCAACCCCGCCCATAGACATACGCAACACCGCAGGAGTTACGGAAGCATTGCCTTTTTGTTTTTTGAAGGTGTCGATGTCGGAAATACCGCTGAAGGTAATCGGTTCTAGAGTGTTGATGCGTGGAAAGAAGTTTTGTGAGAAGCGAACTGTACTGGATCTTCACTCATCCAGATGGTAGGGATGGCTTGCTTCTGTTTATCATGTAATAAAATAATTCAGTACTTACCAAGTTAATACAGGTTAGAGGTGGAGGGGAGGCGAGTTTCTCGAGCGCAGCAACAGCGTTGGGCGGAAGGTCCGCACGGAGCCACGAACCCAACGCGGGTGCACCGGCTGCCGGCCCTGTTGACCCACCAGCGCCGCAAACCTGCAATCTGACTGTGTTGACTGCACTCTCAGACGGACCGCTGGATCCCTCCATCAGCCCCTCAAGCTCTTGACCCGCACTCAACCTGTCATAGAAGAAAACAAAAAATTTAATAGAGGGTATATATATATATATATATATATATATATATATATATATATATATATATATATATATATATATATATATATACCTCTATATATATATATATATATATGTATATATATACCCTCGAAAAATGGGCGCCCGGGTACGAAGAGCGTACATACGAACGCTACATGCCTTAAACAATTAACTTCTATGAAATAAAATGTGTCATCTGCAGTAAACGAGGAGAAAGACGTGAGTTTTGAGGGTTATGCGTCGTTCCATGCTTTCAACTTTATCATACCGAAGTTGATTATTAATTAAATTATTATATGAAAATATTTATTATAACAATAATAATTTCCTTGAAAAATTTAGAGAACAAGAAACGACTTCTAATTACTTCGTAGTATTCTGAGCTTCAGTGTCAACTACTCAGTAATGTGCTCCGTTCACAACGATCACATTTTGACCCAAGCGCTCCGTAGCGAAAGGGAAATAGAACTATAGTAGGACAAACAAATCAGCTCGACTGTGAAAGGAATACACCCTCGAAAAATATCGACGTCAATATTGTGTTACCGCGTTTCGTATGGTGAATACAAAAATCCAGTGGCCTAAATTCCTAAATTCCTCTAAGAAGGGTCTCTGAGAATGAAGATCATTTCTTGCAATTAATTTTCTTTCTCTATTTCATTAAAATCAACAACACTATTAAACACTTACCGGCAACAATCTAAAGCAATCGCCAAAAGCTCCAACAAATTTGGCATGAACTGGTGGGCATCTGCAGCTGACAAGCAAACCTTCAGTCTTACTAATGTAGAGTCGCATGAAATGACGTCCAGCAATGACGGCAGACGATTCGCTGATAAAAATTAAAAAAAAAACATTTAATTTCGTGTCACACATATAGAGATAGGTAATACAATTATATGTAGGTATATAAAGTTTACAAGCATCAGTTTGCGTGATTTATTAAAATATGATAAATCCTCTTCTAACACAATTTTACTAATTACACCAACCTATAATACATTATATACCTATAATATAATACGTTAATTTTTTTGAAATAATGTACAATTTACCGTTGTATGTGTTATTTAATAAAATAATAAGACATTAAAAGTAGATGAATGAACATAAATAAGAAAATTCTCAATGCAGTATTTAAAAGAACAAGACGAAAAATATAGATAAAGAACAAGAAAAAAAAAATAAACCAAAACGGCAAAACTCTAGATCGAACTAATTATCAAATAACTTACGTGTGACGTTTTGTTTCAAATGTTTAATAGTCTCAGAGGCTAGCCATGCTGTGTATTTGATATTGTCACAAGATGCACTCACGCCAGCTAACAAATTCTCTGCATACTGGAAAACGTAAAATAAAAATGTTTCAAACAAAAATATATCTGTGGCATATTACCTAGAACGCTAAAGATGTAGTGTAAATACAATTTCTCTATAAACTTATATTTTAAGTGGTGCGACGGAAAAAGGTTTAAAATGTACGCAGGTCATCGGTTGTTAGGTAAGGCTTTGTTATTTCGTCGTTTCGGAATTTCGCTGGGGTGTAGTAGAATGGACTTCCACACTATATTTGCCAAGACGCCGTCTCCACGCCAGCACTCGCCTACTCCAGCGGTGGTCGGATCTCCGACAAACGTGACCAACCCAATCTCACTTCAGTTATTATTAATTTTCTAAAGACGAATAGCAATGTATTTAATATTACTATAACTCTTGTTAATCGTACCAACTAAGCTAAGAATGCTTGTCCTATGAAATGGTTCACACCAATAGTCGTCGAAGCTATTTTGGTTCCTTTAAGATAAATAGATAGATATTAAGGTTTACAGTATTTTTAGTACTACAAATTTTTATGTTTGCTCACTGGCTGTTGTCTTCCATATAAAAAGAATATATGACTTACTTGTGTATACATGCCCTGCTTGACTAGCGCATCCTTTAGCCAGGGGTTAAAAACTTTTTTGTTATCAGCACGGGGCGCCCACACTACAGCGTGCAGTGGCAAAGGAGAAGGTAATTCAGCCTTGATGCCAGCCTGCAGCTTGTCCATGTGAGGTGTCGCTGGCGGCATGCTGATCACCAGTCTGAACAAAAATGTTTTATTAGGTATATAACAATCTACAGTGCTCGTAACATTATTATATTATTTCCCTGGTTTTCAACCAATTACTTCGTAGTTTAATTGTAGCGGTGAAAAAAGGTTTATTGCTTGCTTAATCATGTTTGAGCAGATATATAAGTGGACATACAAACCTCCAGGCAGTTTGGAAGCAGTACTGGGCTGCAGCAAGTGCAGCGAGCGACGAGTGATTCTGTGGATTGTCGCATATGCATGCTGAGTTCAACAACGCCAGCAGTGCGTCTAGTAAAAGCGGGTATTTGAGCTTGTGTGGTGTGCCCAATACAAAGTTGCATGCTAGCCCGTCGAATTTAGGGTTCTCCTGTGGATTGACACAAAATTCATTATAAAAGTGGATTTTGATCTTTAAGAATACTTTATTGATAGTAAATTAACAGTATTGAAACACAGTGTTCTTATCTATGTTACAACTTAAACATATTACTTTACAGACTACACCTTTCAAAAGTGTTTAAGGAAACAGCAATGTTATGTTGCCAAAGCAGCTCACCACTATTAATCTAAGATTTATACTAATACATACTACTAAGCTATTTCATATGTTTATTTAAACATACATGGAGATGTTAATAATAAATTATATACATATAAATTGTACATATAATGTAAAAGAGTGAAATTTTTAAAGTTTTCATTATTAAAGTAATCAGGCTAAAAGTACCTATAATATAATAGAAATAAGCATATTTTATTTATTTATAACAGTTATATATTGAAATTGGATGGAGTATAGTAGGTCTTAGGAATATAGTAGGTAGGCACTAGTAAGACCTACTATTCAATGTTGATATTGAATAGTAGATCTTACTAGTTCGGCCAGCGCTGAAACATACCGATTCGGTCATTTTTTTGTATTCGACTATATACAGAAATAAATACATACACACAGATACCATACATAAGCGAGAGTAATCCTATTTCTTTATTTGTATTAAAATTGTTTATTTGAATGCTTGAACGCTGATCCTTGCAATTGTGTTAAACTGCCAGAACGTGAATCCGCGTTGAAACCACTTTTGCGATTTTTCGTAAGACTTTATAAGGGCAAATTAATAAAAACTTGTATGAGCATGTCTACTGTGTTAATATTATCTGCCAATCGAATCAAAAACTTTCCAAACTTTTTTCTCCAAGGTTTATAAGGCATTTATGAGTGATAATGGCAATACAATAGACATGATTATACAGTTTAATTATTCCCTTATAACATTTGTATGAATTTCAGTTACCTGGTTATTGATTTCTGCACTGGTTAACGCGTAAAACTTCGGTCTCATGGATGTCTCGTCTTGAGAAAAACGTCTATAGGCTTGTTCTACGTAAGGAACTTCACAATAGATGCGGGTCTTGACGAGGCCATTATCTGTGGTTATTTTATTGCCATTTGAAGCAGTGTCTGTAGAGGGTTGAGCCAGTCCAGGTGTTATGACAAGATTCCATTCAATCTGAAAACAACCCATATCTCTTTGTTTCTTTCCATTCATCCAGTAGACTGCCCAAGAAGACATTTTGACTGTTTTTTTTTTAATATAAAATTAACTATAATATATTTATACTTATGCAATTTCTTATTATTTTATAACACCATACAGTTATACTAAGATACAACTGAATGCAATGCCACAAAATTCTATTATTATAATTTTTTTTTAAATAAACAAACAGTAAAATGAGTTGCTGGGCTGTTAATCACAGTGGCATAAACACAATATTTTCTTACTTTACCTGCTGTAATAATATTTGTGGCGCATCATAGAGATGTCTCATGAGGTACTCTAAGAGAAGCATCAGTCTAGTGGTCAGCATAAGTTGGTGAGGTGCTAAGTTCATAGCTCTCTTTCTATCGCTTATCGCCAATGTTTCTACTACCTGCAAGAATTGAAAATGCAATAATTAACATAAAATAACGTAAGGCAACAAAACATGCTTTTAATGGCTAGGAATTTATTCACTTACTTTTATAATGGCATTGGATGTCATGATTAGAACAGATTTCTTCTGCATTAATGTCAAGGAGTGAAATAAATAGACCAATAACTGAGCATGTTCCACATTCAAATCTGAAAGAAAAATTGACATTAAGATTTCAACCAATAGAATATGGTTATAAATGTGATAAATATAATTTATCACATTACACAAAATAATGTATTCCTGTATGTATAAAAAGAGATAGTCACAATGATAAATACATGAACATAATATGAGTATAATTATATCATGCAAGTATGGCTTTTATAAAATATAATTTATCTTTATCTTGGCGAAGGGATTCTTGAGATAGAGTGAAGTGGAAAAGTATTGTTGTGGAGACCGAGACCCAGAAAGGTTTGTAGCAGTGAAGGAAATAAGTAATTTTATTTACTTATGTTTATGTTCTTTGTGGTCAAATTTATACATGAGTATATTGATATGTATATAGTTCATAAATTTATACACACTTGTATTAGGTCTTGGATATTTAAAAAAAATTCTAGAAGCTGAACAATAACGTTGATATGTTTATATAACAGATTGACCAGATTTTAGTTAATCCCCTAAATTCTATAAAATGCCAAAAAATACCTTCATAGTCGTGATCCTGCGAGGGCTGTGACTGCAGCGCACACTCCTGTAGTGTGTTGACGATCTTGTGCCACAACACTAGGATGCTGTTTTCGCGGTCAGCGGCCGGCTTGCTCAATATCATGCTGCCAATCAATTTCACTACACGTGGACCCACCTATAACATCAACAATTTTAGATTTTCCCTTTACTCAATCTATAGACATAATTATATGAATAACAATTACAAATTTAACCCAACTTTTATGGCAATTAGCAACAAGTAATTTTGCTTGCTTGTTACATGTAAAAAAATGTATATAGATATTTTTAACTTTCAATTTCAACAATTCGAAACAATTCAAACGTTCAACAATTTTTAACGAAAAATTCGGTTAATAATTTACAAATTGACACAATTAATAAAAAGTACCCATATTAAATAAAAATGAAAATTATATGTAAACTACGATATAACGCACACACACACGCACGCACGCACGCACGCACGCACGCACGCACGCACGCACGCACGCACGCACTCACGCACACACGCACGCACGCACACACGCACACGCATGCACGCACGCACGCACGCACGCACGGACACATACACACACGAACGCACGCATGCACGCACGCACACACGCACGCACGCACGCACGCACGCACACATACACACATTTTTTATCCGTAGTATTTTTAGTTAATCTTTTGTTTATCTCCTAAATTTGAAAAAAAAAGGTCTCATGTTAATCACCTGTAAGGGAGTCATGTTGTTTCGCTCGGGGCCTGCGGCCAGTAATTGCTGGTGCAGGGCGGGCTGGAGTGCGGCGAAGGCCGGCGAACCGCTCAGGTTGTGCAGGTAGCGCACCAGCGCCGAACTGAATGCGCTGTATAATGAGCCCAACCGCGCACCGAAACACGATGATATCGTTCCTTTTAACAATATCATATTCATGATTGTAAACAGACTCTGTAAATCAACTGATGGACATGGTCTCTTTCAAACAGCGAGCGAGCGATTTGTTCATAGTGGATGATAGACAGTTATGGACGCACTCATTCAGATAGAGATGATCGTCAGGTTGTGCAAGTCACAGAGGCTTAGATGGGCAGGCCACCTGAAGAGGATGGAAATGTTGAGAAATCTATCACTAAGTGGATCCCGCAGTAAAAAAGTCCTAGGAAGCGGTGGATAGATAGTTAGGTGGTTGCTTGATGCAAGGTAATCAACACCTACCGTGGAATCAACGCTACCAAATGTCTATTCGCGACATAACGGTAGCGTTGCCGGCCTTTAAGGTTAGGTAGGCTTGTTCTTTGAAGGTGCCAATGTCGTATCGGTTCGGAAATACCGCTGAAGGCAACTGGTTCCACAGGGTGGTATTCCGTGGAAAGAAGTTTCAGGAGAAGCGCACCGTACTGGATGATATTCATCTAGATAGTGGGGATAAAACTTTTCTTTGATGATATATCGGGATACATTTTCGATGTCTTTGGTTTATTCATAGACTTCATGTTTTAACAGGTTCAAAAAACGAATCTCAGTTGCTTTATAATAAAAGTAAAATGATATACACCTGTGTCAGTTCTTGCAGTTTCCCTGTCAAGATCTTTCGCGAGCGCTGCCAACAAAGCTTGGTGGGCGTCGTGTAACTGAAGCGCGGCCGGCCCTAATCGTTCTGAACCCTCACTTATAATTTCTTCCGTCAAGAGAGTAAACACTTCAGTCGCCAGAGTTATGTACTGTAAGGTCAAAAGGTATATTGTTCAATCTCACATCTTACATATTTTTTTTTACGACTTTTGATACATTCATAAATAATACTCTTAAAATCCTTGAAAATAATATTATATAATTTATAACAAGGGCATATACTCACTTACACACACGCACATACACGTCATCATTCATTTATATATATATATATGTATATATATATATATATATATATATATATATATATATATATATATATATATATATATATATATATATATATATATGTATATATATATATATATATATATGTATATATATATATGTATATATATATATATATATATATATATGAAATGCAAACGTGAAAGTTAAAAGTAACGACTAATATTGGTTTATACCAAGGTAAATCCTTTATTGGTGGTAACAGATATAAATATTTTAGCAATAATGTCTAAGTGCTGTGGATTTTGTTATTAAATAAAAAAAGAAGCGTCATAAGACGCTTGGTAAATATGAAAAATTGACAACAGCTCGGTCTCCACCGTATGCTCAAGGCCACGTGTAAGTGATCCTATTTATAGTTGAGTGGACCCCCAACTACAATCGTTCCACATCAATAAAAATTACTTTTTAATATTTTTCATCATAAACCTACGGCATTTTACTCTTGGATATAGGTCTATCCTAAGCCGCACCACGTAACTGTTATATTTAGGATGGTATGGGCGAGGTAAAAAGACGAAGAGAAAGTTTACTTAACATTTTAACTTTGGCAAATATGGTGTGAAATGGAACACAGAGAAGTGTGAATGTGAAAGTTTATTTGCATAGAGTTTATTTGCATTTATATTAAAGGTATAATATGTTGTTATCCAATAAAGCGTACTCATTGATTCAGAAAAGAAAAAAGGAATATGGGTGGGGATTCTGATTTACGATGTATACGCGTGTGAAGTTATTATAAATAAAATAGTAAGTATAGTATAAAAGAAAGCCTTTGATTTTAGAAAACGCTTATATCCCACATATATACAGTAAACTGCAAAACGAATTTACCGCATTATACGAGGTGTCACTGTATGTATAATCAATGTTCCTAAAACTCAAAAACTAGAAACAAAAACTTAATAAAATAATTTTATTTTATAAGAACAAGTTGTACAAACGTAACAAAGTTGATTATGAACTGTCAAATCATTATAAATATCACATTACAAATATATGACTTGGGAAATCCCCGCGTTATACGAGGGAAAACACGTGTTATACGAAGGACATGAAATCGCGTTATACGAAATAGCGTTATAGGAGGGTTTACTGTATAAGCGTTTTCTAAACAATACGTTACGGATTTTTATTTAATAGTCTTGTCCGAGCTATTGGGAACACAATTTACTTACGGAGTATGGCTCAGACTTGTCAGGAACAATAGCTTGCGTGCGTGGCGGCGCTTCGTTAGCGTCGGGTGCGTCACTGCCTCCTCCCGCACGTACTAACCCGCTGTTGTCTATGGCATCCGGCGCCACTAACGTTGATTCGAACCACAACCCAAATAGTGGTTCACTGTCTTCTGAAGCAAATATAAAATATAGAGAAATAGGGTGAACCACCATTCATTATTTTTATACTAAGATAAGTTAAACCATTATTCGCTGACCAGAGTATTTACAATCATTGCTACTGATTTGCATATATTCCCGCTGAGCTGAGCTGAATAGCTCAAAACAAAATGGATATAAAGACACTACATATAAGCCTTATTCATGCTTTTTAAAATTGACGAGTGTAAGCGGAAATTTTAAAGGATTTGTTGTATAATCATGTTAAATTTCCAAATATATCATCAGGTGGTATAAATATTACCATCATCAGTCTCTGAATCCTCAGAGCACAGTATCATATCCTGGAAGTATACAGTTGAATCAGAACGGTCTGGATCAGCATCCTGGTTCTGCTTCTGCACTACAGCGCGCTTCAGGTTCGTCGCCTTGCGGTAGCAGACAACACCCAGAGCCACTAACAGCTGGATGAAAGAAAAATCAAAATTTATAGAATAGAATATGCTTTATTTTATTACAGTAGAATGCTTATACAATTATATACTAAAAATAAATTTATTATGCTACATAGATCTAAAACACACACACATATATATGTATATATATAAATACTCAATTAATGGTATATAATGCAGAAGCGATAGGGGCCATTCATAAATTACGTCATATGTTAAGGAGGAGGGACGGTATCAATATACCGTGAAATTGTGCGTCCAGAGGAGGGGAGGAATTATAAGGTTCGTGTCGTAACATGATTAAATCTAGTGTTAAAACTGTAAACTTTAACACGAACGAAAACGCTTTTCTAGATGAAAAATTTGCAAAATACGTGACTTCACAACAGGGGAGGGGGTGGGTAGGACAGGTACACAAAACCTGCCAATCTTCAATCTCTTCATTCTTCTTTAAAAACTGCCAGTCTTCCCATCTGGTACTGTTTGTTAACACAAAGATTATCATCTCATACCTGATGCAAGGGTGCAGCGTGGGCAAGCCTCAGCTCTCTTTGATGGGCAGTATGCTGAGCCAAAATGTGCAAAGGTGCTGGCATGTCGTTCATTGTAGTCCCGCAACTGAGGGCTTCCAGTCGTGCGTCACATAACAACGCGCCCGCCCAAGCCAGGCAGCGTCCGCCCAGTGCCACCCACACCACGCCCAATCCTTGTTGCCTGGTAACATCATATAGTTTGAATTCACATATATTGTAATAATTAACAATAAGGTGTTCTAATAATACAATGTATTCTTACAGCATTGATGAACAGTGATTGGAGTAGATATTTGGAGTCAATGATCACAAACATATATGTTAATATGAACATTAACACACATTTAAACCGGACCTCCAAATAAATCCAGGAAAAGTATAAATTTTAAACTTTTTTAAGTATTTAACTAAAATCAAATTAGAAAATTCATTTAGGTTTTTTATTTCTAAATAAAAATAAATTTTATAAGGTTTTACTATTACTACCTTTAAATATACAATGAAGTATCACCTAAAACGTAAGTAGAATAGAATACAATGATTTACTTAAGTAATACAATATTTATCTAATTCTTGGAAATATCGGAATTTCCGGTATTGATTTTTGAAAAAATGTGCATGTTATGACAGCATATTGCAAGTTCGTAAAAACAAAACCTACTTCGATCACTGTTGATAAGATCAATTGTTAGAGAAGTATATTACTAGATTTTTAAACCTCTACCTGACAGTCCATAATCATATATTTGTTTTTGTACATTAGTGTGATAAATTCATAATATGGGACCTTTAAAATGAAGGAATGATTAATTTAAAACAATCACTTTACTACCAATCATCAATACAAAACAAGCTATTTTGAATTTCATATGCACTATAAAGATATTAGGTTTTATTTTTTAAACTTTTTAAAATTTACAATTTGGATGCTCCATTTGAAAAAAATCATTTAACCAGTCTATTCAACTTATTATTTTAATACCCAGGAATAGGAATATATTATTAAAGTAATATGGTACTTACATTTTCGTTAGGTTATAAGGCCGTGAAGAAATTTTTACTGGACTTTTGCCTGGCAAAGCAGGGGCTCCAGCGAGCGCGTGGTGTAGACCACATAGAAGTACCCAGGCACCGTTCATCAGGTGATTTTGATACACCTACAGCAATCATTATTATTACCACACTGTTTTAATTAACTTATAACCAAAAAGCTTTGACTCCATTTGACTCCATTAATAACCGAAAAGCTTATAAATCTACCAATAAAATTGGAAATTATTTAATGCTAAGTTGAGTATATGAGTGGTCTTCAATATACTGAAACTTAATTCCATATTAAATATCATCTATAAAAACAAATTTAAACTGAGATAAACAATGCATGTTTCCATTCCAAATTTTTAAGTCTTTTAATTTATTCATAATGAGGAATTTATTATATATTTAAAAAGATACAGTAATAATTGTTACTTTTTTATATCGTTGTGTGAATTTTATAACCCTATGTATACACTTGTCGTCTTAGGTATGTGTTTCAGAAATTTCCTACACATTATCACCATCTTGATGAAGCTATCACTTCATTGTAAATTAAAATATAGATAAAAAAAATTTAATTCACATAACAACATACATAACCACCAGCGCGAGTAGAATTTTTAAATGTTTCCCCAACAGTGTTGTATAAGCCCAATGCACTTTCCACTAGTGTCGCCGTTTGCTGTTCACTCTCCTCATCTTTTGGATGAAGAGATGCCTGAAAGTTAATTTTTATATATTTTAATTTTATTATGACGAGATAAACCATTAATGCTACACACCGATTTGCAAATTTGTTTTGATAATCCTTTTGTATTGTGGTCTCCAGGATAGTAATAAGAAACAAGATAACATAACATAATAAAATACAAATATAATATCACATACAATAGTTTTGAAGACAAAAACTCAAATATAGAAAAAGCAAAAATAAATTTGTCACGATTACAATTCTTAAAAACTTGTCAGTAGAAGCAGAGAAGAAAACTCAATTTTAAGAGACTAAGGTTGGAATTTTAACTGCATTTAGTCCAACTAACTGTGCTGAATACCTACATGAACGTTGGCATTTAGCACAGTTACTTGGACCATTTAAATAACCAACTATTTACCGTATTTGACGGCATATAAGACACATCCTTATTGACAAGACCACACAAGAAAAAAAAAAGAAAGTTAATGTGTGTCCTTAACGTATAAGACGCAGGTATCTTTTTTGATACCTAATTTAGTGAAAAAAGTGCGTCTTATATGCCGTCAAATACGGTATTTCATCTTCACGCTACAAAGAATACTTAGCTCATCAGTAGCCATTGTATGAATGAAAATTTGAAAGGTTCACCTGAGCAGTGGCACATAGGAGCCAGGCAGTTGCCACGTCGCTGAGCGTGGCGATGCGTTCCGGTGTGAACGGCTCCAAGCACGGCAACGATAGGGCCAGTCGACAAACGTGCACTTCGTTCACCAGAAAATGGAGACTGTAATATAAATATTACAAAAAAGTCTGTATTATTAGATATTTTATTTTACAGAATTGATAAGAAAACAAGCAACAAGTCACCTGATGATAAGCAACCAGCACAGACCATGGCCATAAGGGCATTGCAGATGCATTGTCTTACCTACTAAGGCTATTTACCGATACCACCAAAGAATACTACGCCAAGTCGAAAATTATATGAGGAGCTTCTAAAGAAAAATGTCGATATTTGCTATATAATTAAAGCTGTTTTAATGAAATGTATTGGTTGAGTAGTTCAATTATTGTTGGTTAAATCTGCATAATTTTACTATATATTTATTTGCTCATTTTAAATTTAAACTTCAACTTCAAGGGGTATTCAACAGTATAGTTATATTTGGCAGCCTATAAGTCACACGATTTTCAAAAGTATGTTTACTTGAGTTTATGTAAATCTAAAAACTTTTTAGTTCCTTAATATTTTTTTATGAAATTTTGGGATTATATTCCCAAAATTTCATAATTATATTAAGACATTAATGAGGTTTTATACGTAATGACATTTGATTAGGAAAAATGCATCCGTTATACTTTTCTGTTTTCCAGCAATAAAATATTCTTACCTACTAAAATGTTAGCAGAAAATAACTTACAGTGAGGCATCAGAGTTAAACTGCGGTGCAATTGCAGAATCCTTTGCAGCTTGCCAACGGTTAAGATAACGCTGCAGACAAGGCAGTGAAGAGCAGACTTTTAGCACTATAGAGCCAGCCCGGAGCTCTATTAGTAGTGACGAACATGTCGATGCCACCCACTTCTATAAGATAAAATCTAGTATCACACAAAAATGCTTTTGGAAATTTATTTATGCTATGCTATTAACATTAGAATTCTTATTGACCACCAAGTTACAGGAAATTATTTATATTAATAGTCCAACAGCAGGCAAAAGCAAGCACTTTATATTAGAATTGATTAGTTGCATTATTAAAGTCAGAGAACATAACAAAATATCTAAAAATATCCACACAATTTATTAAAACCATATATTATAAATTGCATTTCCAATGTATCCTAAACATGAGTTTCACAAGAGTAAAACACACAGATAATGAAGTACATGGAGAAACATCGTATATTTCAGTTCTCTTCTAGGTCCTAAGTCACCCTGAGGCTGGGGGCACAGGGCAGACACGATATTTTTCTCCTTCTGTTCTATCGCGACCACGCGCTTCACTTCGCTCCAGGAGAGGCAAATTTTGTGCGCTTTAGATATAACTGTGCGCCGCCATGATAGTTTTGGACGTCCGTCCGTTTCAGTTTTTTCCTGAGGGTTCCAGTTGAGAGCTTGTCTGGAGATATGGGTGCCATGGCGTCAGAGACTGTGCCCTATTCACTTCCATTTACGGTGGCAAATCTGCACATCTACCAGATCCTTAATGCTTGTTCTCCACAGTTCGTCATTGGTGATCATGTGCAGCCAGAAAACAATGGTGTAAGCAACAATTCAAGAACACCTGTACCTCGGCTATGTAAAGTCTGTATAAGCCCCTCAAAACAATGTGTAAATACATATTGAATTTTTCACATTTGTATATATGGTATGTGGCTTAGTTAAATTAGTAATGTAAAATAAGTATTAAATATAAAATTTACCTTCATATCAACTGAGCTCTTTTGAGAAGTATTTCCATCTTTGTTACTGTCCAAACTATCTTTACTTCCGGGAGACAAGACAGCTGCAGTAGGCTGTAGGGATGATGATGTCACTGATGTGACAGGATTTCTTAGTGGTGTGGTTAACTGCTCCAGAAGGGCATCAGAACGCCTTTGAGCATTAGACGGTGCCTGTTTTTCAGTAGTTGATGTTTGTGAAGATGTAATTGGGCTTGGTATAACTGAGGATTTTGTAGATTGGGTATCTGTAAAATATTTCAATAGTTTTTCTATTGACAAAATTCTTCTGACAAATTATTTAAATATTTAATATTCTAGTAGGAATACAAACCTGAAACATTGACATGAGTAGGTAGCTTAGCATTCTTCAGCAAAGATGTCAATATGACTAAATCAGATTGAGGGTAACCCCCTCCGTCAATTCCACATAGACCAACTATTGGTAGCAAAAGCTAGAAACAGAACAACATATGCTATTTTAAGATTTATTTTGAAATGTATGTTTCTTCATTAAGTTTGAAAAAGGGTACAAGAGCTTGACTACAAATGGTATGAGATTAAGGCCAGACCACCTGCGGCCATTAATTATAATTAGATAGGGGAAGTGCTAACTTGCAGTGTGTGTTGAAATACATATATTACTAAAATCACTTATGATAGCTATTTCAGTGCATACCAGTGAAGCTCTTATTAGATTTGCCAGTTGCAATGGCCAAACACGGTCAGGATATTATTTGGAGAAATATTACTTGGAGAAACATATTTATTTAACACTTAAGTACACACTTGTAATATGTTACATATGCATATTACTGTAAGACATGACTATCTTCTGGGTGTTAAGAAATATAATCCTACAGTTATATTAACAATGAGAATTACAGAATTCAGTTATTACACTAGCTAAATCAATAACTTAATGAATGACACTTGAAAAATTATAACTAGCAATGTTTTTAATCTAAAATAATAATGAAACAAATATATTAAAAAAGTTTTGTACAATATAAAGTTAAAGAAAGTAGAAATTTCATTATCATCAGTCAAATGTAGGTCATTGCTAGACTTAGACATCCTCTAATGTGTGCCACCGAGCCCAATCTTAGGGGAAATTTAGGTGTAATTGGAATTATGTCAAATTTAGATGAAGTATCATCAATATCACCTGCTTAACCGAAATATTAGCAGCAGCTGTGGTATTTGTCTCATCATAGCTTAATCCAGCTTCAGAGAGCTTCTTAAGTATTTGTCCAAGTATTATTTTGAATGCATCGCGTGCTGTACTCAACTGATCTGCAGGCACTGTCCAAAAACAAATTTCAATTAGAAAATAGCCTGGTCTTAATTTTTACTCAATAGAAGGCTAGACTCACTATTATTTGTAAGCTCAATTTAATAACATATATAATATAATATATATCTAATTAAAATAATATGACATTGTCACATAAAAAGCAACCAATACTCATGACAGGCTTCATTAAAGTAGCAGGGATTTTCCCATAGAAACTCCAGTAGTTGGAACCCCAGTGAAAGCCACGAAGTAATGGTAAATACTATTTTACTGTGCTTTTAAAGATACCTAAATTATATTAAATATGGAAACAAAAAACAGGGGAATTTATTCCAGTCTTCATGTGTAAGGAAAAGGCCATGAAATAGTTGAATGTCAATCAATAATATAAGAATAGAAATCCTTGATTGTCATGTAATTTAGTAGTAAAAGGATATTAAGGTGTTTTATTTTTTAATCCTTAGTTAATATGAACATAAGCTATTTCACAATATGTTGTAAAAACAGGTTTCACAATAATTTCTCCCATGCTATATTTTAATATAAATAAGTAATAGTTTTAGGTATCCAATTTTAACTTTTAGTTATGTCGAGAATTTTTTCTTATAAATCTAAAAGCAAATACTCACAATTATGTGCATTGATGCTAACAAAATGTGCAGAGAGGCACGCAAAGCATGTATAGAATAGATCATATATGTCTTCGTGGTTCTGGAACTCACTTTCACTGGATAAACAGAACATTATTAATCTACTAACATTTTTTGCAATAGTTTCAAAAAGTTGTAAATGAACATAATATAGAAATCACATTTAATTCCATTTTGACATTTGGAGTCAAATATTATTGTTATATATTTATTTAAAATAGTATGTTTTTTTCACATCACCAATTATTTTCCAAGATTATTTTATTTATTATTTTATAATAGCTCAATTATAAAATTAAGATTCAGAAAAAGCTAAAAAATTAAATATTGATAAGTAGAAGTAAAAAAAAATGTGGGTGTTTTATACTTAAAAATTAAATCTTAATTTTATTTATCCTTAAATACTTGATTCTTAGAATTAATTTAAAAAATATTACAAAGTATTAATGATTTAATCTTTTAAATATATTTAATGCTTAAGAATAAGATATAACTAGATTTTAAAATTATTTCCAGAAAATAAATGTTGATCAAATAATTACTACAATACAGAAAATTACTTGCAATCATAGATTTAAAAGAATAGTAGTTACCATTTGATAATTGCTTGTATAATTTCAACAGCATCGTTTTTGTCAAAAAATGGTCCATAAAGTGCTGTTAAAATTGGTTTAACAGTAGTAGACCATTCAATATTCCCCCCTGATGCGGCCATTTTCGAGAATATAATGAGTAAAAGATGATTATTCGCGAAAAGTGATTTGACAATCTTGACAACTTCTATTTTAACCATAGAGTAAGTTGTATTTTAGTTTATGGTAAGTATTGTTACCACTGCATAATAATGATTAATAATTCTTTTAAGAGCGTATTAATAAAAGCCCAATAGAAAATGTAAAACTTAGATAACTATATATTAACTTTAAAGAAATGGTTAGCTTCTGTAATAAAAATAAATATATTTGTAGTATGGAATTAGGTGTTGTGTGACACGAGAAAACTATAAAAATGAGGAAAATTATTTCTAGACTTGTTTTTCTTTTTGTCTGATTGGTTGTGTCAGAGGGCTCAATATTATCAGCGAAAAGTTACTTATCATCAAGTAACTTAAAATATATTAAATATTGTAAGTATTATTATTATTATTATGATTTATTATATTTTATAAAAACATTCTCTTAAATAAAAATTTCCTATTCAGCAAAATATCATTTTTTTTTGCCCCATTGCTAAGCACGGGCTTCTTCATTTCCGGGTGAATGAACATTAATGCATTAAAATTAGTATAAAAATGGCATTACTCTTGTCCAATGCGAATTGGCGGTGTTATCAGACTTGGAATAAATATGTGTAGGTTATACATATATTTATTCCGATATGGGGATCGAATCCGCAGCCATTGCCTCCGTGGGTGGGTAGCCCCACCGTTAAGTCGTTTACCCCACAATTGGTCGTCGTCAAAATATTATACTTATATATAAGCGATAAACTTAAATAATCTTGGAAAACATGGATGTGGCGATGGCATTCAATGATATGCGCTTGTGTAGACAATGGATTATATTTTTCGTCAGTACACTTCACTTTTATAATTAAATTGAACACTAAGTGATTCATCATAGGAACGTGCGCTGAGGTGGGCAAATTAAAATTATTCGAACGCTCATTATTTGAAGATGTTATTTCTGGTAACCTATAAAGTATGTGAGAACCCAAGCAAACAGCAAATTCCATAGGCCTAACGCCGTGTCAGAGGTACTCGTATATGTGTGAAGATTTTAAATTCTACGTTAAATGAGTTGACTATCTGGTGTAAGTTGCAGGTCTATTAATAGATTTTCGTACTCTATATGCTCGGCTTGTGCCGGGGTGCATGTTATTTTTCTCAGAGTACTAGGAGGGAGGTAATAAGTCTGTATCTTGATGGTAGGTGAAGCGCATATATGCCTTTGGTGTTCGTTTGAAGATGGCCGCTGCCATATATACGATGTTCCGCTAGAAGGGAGGACAAAAATCGCCCACACTTTGTTGTCGGCAAAGACAACTCTTCGGTGTTGACATTGACATAGACAACTTTTGTCGTTAAAAATCTTAATGATACTCTGAACGCGCCGTCAATTAAAATAAAATGTTACACCTAATTGTAAATAATAATATCTAGACTGTTTTTCTTGTAACGTATACGTATGTTATTTATTGTGTGAAACATGTCCACCGAAAATGGGAAAAAGCGAAAGCTTTCCAACGAAAATGGAGTGGAGACTTTCGGTAAAAATAACCTCTATTTTTCCGTCTTTGTATAAATGTTAACGTTTACAAAAGAATTTTATTTTCAGAACCATCGTCTAAAACAGTGCATATTCAGTGTCCGTACTTAGATACAATAAATAGACATGTCTTGGATTTTGACTTTGAGAAATTGTGTTCAGTTTCATTGACAAGAATTAATGTTTATGCATGTTTGGTTTGTGGGAAGTATTTTCAGGTAAATGTTACTAGTTATATTTTATTATATGAAATTCATGTTTTATGTACGTTTAATAAGGAAAATATTTACAAGAGTATTGGTTTGTAATACTAATAGTATCAATAGAAGTTTGAATGTTGTTGTTATCATTGTTTACTAAAAGTGGCAACTAATAATAAATTAAAAATAATAAATGAATTTTTTTTTCACATCAAATTGATAGCCATTTTTATTTTGTTGAGCAGGCAAACAAGCAAGCTGATCACCTGATGGTGATTCAACCCCACCAACTATTGACATCTGCAATGCTGGAGGCTTTACAAAAGTTTTACAGTTTACACATTTATTGAAGAACCCTGCACTGTGGCCCCATAGTTGCATAATTCATGGCATAATTTCAATTGAATGTATTAACTAATCCCAATTTGAAATAACAATTTTAAAAATCATCTTTTTTCTTCATTTCAGGGAAGAGGAACCAATACACATGCATATACACACTCTGTAGCAGATGGACATCATGTGTTTCTCAATCTCCACACCCTAAAATTTTACTGTTTGCCTGATAACTATGAAGTGATAGGTAATTTTGTATTTGTATTCCATAGAAAAAAAAAATTACAATATATATCATCTTATTCAACTTTTAGTAAAAAGACTGCAAGAAGAGGCTTACTTGATTCATAGTTAGATCTGTAAAAATAGGATAGGGGCCTTAGCACAGCTTGGGATGCCTCCCCCCCAACTTGATGGAGTTCCAGGCCATCTGTGCAGAATAGTTAGTAGACTGGATGTGTATAGCTAAAAATCAGATTAGGTGATGTCTTGAGGGTCTTTTTTCACCACTTGCCATGTACTGATGATAATGATGTTAGATCATTACTTGTATCTTACAAGCTTAACATAAATCTTACTTCACTTATATAAAAAATGTGTTTTAGCTAATAAGTTGAATTCAAAAAATTGGCTATTATTACAAAATAACAATAGTAATTAATTGAAACATGTGCTTGTGATTTTAATACATATATTTTTTTTAGATTCTTCTTTAAATGATATAAAATATGTTTTGAATCCAATCTTCACTCCAGAGCAAATCAAACAGCTGGACACTAATACTAAAATGTCTCGAGCAATTGATGGCACAATGTACATGCCAGGAATTGTGGGTCTCAATAACATAAAGGCTAATGATTATTGTAATGTGATATTACAGGTAGGGTTTCAATACCACACTCATTCAATGTTTTTTATAATATAAGCTTTTTATTTGGTATTTTAAGCAAAATGTATACAATTGTATTTAATATTAGGCTGAAGTATGGGTTATCCTTTCAGAAATCACAATGAAATGACCACATATTGATATTAAGTTGTAGTAAACAGTCAGTTTTATCATCTACCATCAAATTATACAAATTCAAAACAGTCACCAATATTTTGGGGGGTGATTGGTATGTAAATCATGAAAAAAAAAAGGGAAAAATAATATTTATCTGTGATTTTGTGCTGTTGTTTATCAGGACCCAAATACTAATTAATTAAATTTTCAAAAATTATAGTAATAGTCTGCACTCACTAAATTAAAAACTGCTAAAAAAATCTCAAATCACTATCTATTTAAGAATTTTTTTTAGGATGAATGGAATCCTTTCATCCTAAAAAAATTTCTTAAATAGAACTGAGAATTTTTTTTTTTCAATATTTTAGGTAATATTTTGCTAACTTTACAGCCCTAGTGGGCTAGTTGTAATACTTGATCAACTAGACAGTGTCTGACGATAAGTGCAATCATCATTATTATAAGTAGTCTAATATAAAATTCCCTGCCAGATACCTCTCTTAAACTGAGGATTAGTATATATTTGCTTTATAGTACATACATAGTTGCTTTCCTACACAAATTTATTAGTGCATTTGGTATTTTAGGTATTCACTATCTTTACAACTAAAAGTGCAGATTTCTTTTTATTTGTAAACATGTTTGTTAGTTTTTTTTAATATAATTAGCAGAATAACTATTTTTTCAGTGTCTTTCACAAGTAAGACCGCTTCGTAATTATTTTTTACGTGAAGAAAATTATTTAAACATAAAAAGACCACCAGGGGATTCATCATTTTTATTAGTGCAACGCTTTGGAGAGCTGTTAAGGAAATTGTGGAACCCTCGTGCTTTTAAAGCACATGTTTCTCCACACGAAATGCTGCAGGCAGTTGTCCTCTGGTCAAAGAAAAGATTTCAATTTATAAAACAAAGTGAGTTTACCTTTTTGATAACATGTTTGTTGCTGTAATTATATATGACTAACTTTGTAGTAAATGTATGAAATAAATAATAAAATTAATACATTTTAAAAAGGACTTCTACTTTGATATTGCAAATCATATGTTGACATTATTATATGGATATATATGGAGAATCAACAACTAGCTTTCTAAGATCTATGAATAATTTTCTGAGGACAGTCTCTAGATTACTGCATGTCCACTGTATATATCAGTGGACATGCAGTAATCTTGACGTTGTCTAATCCGGCGCCCCCTGTAATCCAACACGCCTATCCTGTTAATTGTACAAAACATTTCGGCAAATTTTCTCTAATATAATGAATTATTGAACAGAATGTAACATGCACACGCTACCAATAGTGGTACACCAATAACAATAAGTTTATTAATGTCTTTCTTAAATTGGTGATAGTAGTATCAAAGAAATAAATACTTCTTTCTTTGGTAGTGCTAAAGTATAGTGTTGAGAATTAATAACTACTTACTAACAATGAGTTTACTAGAAAGGTGAGGAGGTATACCCCTAAGGGATTTCACTATTTATAAATGTTTTTAATTTTTATTAATTTATTCCTGTTTGTTGTTTTAGGTGATCCAATTGACTTTATGTCATGGTTTCTCAATTCTCTTCACATGGCTCTTAATGGAACGAAAAAGCCAAATAGCTCCATTATTTACAAATCATTCCTTGGACATATGCGGATTTATACTAGGTAATGGGTTAATGAATTAAAAAAATATTTATATTGTGAATTAATCATAAAACTATATGAATTAATCATATAACTAAATATAATACACAACATATTAAATCTGCTATATGGAAATTGGCCAGTATTTCTTTTAATGTAAAAATTTGTGTCCATCCTTAATTAGGATTACATTGTATTATGTAGTAATAATTATAAAAGGTAAGGTATTTTTATAATACCTGTGGATGGGCCCCAATTACTCCAATAATGTGAGTCACACAACATATTAAATCTGCTATATGAGGTATTGTCCAGTATGTCTTCTTTTAATGTCAAAAATTGTGTCTGTCCTTAATTAGGATTACATTGTATTATGTACTAATAATTATAAAGAGTAGGGTATTTTTATAATTCCTGTGGATGGTCCCCAATTATATTTAAAAAAAAATGATGATCATAGATTACATATTCTACACATTGTATAGGACTTAAGTACAGACTCTGTTCGTTGATGATGATCCCAAAACTTAGAATTATAATAATTCATATCATATTCTTAATGTTTCTTATGACAAAATTTGGTAAATATTATCTTAAAAAAAAAAAAGATTTTTTTTGTCAGTTTGGTAAATGTATAGTGACTCTCTTTTTAATCAATGTTAAAGTTTGCCAAAATCATATTATTCTTCAGAAAACTACCACCTCCAGATGCAGATGATGCAGCAAAGGTAGATCTTAATAGTGAGGAATATGCTGAAATGATAACAGAATCACCATTCCTTTATTTGACTTGTGATCTGCCCCCAACGCCACTATTTACTGATGAGTTTAGAGAGAATATCATTCCACAGGTAATAAATTGTATTATATGTTAACAATAATATAGTGTAGTTATATATAACATATAAACTAATGTAGATTGCCCATAAGACTTGTTAAGTATTTGACTTTTGACTAACGGCCTTAGTTGTTTTAGTAACTTGTTTAACAGACATTGTTGGTTTTCAGGTTTGTTTCTATATTCTTCACCAGCCATCTTGAAATTTCATTCTGTTGTTTAAATGTGAATTTAGATAAAAAGTACCGCCTCTACTTGTTCTCATAATTAAATATTTGTCTTTAGATTTCGAATTGGACATGAAGCCAATTTTTAAATTACATAGTTTAGTGTTACAGAGCAGTATTCTTTAATAGCCACACATACGAATAATTTCTAAATAATTCACAATATTAAAATTGAATTCTAGTCAGTTTTTCGCTATTTCCGCAAATAATGCTTCTGTAATTTTTTTAATGAGTATCTATATATAAAGTTCCTAAATTTAATCTTAAAAAGGTCGAATCGTACTTTCGATGTTAGACAACAACAGAGCCAGCTTCATTTTATTATAATAGCCAATTACTTATTGACTCTACTTAACATATATTTTTTATCCTCGATAGGTAAATCTATATCAACTTCTTTCTAAGTTTAATGGCCAAACATCAAAAGAATATAAGACGTACAAGGAAAACTTTTTAAAAAGATTTGAAATTACGCAACTACCTCCGTATCTAATATTGTACATAAAACGGTTTACAAAAAATACATTTTTTGTTGAAAAGAATCCAACTGTGGTTAATTTTCCCGTAAAGTAAGTACTGCAATTCTATTTTTATATTTGAAAAGCAAATCTTATAGTAATGTAACAAGCATAGTTAGTAATAAAGAACATGGTCATAAGCATGAGGAGAATGTACATAAAGCACATGCAAATAAAGCACTATCAAAAGTCTGGTTGCCAGATTCATAACGTGTTGTCAACTTCTGAGAAATAACTACTACTATATATATATATATATATATATATATATATATATATATATATATATATATATATATATATATATATATATATTGATAATAATATAAAGTATATAATTATATATTATTATTATCTACATTTGCATTGCCTCTTGTGTTGCAGATGTTGATTGCTCTCCCTTAGGCTACATGCTTGCTTGTTTGCCTTTTTATCCTATAGCAGGGGTGAGCAACCTTTTTAATCAATGAGCCAATTTAAATTTTAAAATTTTTTGGCGGGCCGCACATAAAGTAACACTTATTAATAATTTGTTTCGGTTTAGTATGTACTGATGGGATAGAGTCGATAAAATAAATTCAATTTTAGAAATGCTTGGCGAGCCGCAGAAATATGTTTAACGGGCCGCATGTTGCTCATCCCTGTCCTACAGAAAAGGTTAAATTGTTTACAATATTTGAACGATCAGTTTAATGCCTTGTGCACATTGTTTTATTAATGGATCCGTTAAAACAATTACGTAAAAGATTAATAATGTTAAGGATACACGAAAATATTTATATTTCCTGTTTCAGAAATGTCGATTTCGGTGACATTTTGACACCAGAAATTAAAGCAAAACATAATGGGAAGACAATATACGAACTAGTGGGAAATATTGTCCACGATGGTACACCAGAAAAAGGAACGTACCGAGCACATGTACTGCATACGCCGACACAACAATGGTAATTAATTTTCTATTTTTTGTGTCTTAAAAATGCAGAAATCTTCTCTATATATTATCTTCAATATATTATCGATTCACACTTCAATATACTATTAATTGACATCCATCCATTAAAACAAAGAATCTTTATTTCATCATGATGTAGCAACTAATTATAGGACATGAGTGTCTGACTAATTAAGGGTTTAACCATAGTTATCATGTTAGGTATGAAGATGAGAATCTTAAATAGAGTTACTTCAAGTAAAGCTATTTACTCTTCATTACCAACCAGTGCCTGTTGTTGGGTGATTGGGATAGTTATTCATTATTAGATAGGCATCACAGCTTCAATTATTACAAAGCATGTCATGTAAGTAAGAAGAGTCAAGATGCCAAGGTCATTGTAAAATTAATATATGATTTTTATTAAAGATGTGAACAAGATATATAGGGAGAGTGAACTAATAGTAGGAATTGAAAGAATCCATACAATAAAAACCAATTTTTTGACTTTTAATGACCGAAATTAATGAGATGCAGTTTTCGTTTTTGGAGACCAAATGGTGGGAGTTTGACTGTCACCCTATTATAAATATTTGTATGGCCTACAAATACATTGAAAATGTACCCACAATATAAGTTTTGTAATCTTGGTGCAAAGTTACGAGTTTAAAGTGTTTTCATTTTCAGGTATGAAATGCAAGATCTTCATGTTACAAGTATACTTCCTCAAATGATCACACTAACAGAGGCCTACATACAAATATATGAATTGAAGCAGGACTGATATAATGAAATAAGTTGTAATAAATGTAAGAACACATTTTATTGCGTTTTATTATTGAATTATACAAATTTCTTATACTCCAGACCCATTATATGTCAAATTAGCATTTTCACTTTTATTACAAAAATCGTTATATACATAACGACTTTATTGCAGATGAATTTATACACGACCTCTTTGCAAAACATTCTTTTAAAAATATTTATTAAGGAGCTCTTTAGCTCGAGTATAAAATATAAATACATTCTTGTTTAAAAAAAATAATATTTAAATTAATTATATTATTAATACTAATATTACATTTGGAAAAAGTTTATAGATGTAAATTCTAACTTCTATTTAATTCAATATGTTTAATAGAATTTTTTTATTAAACATGATAAATGTTAGTCCTATTTATGCCATTTTGTATGGAACAAATTCATACAAACCATTATTGTTATAAGTAAAAATATAATAGTAAGAATGGGAACATAATTATCTGTGTTCATATATTTACCTAGTGTTCTATGTATTGAACAAAAATAAAGATTAGGAAACATACATTTTGCTAAGAGGTGTGCATTAAAAGGATTTACAATACTGTTTTATGTCATATAATACATATATGTGTGATAAAAATATATTAAATTGCTATGCATTTTACAGTCTGTAAATGAAATTTTAGCTAATGATATAGGATGTACATAGCTAGATAGTTCAGACGTACAAGTTTTGACATGAATGTGTCTCCAAATTTACTTCTGTATTGGGAGGCAATTTAAAAAGGAAAATCGACGATATAGTTTGATGTTGCAGCTCCAACTATTATCTACGTACAAAACACTTGATAGCTTGATGAAAGAGTTCATTGAGTAAATACTGACGCATCACACTCGGCGTAGGGGACAGTGCCATCATTTTAAAGTCATTACATACACATATTTCACAAAAAACATGACCGTGTCCCACAATATAGCCATCCCAATTTTATAAATTCTTGCTCCAATGTTAGAAATAAAATATTTCTTTTATTAGATGATACATAGGCACTTCATATATTTAGATACAAAGATTCAAAAAATTTACATTTACATTGCTTATAGAATACTTTTCATCACACCTGCTACGATAATGCAAGCAAACTTTGGCAAATTGTCAATCTGAACTATCCAGTTACAAATTTACTATGCTAGTGACTTTCTCCTTTTTTGCCTGCAACGCGTTTGAATTCTCCCATATTAGTAGTACATATTGGAGAGCCATAGAAAGCAAGGTGATCAATTTGTGTCACCTCACCACCAGATTGGTTGTCTTTTATGAATAACTGGATGTTTTGAACATTTTGGAACTTGACGAACTTCAGAGGAATTGGATTGCCTTCTAAGTCATTTGGTGAACACCTGTAAATTAATACAATTTTTAACCTATAAATAATAAAAAAGGTTACAAGTGTATATATATGTATGTATATACACATATACACACACACCCTTTGCAAAAAAATGGGTGGCTTTCATTTTTCTACATTATTGGTACAAATTAAGTTGTAAAGAGCTTTTGTTTCTTACAAAAAATATTTTTTTTTTACTTGGTGACTTTTTGAGGGTTGTTAGAAGGTTATCAGGCAACTAAAACTAACTTCTTGTTATTTTTAGTAGAATAATTTATATTTGTGACTTAAAAAAGATATCTTTTTGTCTTTTGTGATGGCAGGAAAAGCAATAAGAGGTAGTAAAACTAAAGTGCTGCTGTGTGCTCTGCTGAACATGAATCATTCAACTGTCCCGAGAACCTGGACTTGTTACTAACATACTGGTTCCATTCAGAGAAGGCAAGGTTATTAGAGAAAATGTTGCATAAAATAACCAGATGACTGCCTTTTAGTCACTAAATATTATATATATGTATGTATGTGGATATGTACACATAAAAATATGTGTATATATATATATATATATATATATATATATATATATACACATATATATACATATATACACATATATTTGTATGTGTTATATATTCAACAAAATAATTTCAATAAAAGTCCATACTCAATATCTTGAACAGATGAATTTTGTGCTGCTTGATCAAAATCAAGTGTTCTTGGTTGATTTATAAATAGTTTCACAAATTTAGGGCCCTTTTCAGCAGGTGCTTTGATTTTCAGAGAATGTAGTTTCACCACCTAGAAAAAAGATAGATTAAAACCAAAAAAAAATTCAAATCTTATCCTTTTTTACATTTCCTTTTGTTCAAAGTAATTACATATTTGTTTTAGTTGAGCATATGAACATTATTACCTGATTAAATGTTATGTTTATGATAAGTTGCTCATCACAGTCACTAGCTAAGTATCCTCCACCACTGGTCAATGCATGAGCTAGTGGATGATCATCAGTTTCATTTAAGCATTCACATTCATTTTTGGTGATGAATGTTACAAGATCCATCTGAATAAAAAAACATTATTTTTTTATTGAACTAAATACTGTACAGAATTTACATTATGGTTTCAATATATAGGTATAGACATAACATACAATGATATATTTAATATTAGAAAAACTACTAACATGTCCTGCAACACTGTTATCCTCATCACCACCTTCATCTGTGCCATAATATTGCCTCACTTTGGCTTCCAAAGTTGCTGGATCTGCTCCTTGTACGCGATCAACCCTTGTCTGCAAGAATAGATTTTTAAATATTTTAAAAATTAAATAAAAGTGTAATGGAAATAATTATAAATTTAGTGCAACACTTATATTTATTCATAGCGGTATTTATTTTATAGATAAAAAATATACTGACCCTATTTCTGTAAAATATGAAAGTAGGCATTGCACTTATGCCTTGAGCGCTTGCAGTTTCGGCACATCTATCCACATCGACTTTTAGGAACACTGCCCGTGGAAATTTAGCTGGTAGTTGTTCGAAGATCGGAGCTATTCGTTGACATGGTGGACACCTACAAAAATCATATGAAAGTTAAATCTTTAGTTAGAAACATCGGCAATGACTAGGACAATTTGATTTCTGTAAGGTTATACGAACCAAGTCGCCGTAAAATCGACAACTACGAGTTTTGTTCCAGCATTGGCCATTTCCGATTGAAAGTGAGCTTCATTTTCGATTACTGTAGCTAAACCCATAATTAAGTTAACTTTAAATGTTAAATTAAAACACAACAATCAAAGACTGATACTTCAAAATGGATGACGGATTAATGACATGACATAATGGAACAGATATTATGATACGGATTGTTTTTTTTGTTTTGAATGGTTTTACGGCTCTGGGTGAAAGTTCTTTTGAGTCCATTTTGTAAGTTTTAAAAAGTAGTGGTTCATGCAATTAATTTTATATTACTCCACTTATTCACACTAAACAAACTACACATATTGAACAATATACCACCACAACTAAACAATTGATGAAAGATATCAATATGAAATTATGAAAATGAAATGAAACTGACAAAAATAAAATGTATAATTTTAGGGGGAAAGAATTTTATTTTCTTATTTAAACTATCTAATATAGTCTAGTATAGTATATATAATAGTCTAATATGTATATATAGTCTAATATAGTAGTAAAATATAATCAAATAGCAGCATAGCAAAATAGACAGCAGATCTGGAAAGCCTCTGATAATGCAAACGTAAATTTCATGGGCAACGTAGAAGTAATTATAATTCAGTAATATATAATATTATTATTTATAATATATTTAATGATTTTTTTCTAGTGACTAAAATTGCACCGTAATGAATTTGATTTGCAAGCGGGTTTGATTAAGTAGGAATAAATGTTTATTAAACCTATGGGTAATTACTTTGAATCCCACACTTGTGATTGTGTATGCTATCTCTGTGTTGTAATAGTAATCACGATACAAGGAAATTTTTTATAGGTATATGAGTGGAAAGCGTGAAAAAACATGTTTTGTGCATGCCAAGATTCTTACAGTTAGGTTAATTTATTAACGGAAATTTTCATTTAATCATCATGGACCTGTACAGTCCACAGCTGATCATAGGCTGCCCCCTTAGCTTCGCTACTTAACTCTTATCGATCCTAGGTAAGGTTCAGTTTCTGCCAGGCATCCTGTGCAAATAGTTCGTCCGTGTAGTCGGGAGGCTTCCACAGTTCGTTTAGGTATACTTAGTCCTCACTCCAACACCCATTAATTTTAGTATAATATTTAAAACCTATTTTTCAATAAAATCAATAAATGTATTTAGTATTTACATTGAGGCAAATATAAGCTCCTAATCAAGAATCGGTTCTTTAGATTTAACATTTTATATCCATCATACAAATTCAAATTAGCCCTTTATGCCATAATACAAATATTTTTCTTGTGAATAATTTTATTTCTAAATAGATTTTTAATTTGTTAAATAATGAAAGAATAAACTACAGAGAATGATTAAAATGATCACGAGCTTAAAGCTTAGCGGTGAGCAATGAAATGAAATGATCAACAGACGCTGCCTGCGGCGTAATACACTTAATAAATGTCTTACAGTGATCCTTCTAAATCGCTCCCATTTTTAACATTAAGTTGTATTCATTGCAATGAATGAAGGAAAAAAACTCTTGTTTATTTTTAAACACTTCAAGAATAGACAAAACTGAATATAATTTATTTATATTTATATGAAGCAAGATTTATTTGCTACTGTGGGTTCGATGAATTTCGAGAACTATTGATGTGAACCATATTTTTATAACATATGTACTATCTACATAGTTTGAACAGTTAACAATAATTTTCGTAATATTAAAATGTTGCTAGTCTTTTTTTGAAAAAAAATATATTATTAACTACTTGTATGTACGGTTTGTGAACATTTTTGCTAAAAATTAAATGGATATTTTATTTAAGTGCCGTATTGCTTTGGAATTTTTTTTTATTTCATTTATGACAATTTACAAGTGAAGTTGGATGGAATATAGTAGGTCTCACTAGGCAGGCACCTTCCGATTCGGTCATTATTCAAATTTGGAATACACATATAAATACACATAAATAAGGACATACATACATAACACATAAATACACACACACATATATATACATATAATAAAATAACATAAGTGCCAGCAAGTGATGCTACTACCCTGTAAAAAAGATGTGAATTTAGTTCTTACTAAGTAATTTTATCCATTTTTTTACTTTTACTTTTTATTTCTATATTTTGCCTAGAGGGAACGCGAACTCATTGTATACTTTTGGGCCTTACTCCTGTCTTCTGATACAAGTTCTCAACGTGATATCTCTTAGGTTTGCCCCCTGTGACCCTTAAGAGAGAGTTTTGAGAAATTTGTACCTTTGACAAGATTGTTCCCGCAGCACCACCCCATGCAAGTAGGCCATAGTTAATAACAGAGTCAACCAGAGCCTACTTTACACTCCAAAAAAATTATCGCTCTAAAATTCTATGCAGTTGCCAAAATAAATAAACGAGTAAATTCAGTTTCTTGGATACGCAGAGTATGTATTGTTTACACGAAATATGTTGGACAATTATTACACCTAATTATCGAATTGATTCAATTCTTTCTATTGTAATTAAATGTACTTTTTTTTGCCTAATTCATAATGGATGTCCGGAGGCATAATTAATTATTTATAATACATCCTTTATAATATGAAGACCGTTGTTGCTCATTGAAACGAAATATATGCTAGCACAAATTATTATCAGCGTTCGTGCATTATGGTTGCAAAATGCATGGCATAAGTTATCACCAATTCTGCACCTTATCACTGCGTGGCCTACGTTAGACGACGATATTAATAATGGGAAGGGAAAAGGAAAGTAATAAGGGGAGGGACCACAGTGACTGTCGAGAGAGCGACATCGACTTGAACCACCGGCGGCGCCATAAGAAGCGTAACGCTCCACACTGGAGCTTTGTTAATATCCCGATGAGTTTAGTCACAAGGTAATTTTTAGATATCCTGAACAATGAGTGGTGTGAGTATAGAGTGAAGATTTTGACTGAGCCATCGCCCATTTCCTTCTGTATGTAATGTGAATTGATATGATGATTAAAATGTATACTGCAGAAAAAATAAATTGATCTATCTATCATTCAACAAATTGGTCCATATTTGCCTAGCTGAGCCAGCTCATTCCTTGTCTGTTATGTAGCAGTATGTATAGTCTTCAATAGACGGTGGAGACTATGGGATATGATTGTGCGCCTTTATACTGGGCTGGGGCTGATGTCTCATCCACGAGACGGCAACTATATATGATTTCCCGTATTGTTAATGTCATTATAACACACAAATAAATATCTGTTGATCATACAAATGTATATGGAATTTATGACCCAAGGCTCAGGAAACCGATATTGCGTTACTGTATCATTTAGTTTGTCAAAAAAATAAATATTTGACGATAAATATATAATAAAAAGAGCCTTATATGAAATGTTTAAGTGTTAATGGGAAAATAGTAGCTTTTCCGTTCATTACATAGGCGAGAGTATATAAAGGCGAGTATCTTGCGAACATTGTTCAGTTTCATTAGAATCTCGGAAATGAGATTGCGGTGAAATCTTGTAAAGTTTATCCTTGTACTAACATCATCATGTTGATTAGACTGTGTATGTTTGTAGTGATAAATCATTGTTTTATATCAGTTTTATTATTTCAAAAGGTGAGCGGTGGCAGTATAAATATTAAACACATGAGAAACAACACTGTTGGAACTATGATTGATATGCCCCTGAAACAAGATTTGATTTATTGTCTTAAATCACTTGAAAAAGTTTTAAAATATTATAGAAGTATGAAACATCAAATGGATTTGAATTGTGTGTTCGGTATATTTTTAGCATACGGTAAGATTTTTTCAAATTCTTTTTGTTATTGTTTATGGGGCTACAATAAACTCATAATCATCCAGCTACGGCGAAGTTAGTCCTCTTCATAGTTCGGAGTTTTTTTAGTTGTTATGAAATGAAAAAATTCGCTGAATACCAAATTGTACATAGTTTTTTAAGTTAGCAAAATGAAGTGGCAACAGGCTGGATACGTCTGTCCTGGAAACCGACGACGGATCCGTGTCTTGGTGATGAACTGTGGAATCCAGCCTAATGTTTTGACGATGTATTAAGGGTGTAGCCGAGAATCGGACTAGGTGGCGTGCGCATTGATTGATTTTATTAGTATAAAGTATGTAGACGGGATCAGCTGGTAAAAGAACTTTTAAAATCATTTTATATAAACAAGATTTTTAAAGTTTAATTTCTATCCATTGCAGATAACATTAAAAGTGCGTATATTAAGAAGCATGAAATTCTACCTATGAATTTGAACATTCGAATAGTAAAGTTATTAAATATTTTGGAGGAGTTAATGAACACTTATGAAGTAATGTTATATGCTAGCAATAATGTGCAGGAAAAGCATAGTATGACATTAAAGTATTTTTATTCAAATAATATATTATATAACTTTGCGCTTATTAACTTATTTTTTGTTTTAGTGTATTCTTTAATTAAGAATACTAGCTCTTGGATCAGACGTCTTCGCACATTTGAAGGGTCTCAACAAATAGAATTCATAAATTCAGAAGACAACATATTTAACACGAATATTCGAAAAACCTTTAAGTTGACACCCACTCCTGATGATTTTGGTGCGTATTTGTGTAATTTGTTTACAAATAAAACATATTTTTTTAGAAACAAGTTAGCAAACGACTAGGTGGTAAATAATCACCGTTGCTCATTTTAATATCAGGGGCTCTGCAGTATACGCTGTTTTTGGCAAAGGTTTAGATCAGTTCTTAATTCTTAAAGTGTGCCGCTAACCTTTAGTATGCTATGTATATAGTAAAAATTATAAGGTTTTATTTTATTACGAGTTGAGTTTAAATTAAAGAAAACGCTAATATATGTATATAGACAAGTTAAATATAATTTTCTTTTTAAATTATAAATAATATAATTTAAAAAGAAAATTATTTTACAGTTTTTTTTACATTAGTACAAATTATTTTAATTAGGAATTATCAGGAATTAAATCCATAACAAAAATATTACTTGTTTTGTAACGCGTTCTTTCTTAGAATCATAAACAGATTTTTGTGCCTCAAGTCGGTTCACATATATCAGGCTTTTTGTGTGCCGCTAAATTTTGAAATCTTTAAGTGTGCTGCGGTAAAAATAGGTTGAGAATCACTGGTTTAGATCATTGCAGGGGAAAAGGAGAGTAACGGAAAGTGTATGTTTAGTCTCTCAATGTTAAGAAAACTTTGTTGTATTTGAATTTATGTAAAACTAGCAGCGGAATTTCATAATTATTAAGGCCACTTCTTATTATGAACAGAGTAGCATAGACGTATATATAACTTGTGTACGCGGGAGGATTTTATTTATGTATTCGTAATTTTTTTGTACCATTTAAATTTCAGCGTACTATTTCTCTTTTTTTGGGGGATAAAAGGGCAAAAAAGAAATAGTATCGCATGATGGAAAGAAAATCAACGCCTCTTATAGACATCTGTAATACTATAGACTTTCCAAAAGAGTTAGAAAGGTCTTTAAAATGATGTAGTTTCGCTTTTAAAGATTTATATGTCGTTCTCATTGTTTAACGTATCAGTACGTTAAACAATGAGAACGACATATAAATCTTAACATATAAACATATAAATCTGAACTTATTGCATTTCAAAATGAAACACAGGTATATGAATATGATTACTATAAGATCGAATTGGATATACCAAAAAGTTAAGTTCATAAAAAAGCATTATTATAATATTTATATACGGAATAGTACCGATTATTTCAAGATTATTTATTTTCAGATTATTGTTTTCTTTCATTGAGTGGTAATACTGACAGAGAGGATCATGATGTATTTGTGTGTGAGCTTCCGACTTCATGCTACCATATTATATTATATGGAAGCGATTCCGGCTATATTCTTACACATAAGTAAGTATACTTTGACTCAGATACCATTTGGTGCCGAATAACCTCTCGTCTGTGATGCCACCGCGACGCGAGCAAGCTCATCCGACCGCCAAAAGTAGCACGTACGCAGCGTGGTTGTTATGATTTCTTTATCATTTTGCGGTCGAATTTTTCCGAAGCTACTTTCTAACGATATTTCGTCTTAAGCGCCGTCAATTAATAATGCCACTAAATTCGTGTTTCTAATTAGTTTTAGCTTATTTTAATAGTCTTATTGGAAAATAAATAGGATCTAACAAGTATTGAGAGGCTAGAGTACTCAAACGCCTACTCGACGGCAAACCATATGGTCGTAGAAGCCGCGGAAGGCCTAAGCTCAGATGGCCACATGGAGTCGAGGACAACTTGAAGGCAGGTCGGGTTGGAGGGAAAAAGCTAAACGAAGATCCGACTGGAAAAATGTACTGAACCAGACAGACAGGCCTACCCGCGGCTGTAATGCCTTGATGATGATGAACAAGAACTGACACGCCCCCGCGACCAGGTTTTGTGGGATACTTGCGGTGTGGTGCCACAGATGGGGTTTTTTTTCGACTAACGAAGCCACAGATAAGAGACAATAAGTTCATTTTAAAATTTTTACCCAATATAAAAATATTTTCTGTCTTAAAGTTGTGGATGCCTTAACATTTTCTATTTTAGTTGTTGATAAATAATGGTCATGCATTCCTTTGCGGAAATCCTTCATTAAAAAAAAGTTACACGTTGCTAAAATGCGCGAAGATAAAGCAGAATTATTTATATACATACGCACATGCAATAATTTATATTCCGTGTTTTCGAATCTGTATATAAATACAGAAATATACTTATCTAAATTTTTATGGAAAACAGATTGTCACGACATAATACACCAATTTTCAACAATGAGCATATTATTGAAGCGCGTTGTTGTATTTTTATTATGTTTTTGATTTTAACGATAGTGAGAAATGGATAACAATCCTGTAACTGGCCGGCTTTTTGTAAGAATTTAGACTATATGGACAGTCAAAAGTTTTTACTTAGCTAAGATCCGCGACAAGCAAAACAACATAATTTGTTATTGTTTTGCTTGTCGCGGATCTTAGCTAAGTAAAAACTTTTGACTGTCCATATAGTGATGGATTTCCGCAAAGTAACGCCTGACTCCATTAAGAATTTAGACTATTTTGTATTTTTACTGGTTCGTAAATATGTAACATTATTTTTCGAATTTATTTTTACGAAGTAAATTTTGGAAGGAATATTTCTCTATATAAATTTTAAAATTTATTTCCAGATTACTTTTGATGCTGTTAGCGTGGCACAGTAAAGGTTGCTACATATTTTCTCCACACGAGGACAAACAAGTAGCTGATGCTTTTTGTGAAAAGATGTACAACGAAGCTGAGTCTATTGCTTTGAATGGATTCAAACAGTTAGATCTTCTGATGGAACAGAGTTAGTAATTAAATTTTCTAATGAGTGTAGTTAAAACTAATAACATCCATAGCAAGTTTGACTGACAATGAGCTGGTTACGTATTCGTAGAAACGACAATTGACACATTGGTTTAATGGAGATTGCATCTTTTCAGACATAGTGTGCCTTGACGCATGCAGCTGAATATTGGGTTAGGTGGCGGTTGGGGCAAAGTGTGTTTTGTGTTGTGCTGGATTGTTGCTGGCTGATAATGATGATTGTAGTAATGTGTATGATATTGTGAAGCCAGTGCAAAAAAATTAAGCAGCAAAATAATATTAAATAAAAAAAATTTGTACATCGTGAGTTCGTAAATTCCATTGGTGGATTATTGATGTGCACCATTTCCTAGCAGAAGCATTATAAGCTTAAGCAAGAATTCTAGTAATATTTAAAAACATTGATAGTCTACTTTAAAAAAAAATGGCATAGGATTCGTTTCCCGCATCGGTCTTAATGTTGGTATGCCTAACTATGTATGTTCCGAGTCTATGTGTTCTTGGTGTTTGTGTATTGTAACGGGACCTGTGATACATGGAATCCTATGCGACCATTTTTTTAACAGCCCACTGCTGAGCACGGGCCTTTTCATTTCTGGAGGAACGGACGCTAACCCACCACGCTTGTCCAATGCGGATTGGCGGGGTTACCAGACTCGGAATAAATATTTGTAATCCATACATATATTCCGATGCGGGGATCGAACCTGCGACCATTGATTGCGAGGGCTCCGCCGCTGAGCCAATTGGTCGTCATCCTTCCTCAAACCTTTGGTCCCACCCTATGAGACTATCAGTGTATATAATGTTTATTTTGTTTTCAGTGAGTTTATGCGCTCTAGCCGGCCACTCCAAAATTCTACGGCGTTCTTGGTTCCTAATCACGCGGACTTCTCAAATGCCAAACGGCTGTTTCAGTCCCACACTTCCGACGCATTCGGTACATTCGTGGCGCAGTTCTTGTAACAATCACGTAAACGGTGTAGCCGCTGCGATGTTAGGAATGACGTCACGATATATTTTAGAGATGTACTACTAGTATAACATAGAAAAGCGAAAACTATTTAAATGTAATTATAATCGTGAATATTAATAGGTCCATGCAAAGAATTTGCTGCTTTGTACATTTTTGTTTGTTCTTTGTATTCTATATTGTTCATCAGAAAATAATGATACAAGAATATATTGTACAATATAAAGATATAAATAATTCCAAAGAGAGATGTGTTTCCGTCAACCTTATAATTAAGTTAGAAAATACCAAATCAATACATTAATTGTAAACTATGTTTTATTTTGTTTGTATAATTTAGTTTTTAATTCTTTGTTCAGTTTTTAGTAATATTATATTAAGTATGCCAATTAGAATAATATATGTAATATAATGTGATGTGTCTTTGTGAATAAATGTGTCATAGAAGGCAACTTTCTGCCGTAGTTCACGGCTCACCCTAGTTCGGTAGGCAGTAAAATAACATTGTAAACTTGTTAATAATCAATAAATATATTATTATTTCGATAAGCGTGGTGGGCAGAAATGGGAAGGCCCCGTGCCCACACCGTGAGTAATATATTAAGTGCTTATCAAAGAGAGGAGATTATGGTATTTTTTTACGCAGGTTGATAATCTGTCAGCCTTATCGAATACATGTATAGCTAGTGAGAGTAGGGAAAAGTTGGAAAAAAAGATTTTTGTCTTTCTTCTCTATCATTATAACGATAATGTATCACAAACAACTTAATTGACTCCTTCTCATACTCACGTTTTGTAGCTACGCTATAGCGTTTTATTAAGGTATTCTACTCTTTCATATATCAGAGAGAGATTTCCTTTCCTAAGATAGATATATTCTTTATTGTACGCCAAAAACAAAGTTATTCAATTATTGATTGTAATATTTATATACAAATGACGGTCTTATCGCTAATAGCTAATAATGTCGCTTAGTATACTTGACGTAAATTTAAATATTATTACATTTTTTTATGTATGAAGTATGAGTAATAAAGACATGCAAATATTTATTCTTTTATTTTCTGGAATATACACAACAGATATATATATATATATATATATATATATATATATATATATATATATATATATATATATATATATATATATATATATATATATATATATATATATATATATATATATATATATATATATATATATATTTATTTAAAAAAATTATAAAAAGTTGGTATTATGCTTATAATCTTGGGTCATGGGTTCGATAATCCAATAATAATCCAATAATAGTTATTGGACTATTGATATGAAGCATATTTTCCTTGCATAATCACTATGACGTTAATTGAAAAAGTGCGGTTTCGCCACGTAAATACGACAGGGCATTCAACAGTCGAAGGAGAATTCTAGAATAATAAAAAAAAGTATTATTTTTTTTAAGAAAGCTGTCATAAATTACTTGATTAAGGTTTAGCTCACCTACCATACGGTTTATAAGCACTGAAAGCAGATCTTCTAAGGTAGTGTCGTTGCGTAGAATAGGACCTAGCCATGTCTTCCCGTCGGTGTCGTACGATATCTCAGTAGATGGGCAGTTAGAGTCTACTAGGTTAGTAGACATTAATTAGCAATTCCGAATAGTGGTGAAAATTGCGGTGTTGATAATTATATAATGCCAAAATATCGATAGCCTTACATCATAGGTTCCCAACGGTGGCGGAACGCCCAATACTGGGTGCTGGAGCTTTTCATGGGCATGCATGGTTATGATATACCTCTATTTTAATGAGATTTACAAATATTAATATTTAATAAATGTACCCAAAACTACCTTCACTTTAACTATCAAATATTTTAAATGTAAGTATTAAAGGGTGTCCCAAATTTGTAAAAAATATGTTAGTGCGTCGCTGAGTAAAAAGGTTGAGAGCAGCTGGACAAGTCTATATTCTATTATTATTAAAATATTACCTATGAAATTAATGTTTTGTACGAAATAAAGAAAAAACGAAACAAATTCCAATGTGATGAAAACAAAACACTAATCAATAAACAAAAGACTGATTTTGATAAAGAATTCCATGTTTGTACATTAAAATTAATTTGAAATAAGAATTCATAGCCAAATATTTTTTATTTGACATGGCCAGTAGGTGTTTCAGAGCGTCAATTTTAATAGGTAAAGATTAAAACAAAGAAAAATAATCATGTTTGGTCGTATTTGCTTATAGTACTTGTTTTCAATGACGGATGTTACTCTAATTCTAATCAGATAATATTTCTATGAAGATCAATTTACTTGGTGGCGGCTTCTGCCTGCGGGGATCGAATCCGCGACCATTGTTCCGTGGGCCAAATATGATTTGTGAAAAAAAAATTGTGTAAATTTAAAATTGTTTACAATTAAAAACTTTTTATTTATAAATTATTATTAAATGAAAACCCTTTTATTACATTCCTCATGTATGTATTGTTTTCGTTGATAATTTCCATTGAATTGTGAAGGCATTCATAACAGTAAATTTAGTTTCGAGTTATTGTTAATTCAATTTTTATGCGTCATAGGAAAATTCTATCTTTACTGACTTAAGTTCCGGGTTCTGGGTTAAAATTTCAGTTTACGTAAAATTTGTACGATAGAAATAGTTTTCGACTCCCTGGAAATAGTTATTCGTAATCACCATATTGTTTTTGAAAATCACTTTTTTCGGGGGCTGCTTCTTTCTAAAGCCCATATATGATGCTGCCCGTGCCACTATTGGGCACGGGTCTTTCTTTTTCTGGAGGACGGGAGTTAAACCCACCACGTATTTCTAAGGCGGATTGATGGGATATCAAGACTCGGAATGAATATCTGTAGGCCATACATATATTTGTACCGATGAGGAAATTGAACCTGCGACCGTGTTCTCTAAAAGCGTTAGCTTCGCTATTAAATCAATTTCTTCGTTGTTGTTGTCGTCGCCGAGGAAAACTGATTGTAAAAATTCAACATCTCACATTCCTTCTTACGCTGCGAAACTATTTGATATATAAAAATATCTTTGCTCGCATTCAATTATATAATGTGAACTATAAAGGTATTTTAAAATAAACAATAGCAGTTGCATTTCATATTTTTCCTATATATCTGTATAAGGTCAATATCTTAGGAGCTTAGTCGGTTCTCTGAATCTGTGTTAATAAGACTGATAGAATATCAAATGTACGAAATATGACTCGTACAGTAATGATATGTTTTTTGCCTTTATGTGTTTGTATTCCAACTATAATTTCTGTTACAATACCTTTGAATACCACTGAGTTGGCAGTGGACACAACTGACATGAATTTGTATGGCTTAGAATCGAAATCCTTACCTGACTTGCCGCTGAAAAAGGATCTATTTGATTATATGAAATCATTAAACAAAATACTGCGTTTTTCAAATAAAAACAGATTTAGAATCGATGAGCATTTGATATTTGGTTTAAGTCTGACCTATGGTAAGAAAATTCCTATTTTTTTGTTATTTAAGTGTCCGAATATAATTTTGTTTATACTTTATTTCCATTATTATTTGTATGATTACAAATTTCGGTTGCTTAGGGTCTTGTGTTTAAGTTTGGAAAAGGCTGTACAGATATCGACAGAAACTTTATCGGGAGTGATTTAGACTGCTTTTTATTTGGCAATAAAATAAAGTTTTTACGTAAACACCTAAAAATTTTACTTTCTAATATAAATAATAATTAATATAAAGTATTATATTCTTCTTTCTTCTATATATATATATATATATATATATATATATATATATATATATATATATATATATATGTGTGTGTGTGTATGTATATATTATACATATATATGGAAATGAGACGGCGACAATGTCGTTGGTATTTATAATATTGTTTAGTTTATAGTATTTTTGGTTAATGATGTATTGTGCTACTGTTTGTTGCCCTTTAATAAACCAGAAAAAAATCTTTGCACTTGCAAAGATTTTTTTCTGGATGGATTCTTTAAAGAAGCGGGTGAAATTGAACACTATTATCTTTATTAATCTCATCGTTATAACGCTACGCACACTATTATTAATCTCATCGTTGATTACTTTATAATTTTTAATAATTTCCGTATCTATTTACACTTAGTCTACTTTGGAATATAAAGTCATTAAATTCAGATAACCTGAGAAGTATACATCGGACCAAGGTTAAACTGCTGAGAAAGAATTTACGTATCTATTTGAAAAAAATGATGTGGACTGCTGGTGATATTATATCGCATTTCTTTTCTGCCGTGAACAGAAGTGAGACTGTATCCAATGTTACATCTCAAAAGAGTAAGTAAAGTTAAATTAAAGACAATTTATAAAAAGTATAACAAACACGACTATAAATTAACTAAATAGAAATTTAAAAATAAAATATAAAACTCAGTGTTAGATTTTATGTAAAAGGAGAGTTTCCATTTACATAAATATACCTTTCATTCCAAACTACATATATAAAAATAGTCAGCCTTAATTTTTTTTCTACAGCCCATGTAGTATTTCACACTGCTGATCCCAGCCTACCACGCTTGTCCAATGCGAATTGGCGGAGACACGGAATATATATCTGTAAGCTATACATATATTTATTCCGATGCCGAGATCGAACCCGCGAACATTGACTCCGTGGAAGGGGGACCTCGCCACTTAGCTAATTGGTCGTCGTAAGACGGAATGTCTTTATATTACATATATAATCACTGAAGAATCGGGGGAGGTATATAGAACGTAAATAGAACGTTAAGTATACGTAGGTTTCTAATTTAATTTTTTGTTTTAGTTTCTTTGATTTCCAATAGATTGTTCTGGGCCAGAAGTATACACAGTTTTGATGTACCTCAGCAGAATGATTTTGTCGGTATTGAAGAATTTAAGAAAATTTACACTGACTGGAGGAAATATTCATTGAATGTGAATCATTTATATTCTTGGAAACCCACGCCCAAAGATTCTGGTAATACATATAAGATGTATCCCTATTATTATTTTTGCTCAAATATTAAGTTTACACCTGTGTATAATATTATGACGATATATTATACACAGCTGTATAATGTCCCATTTCTGCTCCACAGTACCTTCCAATTTCCGAAGGAATGGATATTAAGCTACTACGCTTGTCCAAGGTTGATTGGCGAAGTATTCAGATTCGCAATAAATGCTTGTAGGCCATACATATCTGTATCATAATGTGGGAAACGAACTCACGACCACTGAGCCGAAGGCTTTAAATTTAGCATGTAGCAATACATACATATAGTCATGCCTGTCTTCCTGTAGGGTTAGGCAGAGGCCACAGATCTCTATCCACAACAATCCCGATACACCTTCCTTGCTTCCTTCACACTCATTCAACTTTTCATCCATCCTTCCTTTCACATTCATCGTAGCGAAACGGCTCTCCGTTCGTCGCTTCTCGCCCTCGTGGGAATAAAGACGTGATGGGTGCCGAACCACGTCGCGGAAATTGTTCACATTGTGTAATTACATGTGTGGTTTTATCAATAACACAAACATGTGTGTAATCGCGTGAATCCTACACTTTAAGTCTGCAATAGAATTAAGTATCAAAATTTG
This sequence comes from Baronia brevicornis, assembly GCA_031353405.1. NCBI lineage: Eukaryota > Metazoa > Arthropoda > Insecta > Lepidoptera > Papilionidae > Baronia > Baronia brevicornis. The sequence goes on along the minus strand of JASFAT010003687.1, from coordinate 68,359 downwards.
TTTTTTGTCTCTAGTTTTGTTTGTATAAATATATTGTTTTATTCTTGTTCAGTATTTGGTTCAAAATGTTTTATTACTGTATTGTAACAGGTTTTAATTAGTTGTGATTTTATTATTATTAATTTAATAATTTGAATATTTTCAAAAGTATTTATATGTACACACACACACACACACACACATATATATATATATATATATATATATATATATATATATATATGCGCACCTACTCAGAATAAATGGCAATAGGTCCTATACACTACTATTTATCCCGATGCGGGAATCGAACCCGCGACTATTGATTACGAAAGCGTAAATGATTTATCAGTAAGTAGTAAGTTATTTATATATAATAATTATTAATATCGGCGGTCTTATCGTTAATAGCGATTTCTTCCAGATAACCGTTTGGTTATCTGGAAGAAATTAACCTAAAAAGGAAAAAAAAAATCGGAGACAGTCATGAGGACTGCCGACAGAAGTGAAAACTTAAAACTGCATTTCGAAATTTCAAACTAATTGTAATATTATATGAATTATATAAGTAAATAAAAATTGAAGTCTTAATAATAAATAAATAAATAATTTTAATAGTATATACGCATATATCATTTAACGCGGCTATAGAAGTTTTCACTTCAATAATGTTTTAAAATTCTATCTTACCAGGTGGTAGCTATGAGATTATTGCTTAGTTTAATTACGACAAACAATTTAAATAATTTGCATTAAGTGGCGAATATTCGATCCAAACCAAAAGCTTACAAATGATAGTTAATTTTTCTTAAAGACGACTGCTTGGTGTCTTTGGCTTCGAATGGCGAGGGCGTTTCTAATTGTACGCTTAAGGAATCCTGTTACGACATGCTCAAATACGGTACCGACTTCGGCTACGCACTTACCAAGAGGTGAGTTAAAGGAAGTTTTTCGTTAACCATGTATACATATGTTTGTATTATTTTTGCCTGAAATGACCTATTTATCTATATTTATGTCTTAATAAAGTTTTTTCTATTCTATTCTAAGAAAACTTTTCTTAAAATACGTATATGCTTATATATTGATACAGTATAATATGAATATCATAAAAGCCGATTAAAAAGGTTTTTAAAAATTAAAAGTGTTAATCAAAGATTTTTGGTGGTACAAAAAATTGCCTTTGTAATGTACAAAGGCAATTACTGTTCCTAAAAAGATTATTGATTTCTATTGACAGTGATATAATCGTTAACAGCTCAACCAGTACATTGCTATTTGCAGACTATTTATAATATGGAGTTTTTTTTTTAATTCTATTATTATATTATAAACATTCTATTATTGCATACTGGGGTCAGACATAAACGAGTAGAATTGCTCTAATCTTTATGTCATTGTATTAACAATAGTGTCTACCTGAGTATTTATAATTAAATTAATGCTAAGGTTATTGCACATACAAACTCCTCGTAATTTCTCTGTCTTATGTCGGTGTCACATGAGGTGACATCAGGCAAGGCAAAAACACGCGACTGAATCGCATGGCGCTGAACTCCTAGTCATCCAGGATGGGGATGGAACCTATTTTTATGGCCTGTAGACTGATGGTAGACTTTGCAGTAAGACAATTAAAACAATTGAGACAACGTAAAAATAATTACTTTCAGACTGCTTTGGATATTGCTAGCTAAGCATGGGCGAGGATGCCGTATATTTTCTTCAGAGGGTGACAAAAGTTTAGCCGATAGTCTCTGTGAAAAGGCATTCAATGAAGCCACATACATCGCTACAAACGAATACAAGCACCTTGGACTAATGCTTGAAGAAAGTGAGTATATACATATCTCTGTCATACACTCGTAGACGAATGAGATAGTTTTTATTGTATAGGAAGGGAATATGTTTTGCAGTAACCCGGCGTCTGAGTAACTTAGCTACCACGCTACGTACAGTGAGCGGTTGAGTTCCGAAGGCCCAACATCCTTTACCATAAACTTTATGCTATATCAATATCCATATCAGCCTACGGCAGTCCACTGCTGGACATAGGCCTCACTCAAGGCGCGCTACCTAACCCGATCTTCAGCTACACGCATCCAGTCTCTGTCAGCCGCCTTGCGCAAATCGTTGCTCCATCTAGCAGGGGGGCATCCCGCACTACATTTGCCGAGTCGCGGTCTCCACTACAGCACTCGTCTGCTCCAATGATTGTCGGTTCTCCGACAAACGTGTCCAGTTCATTGCCACTTCAGTCTGCTAACTTGAAGAGCTATGTCGGTGACTCTGGTTCTCCGGCGAATTTTTTAATTTCGAATTCTATCTATCCACTCGAAAAACTTCGATCATAGCCCTCTCCATAGTCCTCTGAGTATAGGTCTCCCCATAGCTATAAATTGCATGTTTAATGGAAAAGTATAGACATGGTACAAATTTTAAATAACGTATTGTATACATGTAACAACTGTACTGTGAAAATAAACTATAATAACTTATTTCTTTTTAGTGTGCTATTGCGCCTTAGCTGGCCATACAGAAATGCTTCGTCGCTCTTGGCTGTCGGATATCCTTCGATATCAAATGCCATATGGCTGCTTCGGGTCTGTTCCGTACAGAAAAGCTTCAGTAGACAATATCTGCAGCAACACAGTTACTGCTGCAGCTGCTGGAACCTTGGCTATGGCGTCTAGATTTATTGTTGAAATGTATTATTACTAAATAAAATTACGACTATGGTGTACACTAAACTTGTATATTCTTAGGTTATATGTAACATTTAAGTGTTTAATGTGTAAAACTACTTTGTAACATGTAGGTATATAATGTAATATGTAAACTGCAAAATATCAAATACATATAATTTGTTCTTTTTTTAATATATCAATAAACTTGATCACGAAAAAATTCTTTATACTTAAATAATTTTTTGAACCTGTTTACTTATGTTTTTTGGCTATTGCAATGAGCAAGGGTTTCACCTGGTTATAAATAATCACCACCACCAACTTCATCTCTGTACAGTTACAAATTCAGATGTCCAGAATCCAGTGCTTATAGTTTAAAAATGTACACCAATATTATTCTATAATAAAGAAAGTTGAAACCCGACTACTTGCTTACCTTAGGATAAGAATGTTAATAATGAGAAGGGGAATAAGGATTTAATGGGAGAGGGAGAAGGAAATAATAAGACCTCTCCCATTCTTATATCTTATATATGTATATAATATCGACACGTTCACTTTTTGTATGTTTCCAACTCACCCCACCTCCTCTTCGCGATTAAACGTCGTGATGAACAGATCTTTTTTGTTTACCTGACTTTCTATCTAATAAAAGGAGAGAGTGAGTGAGAGAGAGAAGAAGGAAGTAAAGGAAGGGGAAAGGATTGACTCCCCGGATAACTATCTTGTACAAAATGTGGTGACAGAGAGATGTTGCCACTTTATGTCAGTATTCTCTAAGGGTGTGTGGTATTTCCCCAACCGGCCAGCTACATTCGTAACAATATAAATGATATCATTGGAAAAGAATTTCTTGATCATTGTTCACATAACAGAAATATGGCATTGTTGTGCAACATCAACGACAGGAACGAAATAACAAAATATTTATTGTTTTCTCTGAGCTATTATAGAAATGTCGCAAACAATTCTTAGTCTTAATCCAATATCGGTGTGGGTGATACGTAAAAGCGAGTTACATTTTTACCACCATGTTATCTTTGCCTATTTTGAATTATAAACTGTTATGTGTTTTCATTATAGTATTACTTTTTTATGAAGCGGCAAATACATCGGATGATTTGCCAGCCAAAGAGAATTTAAGAGACTATTTCAATTCACTGGGTCTACTATTAGATTACCTATTCGGCGCTGTGTTAAGAAATGACAGTAAATGGGATGAAAATCTATTATTTTCTGTAACACTTGCTTACGGTAAGAAGTGTTTTTCATAATTCGCATTCATCTAAAATGAGTTTGTTCGAAAATACAAAAATATAAATGAATATGCTATACGTGTGAAAAATCTAACCAAAACAATTATTGAAACCTTAAAAATTTTCACCTAGAAACCTTAAATATTTTCTAAGTAATAATTATTTCAAAAATTTCCTCAAAAATAATAATTATTTCAAAAAGTTTTTTTTCGTAAAACGTTAAACCTTAGTAATTACGGGTGCTAACGAAGTTGTTAGAAACATCTTGTATGCAGCAAAATTACTTTAATCAGATTTTTGACTTTGATACATTGCAGATAATATAGAAAAAGCTATTGCCGCGAAGCAGAAATTACCTAGCGGTCTTAAAAATGAATTAGAAAGTTCGCAAGCCTCTCTTAATCTACTGAAGGAAAAGCTGCGTACAAGATTAAAGCGCAACACTACGAAAACGGAATATTTGAACTTGGGTATGGGCTGAGAAAATTACAAATAAATGAAACAACATTACAATTTCAGTAATGCTACCTTATAGCGAGGAGGTATCACTCCGGCCTTGATTTATAGTTCACACGGGAACATAGGCACCTGTACGTATGTATGTAGACTACTGCATTGTAATGTGTATGCAGATCCTTTATAAAGTTGTTTGACCACTTTTTAGTGATGTATAATTTGTCCTTCATATAATTGCATTCGAAGATGTTAATGCTGGTAGCCTTTTGGCTTTAACAGCTTTATCGAATACTGGGCCCGTGGGCTCGGAGACAGTGGGCAAGGTTCCTTCGAATGTACAAACAATTGTGTCAAGGTTGAATATGAAAATTTGTTTAATAAGCAATAATTGTATGAACACCAATAATCTGTTTGCTTCACCAATTCATGCCTTGAGGCTCGATCTCACACCCCTGTGGGCGTGGATGTCCCCATATAATTTTTATTACAAACTGAAAGTCGCTCAGAGGGCTATTTAAGGATAGGGTTGTACTGTGCTTCGAATCAATCGGGGACGTCCACACCCCGCGCAGAGGTGTGGGATCGAGCCTCGGGGATAAACCCCACTGCTCGTGCAGCAACTCAATGGGGCAACCGCCCTCCGGTCTTAGGTGCCGCTATTCCTAGCGGCTTTTGGGCGTCCTTTAACGACTTCGCGTCGTCGAGATATGGCTGAACCTATTCCTACGTTGGGTCCGTCGCTGGCCCTCTTCCCTCGCGGGAGCCAGGAGTCGACAGGAGGATTTCGCGTGGGAGTGGACGTCCCTCAGGTGGGCGAGCGTGAAGGGGAGCAAAATTATTAAGGTGTGGGTGTGGTCCATTGTCGGCTCGGTCGAACATCTTCCGAGCCAACAGAGTTTCTCTGTCGAATGTGTTTAGTCCTTAACAGCGCCATCTGCGGGATGTTGTCTGCACTATTACGTGCCACAACATCCTAATTGGCAGTCGGGCTCAGTGTTGATGTGTATGGGAAGTTTGAAACCCTTTTTGCTGGATGGCGCTGCTTACGCTCGGGTTGTTTTTAATATATGTATCCTACGAACGAAGTCCTACGAGCCCAAGGCAAGAGAGGTCTTGCTATGTAACTGCCAAATAAAACACACGACTATTTGAAGCGACTCTTAATTTCACCCGTTTATGTCTCAAATTGCGACAGAATGTAAATATAGTTAATAATGTAATTCGTAAATATAGTTCTGCGAGTTCGAGTTTTAGCATTGCTACAATGCGGTGGCTCTATTCTATATCGGGAACACACTCTCTCTTCTCTGGTTGATCCTTCATGTCTGAAGATCGTGATCACCAGACTTCTCTCAGCGGTTCGTTAAGCTCTTCCATTTCATGTAAAACTTGTTAGCTGTTTTCTTCTTGACTTTCATGGTGATTTTCTTGGAAATTAAGTGCAGTCGTTTCCCGTTACCTTCTGCACCAAACATTTTTTTGGAGTTATTTAGACCTTAAGAGACCGCTTCCGACCGGTTTCTCGATCAGTTGTATGGTTATACCGCTATTGCTTGGTAACCAGAGCCTCGTTTGTTATCTAGCAGGGAGCACCCGGTACCCGCCGCCGTCGCCGAAGCGTGTGCATGTGAGGTTGACTTGGGCCGGTTAAAATGTTATTACAGTTGTTCCTTTTACTCCCCGTCCCCGTGAGGAACACAGTATCGTTAAATTATAATTTATAATTAAATAAAAATTATGATAATTGAAACATAGGTTTATGAGTAATAACTTGTTATTGTTTTAGAACTATCTCTGTTTGTGAATACAGCGTATTGGATAAAGCAAATGCGTAAATATCGTATTTACGAACATCCGAATGTGAAAAGTGTGCACGATATCTACGTTAATGTGTCACCTAGGCCTCTGAGTGCTACCGTCAAAAATGTATGGCGGCTGAGCTTTAGAAAGCATATTGGTAATGTTTTTAAATATTACTACTTATTAAAGAACTTGTAATGTGTGATTAGTTAAAGACAACAAGTAAATTTTAAATTATGATGTGGAAGAGCCACGCTGTGAGCAGTTTTTGTCTTGGAATCGGGATAGAGCAGCCTGTTCGGGGAAGTACCATTCTCTCGCAAAAGACCAATGTCTGAGTTATGCCTTTACTGTATTCTAATATTTTTTTTTGGGATAGAATGGCAAACGAGCAGGCGTGTCACCTGATGGAAAGCAATCAACGCCGCCCATAGACTTCCACAGTGCCATAGACAGTGCGGAAACGTTGCAGACCTTTAAGGAAAGTGTCATTATGGGAGTGGAAATGGGAGGGGAAGGGTAGAGGGAGGGGGAGGGTGTTGGGCCTCCGGAACTCGGCCGCAGACCGTACGAAGCGCGGTAGTAATGTTGGTTATTAATCACAAGATACTTAATCATGTTTTTTTAAATATTTTCAGATAATTGTTTCATCCTTTTGGCGAAAAATCCTGTTAATACACCAAAGTGCTCTCTTGACGACATTTGTTACGCATCATTGGTATATGGTCCTAATTTTGACGAGATCCTTTCTTATCGGTGAGCTATACGCTATTTGCTTCTTAAGACAGAATGAACAGGAAGCTTCTAAATTGTACAATTTTGAAGGAGCTCTTTTCACCACCTCAATGTTTTATTTAAATTGGGAATCAATATTTAAGTTATTTGTTGGACAAATTGAGACTGTTAGTTTTATATTGTACATACATATCAACACGCCTGTTTCCCGTAGCGGTACAACAGATCTCCATCTGGTACGATCTTAAAATCAGCATACTTTCCTTGCCTCCTCCACACTCATTACTCTCCTCATGCAAGCCTGCCGATTAAGAGTACTCTTGACCTGGCCTTAAATTAAATTATAAGTAGTTAACAACAAAACAAAAAAACAACGGGTACTGAGAAGTCAGCTTTAAATTTACAAACACAAAACGTACGCCAATCTTTACGAATTTAATATGTGGTTGACAATACATTTATTTTGTACCCGTGTAAAATACGTCATGGGCATTTCTCTCTTATTATTCTTTTAGTAAAATTGATCTTAACCTGGATCGTAACTCTATTGGTTTGTTTGTTAGTTTGTTTATTATTAAAAAAATAATTAATTTAAAAAAAAATATTCTATTCAGGTGTGCAATTCTTTTGGTGTTGCCCATTTTTATGGGTGACAGTTTTTCTTACTGGTTTGCCTTCCTATTGCGTAAAAAATGAAGTTGTTTTAATAAATATAATGTAAAAAATCTTTTTCCAGATTACTTTTACTGCTAATGGCTCACCATGGACGGGGCTGCTCGATATTTTCTAAACACACGGATATAAAAAAAATTAACAAATTGTGTGCAAATGCTTTCAATGAAACCAATTACTTCGTTAACACTAAACATGAAGCTACTAGATTAGTATTAGCTACTGTATTATCCCATAGTAAGTATTACTTTAAATTCGTTTCAGTAGTACAAGTAAATATTTCAATTTTGTGACGAGTAATTAACTTAATACAACATAACTGTGAGCTTTAAGTTCTGAGCCCAAATTTTAGTTGTAGCTAATATAATTATATTTCAATTCACAATAATCAGTTACTGAGTCTGTGGCTGTAATTAATTGATTATGTATGATACTTGCCCAGACGAGCCAGCCTATTCATGCTGCTTCAGACAATAGTTTTGATACTTTGAAAATTTTTGACACATAATCACTATAAATATTTTGAAACTTGATATTTAAGTTCAATTTTGCGAATTTTAAGTGGCTCTTAATTTAAGCAAACCTATTTAAATGCCTTCTTATAATATATAAATTGTTTTAATATATAGCAATTTACGCATTCGCATATTTGCTAAATAAAAATTGCAGGCGCCGTTTCTTATAATGTTAAATTTTCGAATACGTTATTAATGGAATACTTTAGAAATTCAAATTTTGATTTATTCTACCTAAAATTTATAAGTATATCAACATAAATATTTTTTGTAATTTGAAACTGTATATAATACTTTATTAAACATGAATCTTTTTTTCTTAGTCGTAGAGATTACTATGATGTTATGTGCTGATAATTATGAACAACTGCATATATGTATATAATAGCATCGCATCGGCTCGCAACTTCTATGGGCTAATCCTTCCTACTTAGGGAGTTTGCGGCTTCTGGAGAATGTAATGCTACTAATATTGAAATGTAGATACATAACAGTGATGAACCCTTCAAGGAGCTTAAAACTGAAGCGACTTATCGGACGACCGAACTATTGGACTCTTCAAAAAAGAAGCCCAGCAACACTTTTGCAATGCGTCTGATGTTGCAGATATCTGTTGACTGGGTTGATTGTTTTCAGCAACATTCTTGTCGTTTACTTTAGAAAAATTGTTGCGGTTGTTGTTGTATTAATATTTCCAACTTAGGAGACATTTTTTAAACTTTCACTTGTTAAACCTCCAAGACGGTGATTACATGGTGTCCTAAAAAGTAATAGTTGAGTTTCAATATAATAAACTAGCGAAGTTTCTACTTCGATCTCTTCATACCTGTAGTTAGTACCTATTTATCTAGTAATCAATAATGTATTCAATAATGATGCGATTATCCCAACAGTGTCTCTCTGCGCGTTAGCTGGCCACGCTGAAATTCTACGTCGTGAATGGATTGAAACTGTTCTAAAACGCCAGACACAGTACGGTTGTATAAGTCCTTTTGGGAATAAGATAATATACGATAAAAAATATAAGATAGAGATGAACGACATGTGTGATCTCGATGTGCTGACTGACGGGTTGGCTGTTTCATCATTAGCATCAGTAGTGAGGTACATTGTAGAAAGATATTATTGATGAATTATTATACAGCAATATTAAAATATTTATTATATTATATTATATTTAATAAATTTTTAACAAATATCATTTTGTATTCTTTATCTACATATTTATAGACATCTTTATGTACTATTGAATTAGTTAGAGGTAAATAAGAGATGGAAAATCTATGCTCATACATTCTCTTATAAGCTTCGAAATGAAGAAATCCGTCAGTGAACTAAAACTATCGATAGAGTTCTTCCATTCAGCAAACTGGAGTGGCCGTTGGCTGGTGAACAACTGAGAAACATTGGAGTAGACGAGTGTTGGGGTGGAGGTTGTTAGGTCCTTGGGTTAGGTTACATATAATAAGCTGTGTGAAGAGTTAGCTGAGTTTAGAGTTTGAAGTTAGAATAGCTGAGTTTAGAGTTTGAAGTTAGAAGACACAGTCGTCCCTCGTCCACTTCTACAAGAGTTGTCGGTTCTCCAGAAAATGTGACCAGTGTATTTTCAAATCAATTTAACTAAGTCTAAAAGCTATATCGGCAACTTTGATTCTCTGACAGATTTCTATAAAGAAATATATACGTATATAAATACGTAGTAGGTATAGACAGTTGAAGTAATAGGTAAGTGTTATAAATAGATCGGTTTTGCTATTAGCTGAATGATTTTATTTATACTTGCTTTAAGTTACGTACATATAGCCTTATATTTCTTCCTGACTTATACGTTTACTTCACGGCGAACATCGAAAGTGACAACCTGTCTGGACGGCCTCGTTGCACATAATAATCTCGATTGCCAATGTCGACCGGAACCATCGACATCCGACTCGATTGCGTCACACACTTCCGGTCCTCAGGGAGTGTCTCTTAGGAATAATAATTCGAGTCAGCAATAAAAAAATACTTTTCAATAAAACTACCGTCCACATAATAATAAGTCATCGATATAAACTGTAGTGATCATGGGCTGGTGAAGTTTGACGGAGAACCAGCCAGCCAAGAATAGACAACTGCTGAATTGGAGACTTGATGTCTATGGGCGGCATTGATTGCTTTCCATCAGGTGACAAGCCTGCTTCTTTACCTTTCAATCTTATAAAAAACCGTGTTTTGACAAAAATAGTGTTAGACACCCTCCGTCCATATGGACCTGTCTGCGTAGGCTAGCGGGTAGAGACTGGATGCGTATAGTTAAGTGGTACGCTTTGGGGTAGGCCTATGTCTACAATGATGATGAATATAAGTAATACCAGCGCCATAACCAGTTGTATGTTTTTAATCTTGAAGTCTTGGCTACGTAATATCAGGGAGTGGATAGCGACGGGATAGTGAGTGCTCCAGAACTACTTGTGCTGAGTTGGCTGCCAACCTTCGCAAGTCGGAGAAGTACTCATAGAAGAAGATATATATTTATTGTTTTAAGTACGAATTTATTTCTCTGTGAGGTTCTCGGCATCTCAGAGAGACACTTGACTAACAACGACGAACACCATCTATCTTAGTCATATACCAACCTGAAGTCCCCCATCCACCTGCCAAGCGTGGAGATTACAGCTGTATCACTAATTTCTGAAGAAGGCCAATGTGCAGCAATGGTTTCTTATCACTATACACATACATGTCCTCACTAGATTACAATTGATGGAGTCACACGTTTCTTAGCGGAAATCTATTACAAAGTTGAACAAATAAACTGATCCGCGAACACAAACCGAAAAAACATTGTGTGTTTGTGGAGAGGTTTATAAGGTTTTGTTTTGGTTGTCTTTCGTAGAGTCTACTACACCTCAATATGTCTCGTGTCGAGGCGAAACGCGTTGTGTTTATAGTGAAAAGTGGGAGGTAGTGTGTGTTTGACTTTGTAAACGTTGGTCATCATGATAAGGTGCTGGAGGATTTGTTGTCGGCCATATTGGGAATTAAACTTGTAATTCTCTGTATACTTCTCCGCAAATACACAATATTATTTTATCAATTTGTGTTCGCTATAATCTTCACTATAATGTTAGTATTTTGGAATAGCTTTATTTTTTTCGTATTGTAATACATAAAATCATTATTCTTAAAAAAATTAAAAAACAAGTTTGTATATAAGTGAGTAAATGTTTACATAAATACAGTTTCGTTGTTTGGATGCGTAATCTCAGATGCAGTCGACAATTGGCGTAAAAGAAAAGTGACAGTATCGACGATCTCGGGCCCAGTATTCGATAAAGCTGTTAAAGCTAATAGGTTACCAGCATTAACATCTTCGAATCAATCGACGACCTTTTATGTTAAAAAAAAAGACACTGTAGATTCGACGTGTTTGCTATTACTTACAATGGTCGCCGCTGATCAAAATCTCATTACGTGCCTATAGCAATTTTGTCATTAATAACTTAACCACGCAAGGGGACAATTTGTATGTGTGAACGTCACTGGAGTTTTGGGTTCAATACCATGTTAATAGAATCATGTATGTGAATGTAAAGTGTAAAAATCCTTCCCTCTGTTTTATTACAAGATGTTTTAATTAAATTCAATAACATATAACAATATACGTCTCTATTTTTAGAATACTGAATACTTTTATACGTTAAAGAGAAATTTTGTCAAAGAGCCATGACATTCAATTATTTTTTTAAATTGGAGAAAAATTTGCATAATGCATCACAGAAATACAATATCAAAACACATTTACAAAACTCCCCCATATTAAGTGCCCAAACCATATCGATATAGTAGTTTTCATTATCTCACATTGAAGGCGATATGTGAGATATGTGAGATAATGAAAACTGCTTGTTTCTACTTTTAATTGGTCTGTAATCTTACTCAAATTACATACTCGAAAATTAATTTTTATTTTTTAAACAGCTTTTATTTTAAGTAAGCTTTGACCCTGAAACCTTGACTCGTGTGTTCTGACCTCTAAGCCGAACGAGTGTCGTCGAATAAGAAACAAATAAATATTATTTTCAGTGTACCAACATAATATGATTTGTTTTTAATATTGTTCCTAACCTTTACTGATTTTCAATGCGTTTTTAATTGCGTTGTCTTTTAAAATTTTACTCCAATCGATGTTTGGTATCCAAAGCTTTATCGATAATTATTGTTCTATTGTATTGTTAACCGTTAGTATATTATTAAATGTGGAATTAAAGGATTGTGTTATATTGTTTTACTATTTAAAATAAGAAATTTTGCCTGTGGGTTAGCTCACTGTTTGTCCCGAGCGCGGATAAAGTGAGGATAGCTCATCGCAGAGCTGACTAACCAACACGGTTAAAAGATCCAAGTTCAGAATTCCCACGAAAAAGTAACGGCCTGATTTCTACACCACGACCCAGCCAACGAAAGCGGAATAACCGATATACTATGTGTTTCGGAAGTTACAATAAACAAACAATGCTCCAAGCTGATAAAATGAAAGATTTAGCTAGAGAAATCGAACAGTTGTCCAGGAAGTTAGGTGCTAGGGTACGGGATGTATTGAGACAGCATGGAAGACCCAAGAACTGATGGAAAGTCTAGTGGAAGGCTACTTTGAGAAAGAATATCAACTAGAGAAGGGTTGTTCAGAAGAGAACTCAGGAGGCTAACCGTGGAGGAGGCCAAAACCCACACCGAGTTGTAGCGTCAGAGAGCTATGATTATAATTTGCAAATAAGAAATGTCAAAGTAATATTGAATGATTTGCCACCTGCGGTGTTCCCACCTAATTATGACAAGAGACGAGCGTATGTGTTCGCAAAAGGTCGGCAACGCATCTGAAACGCGGTTGTCTATGGGCGGCGGTGATCACTTACCAACTGATGACCCGCATACTCGTTTGCCTGTTCTAGTATAAAAAATGGTACTATCTTTGTTTATTAATATATTTTTTTCTTCTCTATCAGTATAATGATCATGTATCACCAAACTACATAAAATTATTTTTTTACCACTGTGTCCATCCTACGGTTGTCGCTATTAGCGATAAGGCCGCCATTTGTATATAAATATTACAATCAATAATCGTATAACATAATGACAGTAAATGAGAGTATTATTTTTATAGGATAGAGCTTTTGCGACATGAGTAGGCTTATTCTTCGAAGGTTCCAATGTCGTATCGGTACGAAAATACCGCTGAAGGTAGCTTGGTTCCATAGAGTCGTGGTGTGTGGAATGCAATTTTGGGAAAAACTCACCATACTGGATCGCCATTAGTTTAGATAGCGATCCAGTACTGACGGTACCTTATCATTCGAGTCTATCTATTCATGTCGTAGCATACTTCTACGGTTTATTATTACCATTTTGATTGTGTAGTAGGCATATAATCGTAACCAAGTCAAGAATATATTAATACGTACATATACATTGATGCAACCATAGCTTTTTTATATAAAAGGGTAGAGGAATTATAATACCGTAAGTGCACTTTTTTTAATTATAATTAGTTACGTTTTATTTGGCGTCGGTATCGCCATATATCAGCGAACCGGAATGCTCGGGCTATGTAAGGTCTAATTTGCTTGTTTTCAAATTAAAATTCGGCTCAAGTTCCCCTGGGACCATCCTATAATTCATTGTCCACGAGTAACGGTACTATCACGCGCGCATCACGGTCTCGCATTTTAATATTCCCATTATAAATGCTTTGGCGTGACCTTATAGCCCTCAATTTATGTGTGACGAAAAAAATTGGGTTGTACACTGTATACAGTGGACCATTGATAGTCCGACAAACGTTTTGCAGGGCGATGTTGGACTATCGAATTCGTGTGATTGTAGTCCTGGATTTTTTTTATTACCTTGTAATTCTATAAATTACAAATCAAAGAACGTACCGTAGTACGTGTGGACAGTCAAAAGTTTTACTTAGCTAAGATCCGCGACAAGCAAACAATAACAGAAGATTAATAATGTGTGTTTTCTTGCTGGATGAAGTGGATTTATTTGGAACTTAAACCAAAAACTTAACGAAAACGGCTAGCAACTCTTCACCCACCAACCACTATACACAACACCAAACACACACTATCACTTTTCCACCTTGTAACCGACACGTGTTTTGCCTCAACACGAGGCATCTTCAGGTAAAGTAGACTCTACGGAAGACAATAACAGAAAAGTTTTCGGTTGCCTTCCGTAGAGAAACACTCACAAAGAAAAACACACATTATTAATTTTCTGTTATTGTTTGCTTGTCGGGGTCTTAGTTAAGTAAAACTTTTGACTGTCCACATAGCGATGGATTTCCGCAAAGAAACGCCTGACTCCATTAATCGTATCATAGTACGTTTTAGTTTTAGTTTTATAAAGGTTTCACTTCTACCGCATGTGAAATGCATATATTTGTTTTATTGTAAGATATTATTATTTAAAGCTTAGAGCTTTGATAGTTTACTGAATAAAATAAGATCTATACATTGCAAACGAATTCGAACAATTGTCCAAGACTTTACTAGTGTGGAACTAGTAGTTTTCGCGAATTTTTAAAATATCCCTTGAATCGATAATTAGGAGTTATGTCACGACCGTAATTACCACTATCAGTGTTAGTTAGTGAATGTAATATTCATATCTAAAGACGCCTGTTGAATAATATTCGTGTATTTTTACGTGCCGATACTGCTTCATAGAAATCGTTCAACTTTTTTACATTCAAAATGTTTAACATCCTGAATTGTTTGAGTGCGATTTGCGAATAAGTGGACAGGAAATCGATATTCGTTACTTAAAAATTTTTATGAAGAAGACGACCGGCAAGGTTTTCATAGTAATGTACTCTAATCTGAAGGTGGTAAAATTGACGATTAATTAATTAACGATTAGTGTTAATTAATTAATCGTCAATTTTACCACCTTCAGATTTCCACCTGTTTCGGCCTCAGCAAAATTCTTTAAGCAATCTCAGATTAACATCAAGAGAGGACTGCTATAACTGCTTGCCATGTTTCAGAAGGCCCAAAATTTCTACAGCATCGGTATCATGTCACTAGCTACAATATGGAACAAATCGAACAAACTGGCATTATTGTAATATTGTAATTAAATATAAATAAATTTTGAAAAAAAACAATTTCTTGGGTTTTCATATAAAATATGAAGAAACTTTTTCCCTAACCTATTATGTATTTATTATATATGTGTGTATGACATAAATATATTGACTATTAAAGAAATAGCTTCGCCACTGAGATATTTAGTTTGCACAACTGAGAAGTTTACAACTAAGTTATAAGGCTGTTAAAAAATAAGTTAAAAAATTATAAAAAGGTATGGAAGTTTCTATACACTAATCAGTAAACGCATGCTTGCTGATTATTTGCTGCTACTATTGAGAGACCAGACCATCCTGTCTTCACTTCATGCCCATAGTTACAACAAGATTGTAAGCTTCACACTGCTAGTGAGACCATCGAGCTTTTTTGTGATTTCTTCACAAACAAATTAATAATCGTTTCGGGGAAATCCCCTGATCGCTTAGGTCATCGGATCTAACCATTACGGACTTTTTTTCTGTAGGATTACATCAAAAGAAAAGTATATAAAGCAAAGTTTTTGATCATCTCACCACTAAAATAGTATATCGTCCACGAGGAACCGCTAACCCGAGTACTACAGCGACTGACAGAATACTATGGTTAGAGTGTGCCCGAGTTTCTTCGTAAAAGTTATTGAATTTTATTTATATCCTGTAGATTTTCAAGTGTAAATAATAAAACAAACTTCGTTTTTATATTATATACGCTTTAAAATCTAATTCTGCCACTAGACACTCTCTACCTACTTTAACATCTTCTGACGATTTGTGCTTCGCTTCCTCTGACCTTACAAGTTCAAACCCAATCCAAACTGAGGCTGAGAGAATAATTTGTACGTTTCATGTAACAATAAGGAAGTCTGATGGGCCAGATGCATACGATACCACTGGTATCGCCAAGTTTATGTGAATTATCTGGCATTTAATTTCATTGTACGTCGAAGAATGCATTATTCGAGAAGGTCGCAACATATCATGCACGATGTGAATCTTTAGTCTTAGAAACTTGTTTTAAGGGAATTATTAATAGAAAATATCTTATTTTTATTTAGGTACAACTTTATGCGTAATACTTAGCTGTACTAATTGTACATATTATTTTTTTATGTTATTGTACACATTTTAAATTACAGAGCAAATTACAGATTCCACAAGCGCACTGCGTGTACAGTGAATGAGCCACCGTTACGGCTGGAAGAATGCGGAGGAATACGAAGGAGAAGGGAGAAGGACGTGCGACAGGGCTGATCCCTGGGGACAAGAAACTGGAAACGCTCTTGAAGATATGCTGGAGATCTGGGATTATGTAGCACAGAGTAAAGTAAAGAAAGGATGTGAGTATCTTGACGCCGTTGAATAGGCAACCACTTCAAGCGGACCCGAAATTCCGATACATGATCATACTTCCGAAGTCCAAGAAAACATCAGCATAGTCTAGAAGTGGAAGAAGAAGAGATTGGGCAAGGTTTATTTTAGTATGAAGAGGCAGGAATTTTTGAAGTCGTTTGAGAGAATGAAAGGAGCTAAACACCCTCCAGCTTACCTCTGCAATATGTACATGCCAAGAGAGATTGTGATCTATAAGAACGCCTAAGTTTTTAGGATAGGCAATAGGGACAGAGCCGTATTGAATTGGCGGAAGAGATTGATGATCCAGTGAATTAACAAAATACTTGCCACCAATAATGAGAGCTTGTGATTTTACAGGATTGACAAGTAGGCCAAAGGATTTAGCCCACTGATGAATGTTTTCAAGATCATTATTGATAGCAACAATAGCTTGTTTTTCGTACAATATACTTAAATATTAAGTAGTCTACAACGTAACTGACTCATTGGAGAAGATTTGGAGTCAATGTTTGGATTCGAAGATGTTAATGCTGGTAGCCTATTGGCTTTAACAGCTTTATCGTATTCAGGAGTCAATGTTTACGAGTTCGATTTCCGCATAGGATAAAAATATGGCCAACGCCATTTATTGCAATTCTGTACTCCCAACTAATCCGTCTAGGTCAAGAGTGATGAGCTATATATATACATTTTTTTGTATTTATTATAAAATCAGATCAAAAATACAATAAATACATATCATTTCATTTCTTATTTCGTTGGATTTTATAAATTGTATTGTATGTGAACTATATATTATAAATATAGTTCACATACAATAAATATGCCCTGTACTGCGCCACTTCCTGCCAGTTGCAGATTTGAAGGTTAAGCAAGTCAACCTCCACTATGTCTCTCCAGCGGTACCTGAGGCGCCCCACAGGACGTCGTTCATTGTTGGGCGCCTGACATATGCTCTCTTGACAGCGCGATCCTCCTCCATCCTCTCAACGGCTCAGTCAACGAAGTCGGTGAGCCTTAGTCTCTCTTTTTTCATTGGAATGGGCCACCACAACTCAAATATATCATCATCATCATCATCATCAAGAGCATGAGGCAGTCCATTGTTGGACATAAGCCTCCCCCATGGATCGCCACCAAGCCCGATCTTCGGCTAACGCATCCTGTTTTTGACAGCCGCCCTGCGCAGATCGTCGCACCATCTAGCCGGGGGGTGTCCCACACTACGTTTACCGAGACGCGGTGTCCACTCCAGCACTTCTTTGCTCCAACGATTGTCGGATCTCCAACAAACGTGATCAGCCCATTGCCACTTAAGTTTGCTAATTCGAAAGGCTATGTCGGTGACTTTAGTTCTCTGGCGGATTTGTTCATTCCGAAACATATGTAAATATATGTTATATTTACATATGTTATATATAATATATACTCAAATATATGTAATATTATAATTAAACTTTTAGATAAACAGATGCTTAAAATTCATGTGAACTTTATAATATTTATAAATAATTTTTGATTGGTGAGTGATTGTAACACATAAGGCTGTTAAAGAATTTTCCCCATTAAGCTCAGGATGCTATGGCGCTCACGGCAAGGTAAGCAACGCACTAAAATTAATATTCTCGTTAAGATTGCTGTATAATTCGTATATCCGTCAAGTTTGTATTTTTATTACTTTTTGACCTTTTATGGTGTTATACACCATCGACAATAATGATTTATATTTTATTAAGTTTCTTAACGATATTCAATATTTAAGCACTTACTCTATGAATATACAGGATATCCGCAGCATATTTATGTCTTGGGACTAATTATTCATTTTACGATATAAATGATACAGGTGAAGTTTCCTCTTTTTTAGCCAAAGGTCGCGATTTATGATTCTCGCGCAAAGGTAAATATTTGTAATACCAACAGATATTTATTTATTCCGGTTATTTGACCATGTTATTTTATGTATCTAATGATACCCACAAGATAGGGAATGGTAGTGTGGAATTATGACTTAAAAAGTTTTTATTAGAATATAGATTATATCAAGGACATATTATATGTACATTATATATAACATTGAGAAATATTAAAGGTCTATAAATCTAAATCTAAAATGAATTTATAGTCATATTTTCATGTTTTACGTTTATTGAAGATAACCGCTACGCTAATAATATTTGATTTACTGAGCATAGAGTTTCTGGGTTCAAATCCTGGTCGATACTAAAATTCGTTTTAAACACTAAAAATCGTGTATAAAAATAAAAATTATTTTGTTTGACCTCGTATTGTTTCCTTGCGACATCTTTTCCATATATATATATATATATATATATATATATATATATATATATATATATATATACACACACACACACACACATATACATACGTAACAATCAAGGAAACAAATATACGGGGTCAAACTAAATAATTTTTATACATATTTTTTTGTGTTTAAAACGAATTTTAGTATCGACCAGGAATAGCAATTATTTATTTCTTTCTAAATACATCTTTTGAGCTCGATTCCAATCACTTTGGCATATTATAACAATGGGCCAATTCTCAACACTGCTTTCTATGGTTGATAATGTTTTTGATAGCTTCAAACATGGGATTATATTATATAATAACTGATTTTCAGGGAAGACATGTTTCATAACATTATTCGTAATTCCCGGTGATATCATTCGTGTCGTAAGGTTTGAGAAACTATATGGTAAACGCAACTGTAGGCGTCAATTATTAAGTGATGTTGCATACGAATGTTGCGTTGTGTATGGTATTAAAGGTTATGAGTCTGTATGTTAGAGATTGAGTTCAGTGCTAGCTCCCTTAAATACTCCAACAAAAGTAGTTAAAGATTATTTTATTAGCGAAACCTATTGCAGATTATATGATAAAATATGCAACGGTGGCGGCGTATTTGTGAGCTCCACTCCGCCTATATACATATATTAGGCTATAATTTTTTTAGAAAGCAGAAATTATTATAATATAATAGTTAAAAACCTTGTGAAGAATCTTTGTATATAATTTGTATAAGAAAATTACTACATGTAATGAATTATCATTATCATGTAATAGATCTTCTTCTAAGAGTGCCTCTCCGACTTGCGTACATTGGTAGCCAATTCAGCACAACTTTTCTTCTCCTTTGCTAGGTGCAGCAGTTCTGGAGCACTCGCTATCCCGGTCCACTCCCTGATATTACGTAGCAAATATTTTTTTGACCAACTTTTGTCGGCAATTTTCCCATCATGATCAGTTGCAGCAATTTGTACCTGTCATGTCTCATGATATGACCCAGGTAAGCAACTTTTCTACCTTTGACAGTCTGCAAAAGTTCACGTTTTTGTTTGACTTGTCGGAGAACCTCGTCATTGGCCACCCTTTGAGTCCAGTTAATAGCGAGCATCCGTCTAATAGATAAATAAGAAAAATGATTTTTGATTAATACAATATATAGGGGCTAGTTTTCATTATACTTCTTGAACTCCTTAGTCATGTTGATAAAAACGAGTTTTTTAGTTTATTGTGTTTTATGAGCAAACAAAAACAAAAAGTTACTATAGATAATGTTTGTAATAAGTTGAAGTTCATAGAAATAAACTATTTATGTTTTATGGCTGTTGGCGCACTCGAACCAAGGCGATTGCTGCCGTGCCTCGTCAATATTCAATTGGAGTCCAAGTGCAATGACTCCGCTGTGACACAGATTTCATTGCGATGTCTAGACGTGCATTATTTGAGTGATCAGTGAGGGAATTTACTGCCTTCCTTAGCAATTAAACATTAACTGTGACTGATATTTATTGTTTGTGTTTCAATTCATTATCATTAAAGTCATTATCATGATCATCAGCAGTCTGACAAGAGACTGCTTTTCGTATGTGGACTGTTTTACTTAGTTAAATCCGCGACAAGATCTTAGCTAAGTAAAACTTTTGACTGTCCACTTAGTGATGAAATTCCGCAAAGCCTAACGCCTAACGCCTGACTCCATTAATCAGACTGTTTTTCGTCTTTGTGCACCCACTTATGCTAATTAAGTAAATCTTGCGCAGTTAACACTTCTGCAATTCTATTGAAGAGGCCACAGTAGCATAATCGGAAAGAATAATATCATTTTATGGGAATTAAAATTAATTTACTTTTGTATACTCTTTGGTGATATTATAATTTTTATTAAATTTTTTATTGTTATTTTTTTTTATTGTATTACGTAGTACCTATTACGTAAAAATCCTTTTCTTCAGCCCAAAGGTTGACTAGTAGAAAATGCCTTCCGGCACTATGTCCCCCTTTGTGCTATATATATACTATATGTATATATATATATATATATATATATATATATATATATATATATATATATATATATATATATATATATTCGTACATAAAGAATAAATAATTAAATAAATAAACAAAAACATTGTATACCTAAGTAGTCGTTATACATAATGTTCGTTAATATTGTTAAATTGCTGTTTTACATTAAATAATAATAGTTTTCAGATTTCCACATTTAAAATATTTTAGAAATGGTATCTGCACATCGATAAAATCAAAAATTCTAAAATATATATATACACCAATTTCTAACATACGATTTTAATGAGTAAGTTTAAAGTATAAAAGTAAAGCCATCGATAGATACATATATATATATATATACATATATATACATATATATATATATATATATATATCGATAGATAACTACTCTATGTTCGCCTCACTATAGGCAGAGGGCTATTAGAAAAGGAGTATACATTAAATTTTCTTTGTTCTTATCTAGATTGGCAACTTAACATGCTTACGAAACTTTTCTCTGCGCTCTCAAAGTTTTCCTTTACCGCAGATCTTGCTTGGTACAGCACTAAAAACAAATGCAAGTTACAGGTTTGGAAACTTCGATCGATCGTTCTTGTAACCTACTGGGCTACCACCATTTATATTTACATTTTTTTATCTTTACTCAAAAGTTAATGAAAATAAATTATATTTCCATATATCGAGACATGATAGTTCTCAATAACGATACCGATTATCCGATCGAGTGACTTCCACGTGAGTAACCAAGGTCAGTTGCAACGCACTGATTACCATCACCCCGGTCCATGTAGGTATCAAGTGTAACTGTTGCTTGGTCATTTGTCACCTTAGTATTTATAACTAACAAAATTGTTACTATTTATTCCACAGTGGAGGTTTTTATGCTTACAGATTATACAGATATAATACAGATTATATCAAGGACATATAATATAATATATTATATGTACATTATATATAATATAACATTCAGAAATATTAAAGGCATTTTCTAGTCATATTTTCATGTTTTATTTTTAATGAAGATAACCTCTTCGCTCACTGGGTGAGATCAACAGATATTTATTTAGACTTTGGTATTTTGTGTATGTAATAATACCCACAATATAGGGAATGGTAGCGTGGCGTTATGTCTGAAAAAAGTTTTTATTACAATACAGATTGTATTAAGGACATATTATATATAACATTTAGAACATAACCGCTCTCGCATTCAGACATAACCGCTACGCTCAGTGGCAAGAACACCTGATTTCTGAGCCTAGGGTTTCTGGGTTCAAATTTTGGTCGATAACAAAATTCGTTTCAAACATTAAAAATCTTGTATAAAATAAAAATAATTTATTATATTTAAATTGTTTTCCCGTTGTTCCTAATCAAATATCCGGGACGTCAAATAGTCCCGTTTTCCGAAACCTCGCGAAAATTTAAAATTAGCACGTTAGACACGAGCGAGAAGCGACCAATGGAGAGTCGTTTCGATGAATGGTAGCGGATGGAGCTCTGTGGTCTCTGCCAACCTCTGCGGGGGATAGGCGTGAAGATATAAATAAAAAAAATAAAAAATCGAACCCCAACCCAATGATTCTGAAAGCGGTAGCTTCACCACTGATCTAATGAAGTCATTAGCAATTTAAGATGATCATATTGCAATTTATAAGTCTTTAGAATCTTGTCGATTGACCTTCGGTCGAGTGCAAGTAAGCTGCAAGCAAGTGCATTTTAATATAATATATAATCGTATTATTATTCTTAAGAGTAACATTTTAATATATGTATATCGTATTATTTAAGTTGTAGTTAAATAATAAACTTATATATTAAAACGATGTAATGCAACGATGTAAAGAAACAAAGAATAACGGAAGTATTTGGTAAAAGATTCCTGAGAACCATAAAAATCTCCGAACTACTGAGATGGACTTGACAGGTGATCAATTTTTTTCTTTTTGTATAATATTTCTGTACAAACGTTGAGGAAAAAGATGGAGTGATTAAAATTGAAATGTTTTCATATTTACCAAAGCATTTTAATGAATGCTTATAATGAATGGTACAAAGATGATTTTAAGGCGTACAGTTTACAATTTGTTTAAGATGGTAAAAATAATATATGTATTGAAAATGATTAATTATAATAAAAAATATAGAAGACCTTGCAACATCAACAGGAAAATGTCTTCATTAAAATCTATCAATTACAAATGTAAGGTAGACGTATTCCTTTGCTATTTGTTAAAGATTTAATAAGCCTGATGTTTTTTTTGTCCATTTATAGCCCTCCATTTTTACTCTCACTAAAGTCTTGTGTACAAATAGATTAATGCTAATGTCTAAGAAATTTATAGTGATAAGTACAGAATAAGCCTTTTTTAAAAATAACAAATCACGTCTTACTAAATAATAAAAAATACTAATCATTCTTTGGTTTAACCTTTTTCTTAGTGCATTTACAAATAATTTCGTTTCATATCTTTTTATTTTTTGATATAGTAATCTTAATAAAAAGTGAATGACGAAGTTCTTGTTTTGAATTAAACTCCATAACGTTAGCATTTTACGTAATAAAATACCATGAAAATTAATAATGTAGTACAGTAGAGGAGTTCACAAGGGCGAAGAAGTAATTTAACTTACAGAAAGTGTCTGTGGGTGTCCAAATGTATTGTTCCCAACAACAATGGCACTTCTATGCAATATCAGAGAGAATCTGCAAACAGGTCACAGCAATACTTCAGCGCACGTGGTATGCCATTGTGTCTGTAATTCCTTGGAATTAAGAATGCTAATGGTATGCTAAGTTTCGACTGTGATGTAACAAGCTATGTAGCCGACATTATAGAGTATGTGAGGCTTGCATCCAACTCTCAAGGATCATTGACACATCGAAGTTAGGCGGCGATAGCATACGTATTATATTAGCGAATCATATGACCTTATTATCTTTTATTTGTGTTTAGAATCCAGAACCTTTAATTCAGAAGTAAGATCGTCTAACCACTGAGGCAAATTGTCACCAAGAGCCTATTGGGCATGTATGCAAGATGACTTTTCTTACGATATAATGTCAGAATTCTATCGTTACATGATTATTTGGTGAACGACATTTTATTTATCTTCGTTGAGGATTATTAAATTAAACTTGTGTAATTAATTCAGACCCTTCTAAATTATAGAAGTCATGATGGAGCTAAATACCACTTAGTGCGATGATTGATGCTTTTCTTAATTCTTTTTTCCTTACCATTAATTAAAATCTATTCCAAACGCAACTGCAGATGTCTGTCTCTGTGGTATTATTAGAAGGGTTCGAGCGGGGAAGTATTAAAGTATCTCAGAATATCGGGGTTACGTTGTACCATTGTTTTTGTTTTTTACGGTGACCACAGATATCTTGAAGTGCAGATCCTTTCCCTGTCCTTTACTTTGTTTTTCCACTCCCATTAAATCTTTCTTGCATTATTCAATTTGTTTTCCAGAGGTACTATAAAGTGCCAGCCATATTGACACGGCGACACGGGATCTTTAGGGGGTTTTATCTTCGATATAGTACACTAATCCAAGTGAAGTTAATTTATTAATGAATCACTTTACATTTTTTTTTTAATTAGTTTAGAGTTTTAATTAAGAGGCCGTTTGAAAAGGATGGCAAACACGATTCGCATACTCATAGCAATGTTTTTGAAAACAATGCACAGTTGTAGCAAGTAAAAGAACGGAAAGGAAGCAAAAAAATCAACATAACATTTGGCCATGCGACGCACTCTTTATGTTACCAAGGTTTGTTTTTTGCTTGCTATGGATTGTTTACCCGTTGTCATGGCAACCAATCAACGTTGAGCTTTTTGGTGAGTTTTACATTTTAAACAAGATTATTATTCTTTCAGAGTTTCATACATGTGTCCGAGCTCCAGGTGTAATTGGTGACGACCCAAATATTGCGGACGACATAAATATTTTATATAACCTACATATAAATGAGTCTGGATGTTTGTCGTAGTTCTGTGTGTATTAAAAAAGACCTACCACAAAGAAAATTCTGATCTGGGGTTATGAGTATATAGCATATAATTTCTATTTCTTTTTTGATTGTTTACGATTTTTAGTATCGGTATAACACGTAACCTATTTATTTCTGAAGTTTTTGTGTGCAGTTATTATGAACTCAGTCATTAATCTTTATGTAGCGGTTATTATTAATAATGATATAGCAGTTTGTTAATAACATTCGTTGATGCATCACACAAAAAGCTGTGGGTAGATTGTACACTGATTTATTATAATAAAACGAAAAACCTTCAATATAATTTGAAGAAGGGGTAGAAATCTTGATTAAACTCAATATCTGCTGTTTACTAACTGGACTTTGTGGAATTTATTAATTACATAAACAGTACTTCTTCATAAATTTGACCTCGTTCAAAATCGTTTTCCACATTATTATTAGTTTTATTTTTCTTTGCCCTTCAACGATTGACTTATGATCTTGTGCATATATTTTTAGGTATTATAATAAGTGTTATATATGTAGATATATAAATGTATAGCATACTAAATTTTAAAATGGAAAATCAATATGTAAATCATTATTTTTGTCGTCAATCCGTTTAACAGAACCACAGGTTTGCCCAGTGCGTTAATTATGGTCAAATTCTCTCTACTTGGGGGACGCAATATAAAAGTCGATTTTGTAAATTTGATTATTGAAATAAATTTTGCATCTTCATATTTCTATAGGGCGATTCGTTCATGGAAGTACGAAATTCTCGCAGAAAACCGACTTCTAAGCGTAAGGTTTATGCTGCACTACACTTAGTGCGATGACCTTTGAACCCTTTTCCCATCTTTTACCTCTTATTAAGTCAAATAACCCAAGTCTAGTGACTTTGGTGTCGCATTCCACGGGCGGTGTTAGGTATTCAGGTGATTCGCTTGCTCATTTGGCTAATTCTTCTATAAATACGTCTTAAACAAGACTTCAAATATGTCAAATAGAAATATATTTGTGATTCTTAATACACAATTTTACTGTTCTGTTAATTTATTAAAAAATATCCATAAAAATTGCGAGCAAAAGCGGTTTACTATCGTAACTAATAAACTATGGCGAAATTTTTATCGAAATATGACTTGTGAAATAACATAAATGTATCTACGCAACTCTCAGACCGCTTAATGCATATTTTATATCAGCCCAAATATGAACAAATTAATAATACGTTATCTATAGGTAGGTGTCCATACATTTTACGAACTTGTATCTTAAGTAATGATAAATTCTTATAATATGTTATAATACAAATTGATTTCGCCTTTTTTAATCTTTTCGCGTGTTGATTCGCTTATGTTCATCTAGTGCGGTTTTTTATTTGTAAATTTCATTGTTTATTAATTACAAAATTAATATTTTGGAAGAGAAGAGAGATTTACCACACATTTATTTTTACTAAAAGATTTGTTATATGTTTTATTTGTTTTTCTCATATACCACATGTCCTAGTACCAGGCACAGGCTTCTCAATCTTAATGTTTTTTTTTTGGATATATTTTATATTTTTATAAATACATACTTCGTGCCAGCAACATTTATCTCCATTATTTCTATAAAACAAATTAAAACCGTTATCACAAAGAAAGGAAAACGGTATCAACAAAAGCGGTTACGTCTTTTTGCGATTCGTCACCCGTCGGTTCACAACATGCTGTCACAAAGATTGTGTGTCAATTTCACGGCCTCCGGAGTTGTCTAACGTGTCGAGTGAGACCAATGCGTTCGGGTGCTCCGCCGAATACGACGTTCGGCGAGAAAGCTCCGCAAACGGCATGCTAAAAAGGCATTTACGCAACGCAACAACAACACTGCGAAATTGCGTCACTACAGAAGGGAGCATCCCAGATTAATGTCGCAATCCAAACAGACACGACATGCATTTTTTCTCACAGTGTTATACACACAGTGGACCCGCGATAATCCGACAAACGTTTTGCAGATTGATTTTCGATTATCGAATTTGTCGGATTATACATATGTAGTGTGGATTTTTTTGAATAAGAGGACTTTGTCATTCGCAAAATTACAAATCAAAGAATCTATTTGAACTACGAATCGTACTACATAATTATGTACATATGTAATATGCATTTGAAATTTAGTAAATTAAACATTACAATGGAGACCAATATAATAGTCTTGCAATTGAGAAGAGAGACAACTTCGAGAAAGAAGCCGATAGAAGGATTCAGCTAGGCTGGGCAGCATTTAGGAAACTTCGTCAGGTTTTCTCGTCACCCATATCTCAGAGCCTGAAGACGAAAGTCATTGACCAGTGTGTTCTACCCGTACTCTCCTACGGCGACGAAACGTGGAAGCTAACAGTCTGCTTCACAAGTTCAGAGTCGCTCAGAGAGCTATGGAGAGAGCTATGCTCGGAGTTTCTCTGGTAGATATGATTCGGAATGAAAAAATCCGCTAGAGAACTAAAGTCACCGACATAGCCTTTCGAATTAGCAAACTAAAGTGACTTTGGGCTGGTCACGTTTGTCGGAGATCCGACAATCGTTTGAGCGATCAATCCGACAAACGAATACTGGAGTGGAGACCGCGTCTCGGTAAACGTAGTGTGGGACAGTGCTATAGAACTTACAAAAACATTTATGATGATGCGTACAAATTACAATCTGTCCAATCATGTACTATATTAGTTATCTTTACTCTAATTGCGCTCACAATGATGGAAATCCTTCTGCAGGGCATTTTTTCTAGAGCATTCATTTTTTTTGAAGAAGACTAGTAATGTTTTGATAAAACTAGATTTTTTTTAGCCATTCCAAGTTAAAAGTACTTTTGCGAATCGAACTCACAACTTTAGATCGCAAACACACTCCCATCCAACTGAATTGTTGTTACTTTTTCATTTGATATTAAATTATTAGAAAAAAATTAAGTCAAGTGAGGATTTATAAAAAAAGTGTCAAATATTTTCTTGCTTTAATCACTTTATGTGAAATTTATTCTTCAAATATAACAGTATGGTGTCCTTAAAACACATACAAGCGTTCTTGGAATTGAAAAAAGGATTAAAAAATTACTCTCAAGATGCTCGGAACGTGAACAAAAAGATCTTTGAAGCGGTGTCGGTTTTATTTACGACTGAATGCAAAATGATAAATTATTCAGGGTCGAAGTCTTAAACATCTCGTTATGTATGTGGGTTGATATATATAATTATATATATTTGTTCAAAATAAATTATCATATCAATGCTGTTAGCGTTGATTGTTTGTTGTACGGGTGTTAGCTTTCTGACCTTAGAAAAAATATGTACAGACTCTTAACAGTACATCAGAGAAATGGACAACTATTGATTAATAATTATTTTACTTCAGTGATACCTATAGTTAATTTGTGAGTCTAGTGTTTTAGATTTTAAGTCTCAGTTTAATTTATAGTTTCCATAAGGAACAGTAATTAAATATCATCATCAGACTCTTTCATGGCGCGCCACTTAGCTCGATCTTCAGATTTGGTGAATTGGTGCACCCTGTGTAGACCGTCGCTCCATCTAATCATTAGGTTGATCGAAAATTTTGCTACGTCCAAATTCTTTTATAACCTAATTGTTTTTTGTTGAATAAGTTTGCATTCGGAGGAGAGATACTGACAGAGAGGACATCTGTATTTATCTCAAAAATTTAAAGTACTTTAATAAAATATTCAGCAGTCGAAGATTTTCGAGATTTTTCGGCAAATGTTGCCTCTGCTGAAACGGTTATATAAATATCAATATTTTATTTTGGTTGAAGACAATAAAAAAGGCTGCTTCTAGCATAAATGATAGCGTCCGTTGCTATATCGAAATAACTATTTTATATTTTTCAATAAGGTTCTCACATTCGTGTTTGGGTACATCCCTGCTCATTATACCAAATTCTTTGAACAATTATAAAATTAGGCATCTATATAAAAACAGGCTGTT
Source organism: Baronia brevicornis (assembly GCA_031353405.1). Taxonomy (NCBI): domain Eukaryota; kingdom Metazoa; phylum Arthropoda; class Insecta; order Lepidoptera; family Papilionidae; genus Baronia; species Baronia brevicornis. The sequence continues at coordinate 39,469 of JASFAT010003687.1, read as the reverse complement.
CGGTTATGGAATGTTTTGCCGCTGGAGGTGACATAAGCAAAATCTCTTCCGATTTTCAAATAGCTTGTCAAAAATCATTGTCTATCTTTATAAATATCTATTAATATTTTTATTTATTCGTGTATTATTTACGGTTAACTCATTTATATATACTTATATTTGTGGTCATGGCTATTAAATTTGTTTAATAATGTTTTTTTTCTATCATTCTGACGATAATGTATCATCAACCTATATAAAATTATCTATTTAACACTGTGTCCATCCTACAGTTGTCTGGAAGAAATCGCTATTAGCGATAAGACCGCCTCTTTCAATATTTGTATAACTTTGTGTTTGGTGTATAATAAAGAATATATTTATCTATCTAAAATAGAACCATATTATTTTTTTAGGCGATAGGAGGGCAAACGAGCAAATGTGTCGCCTGGTGGAAAGCAATCAAAGTCATCCGCGACACCGTAGATTATGCGAAACCGTTGCGAGTTATTTATGTTTTTAAATGGTTTTGAAAATATAAAGAAGTATATAAAGTACTTGGCACAATGCCCCGTAGTCAAGGCTTGCGTAAGTGATTAGATTTATTATAGTATAATATTATATTCCCTTTTGTTTGTTTACAGGAAATAAAGAAATACTATAAATTTTACGTAAAGTTTTCTAAAAAAGATATTATACGTTACAAGTTGCTTTTCATGATTTATAATGGTTTATAGTGGTAATGGGTTATATGGATTTATAGTGCGCCCAGCATATGCTGAGCAAGAACCATTTTATGACACTCGTTAGATTAAAATTATTTTCTTTTTGTTTTGTGTTTTTATTTGTATATAGAATATTATTAAGGATTTAATTTTGGTAATTGTAAAAAAAATGGTGGAATAAAAACAGTATTTTTCATATAGTTATATATTCAAAGGTCAATTCCAACTTTTAAATTCTGCTTAATATCATAAAAAAGAGATTTTTTCTTCCATATAAAATTAAAATTAATTAATTTAATTTAATTAATGAATTAATATTTGAAAAAAACTGTGTTATCATTCACAACAAGAATAAAAAAAATATTTTAACTTGAGTGGATGAATAAAAAAGAACTTTATTCACGATTGAAAATTTGAATAAGATATATAAATAAATACATATGTATGTATAGGACGGGTTCTCCCTATACATATATATAGGTAGATAGTTCCCACTACTAATAGAAAAAGATTTCAACTATGAGAAAATGGATCCTACACAGCTATGAAATATTTTGATGTAAATTTAAATGACAGGGTACATTATTGTCTGAGTACGTTATAGTTTTTTTTATTATTTTTAGTACCATGGTACGTAATAGCAACTTTCGTTATTTTTAGTACCATGGTACGTAATAGCAACAATGTAAGCAAAGATAATAATCAGATGTGAGCTGTCAGAATACAGTTATTCGATTCAAGGTGGTGGTTAGCTGTGTTGAACACAAAAGGATCCGACAGCGACGCCTCTGTCCGCAGATTGCGTGCGTTATGTAAAACGGTGTAAAGTGACGAGCGTACTTCACAAGTGGTGACACACGGTCGGTGACCTCTCACATTTTGGCCACTGGAATAACATGTATTTAGATATGACGACTTTCCGCCACACATCCTCGTTTCGAAATGTCACGGATAACTATTTATTCAGTAATGGGTCAAAAGTCATTTCGCAGACGCAAGTAAGAAGCGGCCAAGCATGAATATTAATAACAAAACATGGGTCGTTATAGTTAAAAGGTTTCCAGTATTTCGATTTCCGTGTTAACATTGTTGTTGTTAAGGTGCTATGTGGTTTTGTGTTTGCATTGGAAAACGTAAAGTCGTAAAAATATTTATTAAAGTTTATATTATATATATATATATATATATATATATATATATATATATATATATATATATATATATATATATATATATATATATATATATATATATATATATATATATATATATATATATATACATATATATATATATATATATATATATATATATATATTTCTTGTTTTCTGCTAATCTTCATAATCTCAGACAATGTTACATAATCATCAATATAAACTGAACAGTCCAGCGCTAGAGATTCAAAATTCTCCTTATTTAAGCTCTAATTTTATCTACAATTCCTATATTTTTGATGTGTGTTACTCAGACTGATTTCAAGAACATCTTAACACATTGGATCGTCTCCTAAATATTTATAATTAGAAGACAATCCAATGTGACCAGTATAATATCAAATATCAATATGTGTCAGATACATTTATGATCTGCACAAATATGATCATTTATCGCACTTTCGATCTCAGTTTGACTAGCTGCCTTTTCGCCAACGCAGAGATCTTAGAATATTCTGCGCCTTTTTCACAATTTTAAACGATCCTTGTCCTCTAATGCATCTGTAATCAAAGTTCCAATATCTGGAGGTTTTTGACACCGCATTGATTTTTACCTCTAAATCTGTGCGTGACCAGATCAGGCACTACAGTTTACTTACTCGGAGAGTTATTTGAGTTACTTCGGCCCTACGGCCAATTTCTTTACGTCAAAACATATCCACTAGAGACATACTGAGAATTGCCCTCTTTATAGCTACCTGAGCAACTCTGATCTTGTGAAGCAGATGAACTGTCAGCGTCCACCGCAGTTATACCCGTTTTACTGTGCTGTTATAAAAAAGATTATATTTTCAAATTTGGATCGTTTGGAAATAAAAAAAAAGAAATTTTATCATTAAAATCGTGTCGTGCACGTAGCGCAGAGATATGAGCGTACAGTGTGTTAAAAGTGCTTTCATACATTTTCACTTGGCGAGATAGTATCGGTCATTGCATTGGATATATTCATTGCGACGCCAGTTCGCCATCTATTCGGAATCCCAATGCGATGGACCACATTGTATAATACCTTCCACTTTGGCCGCACACTCGGTTCATTCTACAGTCCGAGCGGAATTGAAAGCATCTTCTGAATAATATTATGCTCATATCAAGGATTATTTGCCAATAATTTAACTTGGAATATTTTCCTTTAAATAAATATATGTATATTTAAAAACGTAATAGTGTAAGTTGTAGTTTTAGCAATTATTAATGGTTTAGAATCTTTTAAAAAATGTCAGTGGAATATTTATTTAGTCATTAATACAAGTATTAATATAATTAGTTCTTATCACGAGTCTTTACATTATTTTTCCAGATTTCATGTTTTAAGGCTTTACCCTCAAATCGGACATACAATTTTTTTAAGAACTTCATTCATCATTGGATATTTTAATATAGTTGTTTTAATATATTTATAAATAGTTATCGATATTGGATTTGCTTTGTTAGAATGAATAGCAAAAATTTTAGAAATTATAAATGTCTTCTAAATCTAAATATCTTTATCTTTAAGAAAAATTTAAACGCCTTCTAAGTTTTCTAAGTCTATGTAAGTTTTCTAAGTCAATGTAAGTTTTCTAAGTGTAAATTGTAATAACATAATGCAAAACTGGTTAGATTGCCAATATATTAAAAAAGTTGTGTTACAAAAGAAAACCAACAATATCTTCTGCTTTAGTAGACAAAGCTTACCACAGTTGTTTTCAGTATAAGTTTAGGTAATATTTTTTTGACATTTCGAATTGATATATAAAGGTTATATCAAATGCACAAATTAGTTTTTAATTAGATATTAATTCACAATGTTGTAAACATAATATTTGTATGGGATGTACGACTGTGGGAGTGTAATCAGATTTTAGAAATTTTAATTCACTCTGCACTACATAACCTTTGTCGATCAAATAAAGACGAAGGAAGAAGAAATTTTTGTTTTGTGTATTTATTTGTATATATAATATTATTAAGGATTTAATTTTAGTTATTGTAAAAAAAGGTCTCATAAATAAAGTTTTCTATTCTATTCTATTCTAAATATTTATAGTTATAGTAATATCGCCAGTCAGCTAACGGCAGACCACCGCTGGTAATAAACCTTTCCCAAAGAGCACTAGCTAGCTTAATCTTTCGTCACACGTATCAAGTCTGCCAGCCACCCTGCGCAGATCGTCGCTCCATCGAAAAGCGTCCTACACAATGTTCGCCGAGACTCATCTCCTCCAACGGTTTTATGTTTTCCGACATAGGGATTCAGACTGCCATTTCAGTTTGTCAGTTCTAAGAGCTATATCTGTGACTTTGGTTGAAAGCAAATTTCTTCATATATAATAACAATATAAGGTTTTTCGGCCAATTGGTTCAGTGCGGGGCCCTCTGCCCGCAAGTCAATGGTCGCGGTTACGATCCCCGCATCAAAATAAATATATGCATGGATTACAAATATTTATGCCGAGTCTGGTAACCCTGCCAATCCGTATTGGCCAAGCGTGGTGGGTTAACGTCCGTTCCTCCAGAAATGGAGAGCCCCGTACTCAGCAGTGGGACATATATGGGCTGTTAAAGGTTGAAAAAGGTTTAGTAATTATGAATAGGATGAAGAAAAATTTACTTTCGAACTTTACTTCGATTATACGATACCACAAAGAATTACAGTATTACGAGTATCTGCGTTGATACAAACGCCGAAAGAATTGTTAAGAGATTTTTATTTAAATTCGCGTGGCACGTGAAAGTGAATGATGTCTTCGCAAATACAGAACATACTCGTACGTAGTCTCCGCCAGCCGGAAGTTAGACAATACGATTACCATAACAATAAAGCCTGAATAAATTGCTGGTTGACAACCTCAGTTGATTAATAGAGACAGGCGTTATTTTGCGGAAATTCATTATTAAGATAAACAGTCAGTCAATTAATTTGCTAAGATCCGCGAAAAAGCTTTTGTTTTCACGGATCTTACTGGCTTTCCTATTTAAGGGAATTATATATTGGATGACAGGCAGGACGCACTGGTTGAATACTTTTGTTTTCAAGCTCTAGGTATGGGCGACGAGAAAACTTGATGAAGTTTCCTAAATACTGCCCAGTCCAACTGAATCCTTCTCTCCGCTGCTTTGTCGAATTTGTCTCCATCCAATCGCACAATCTGACTGAAGTAAACATATTTCTGTACAATTTGTGTTCTGCTTGTACCTTTTACGGTGCCGAAGCGAGGACAGTGACGGCCCGTCTTCTTCACAAGCTCAAAGTTGCTCAGAGGGCCATGGAGAGGGGCTCCGATCCGATGCTCCGAGTTTTTCTATTGATACAGGATTCTTGTAGAACTTAATTATAAAGAAAATAAAGATTTTTATAGTGAAAGCAATTTTTTTATTGTACATACAAAAATCCACATATATTGTCACGCCTGTTTTACGTAAGGTTAGGCAGAGACTACATATCTCCATCTGCTACGATCCCGGCACATCTTCCTTGCTTCCCCCACACTCATCCATCTTTTCATCCATCCTTCCTCTCACATTCATCGTATCAAAACCACTCTCCCTTAATCGCCTTTCGCCTTCTTGGGAAATAGGACGTGACGAGTAGCGAACCATGTCGCCGTCATTTTTAACAAATTAGGTTTAATATAATTCGTCATAGTGAATCCTACGAGCCGCAAGGGAGGATGGAGGTCAGCCCCAGCAGAGCGCTCCATGTACCCCAGTTACCCCAGTAAAGCACTATAGTACCCAGGGGTGTCCGATTCCGGGACGGTCGGCATGCTTGCGACTAAGATTGCCCCTAGCCACGCATTGTCACGGCAGACCGTGGATTGGCGAAGAGGAAGGGAAAACTATAGAGAAGAAAGGGAAGGGCAGGGGAAAGGAATAGATTTAGACAGGATGATAGAGATATGATTTTCTTTTCTACCTTTGACGGTCTGCAAAAGTTCACGTTTTTGCTTGACTAGTCGTAGAACCGCGTCATTGGCCACACTTTGAGTCCAGCTAATAGCGAGCATCCGTCTATATGCTCACATTTCGAACGCTTCTATACGTTTACTGAGATCGTTTTTAAGCGTCCAAGCCTCACATCTGTATAGAAGAACGGGCCAGATGTACAAGTGGAGCATTCTAATGCTCAAGGAAAGTTTGAGGCTGCGATCACAAAGGATACGTTTCATCTTGTTGAAGGAGTTACGAGCGATTTCAATGCGGATTTTTTATTTCTTATTATATTATACTATATTGGTCTACTTCTTTTAATAATTGTAAAGTGTATTAATATATATATTAAGCACAGTTGCGCTGGGTCAAGTGCAAGTATCATGGGGCCAATGATTGTCAGGCCTCACACGCACCACTTCCGTTACACTGCTCTGATATAACTATGACAGTTTTACCCATTGGGACACAAAAGTAGGACACGCTTTGTGTGTCGCCGTAACGCGGACAAGCAGTTTAAGGAACAATGGGTGACGCATAACACAGATTTAAAGAAATATAGGACATTAACCTGACTTTCGTTGATTAATGGAGTCAGGCGTTACTTTGCGGAAATCCATTACTATGTGGACAGTTAGAACTTTTACTTAGCTAAGATCAAGATCAAGATCAAGTTACGACAAGCAAATAAAAATAGAAAATTAATGTGTGTTTTTTTTGCTGGATGAAGTGGATTTACCGGGAACTTAAACTAAATGTTATCGAAAAACCGCCGTCATTAACTCTCCACCTACCAACTACTATCCACATTTGCAAGGTGGAAAAGTGGTAGTGTTTGTTTTGTATTGTGGATAGTGATGGAGAGTAGTAGGTGGAGAGTTGCCGACGGCCGTTTTTCGGGACATATAGGATATTAACCTAACTTTCGTTGATTGTTGGAGTCAGGTGCTATTTTGCGGAAATCCATTATTGGATAGTGTAGATAGCTACAGTTGTGCAGTTGTTACGTATCGATTCAGTCATCCGTGTTTTTTGTTTATATATATACATATGTATATAAACAAAAAACACGGATTTTTATGATTATAGAAGCGAGATACAGACTTTGTAAGTTTTTACTAACAAGCGCTTAATTTTTCATGTGGTAGGGAGGCAAAGTAAACCTAAAAAAAGGAAAGCTATCACACACAACACTATATGCATTGTGTTACCGTCTTTTGAGAAATGTGTTAGGATTTATTTTGAAAATTCCAATAGCGTATCAGTCCAGAAATATCGCTGAAGTTTCAATATGTATGTGAATTTTTTTATGGAATAGGAAGGCAAACGAGCAGGCGTGTTACCTGATGGAAAGCAATCAACGCCACCCATAGACATCCACAGTACCATAGTCAGTGCAGTATGGGAGGGGGGAGGGAGGATTGGACCTTCGGAACTAAACCGCTCACCGGACAAAGCGCTGTAGCTAAGCTACCACTCACATGACGGTTTTCTGCGGCAATGTGGTACTTCTCCGGGCGAGCTGGCCCATTCATGCTACAGACAAATAATCTTGACAAAGGATTCGTCTGCAGCGTGACTCTACCACTGCGATTAATTAGTACAGTCATTTTAATCTAGTCCTAGGGATTGTTTTCTTTGCGAAGTGATGGGCGTGGGTCGAAAAACCAAAGATTGGGACCCACAAATTGGTTTTATTACCCAGATGAATTGAGTTGCCCATGAATTAGTATGACTGAGATAGTTGGTTCATACGGAATTAACTGTAGAATGGGATTAATATATAAAAATAATTATTGTAGTGAAAATTTATTTTATTCCTTTTTTAATTTGGAAAGAAGAATACAACTAGAGAGTAGATGCAAGGATATTTTTAAGTCGTATGAATATAAATGTACCTATTATATAAAAGGTCTCCAAATGCTCCATTTAGTAACGTAACCATAGAAACAGATGTCGAACAGAATATATTAATCGTCTCGATTATAGGTTACTGGGCCGAGCGGTTATTCAAAGTATCTTACAACAGGTTCATAGTGATTTCTGAGTGAAAAAGAACCGGTTGTAATACAAAAAAAAATACTATTTAATGATACCATAATGATGAAATTGATTGGTTTGCAAACATACTAAACTTCTTTAAATAACATGTGACACACAATAGTTAAACATTATCCCTTATGAAGCGAAAATCCAGGAAATATATTTTTATATATTAATATTTGGCTAATAGGTGCTCCCTGGTTGTTAGCAAAGGAGATATCTTATTTTTTTACGTCATATGACGTGATTTGGAACCTAATACCAGAGATTTACCTGAGTAATAAAGCAAATCCTGAAACCTCAGTCCGCCTATCAAGCTTGGGGATTACGATAACACTCTTCATTTGCAAAGGAAGGTGGATATCTAACAACAAATTACAGCTATATTGTCTAATGAATCTATTAATTATGTATATTGTTGATTGTCTCTTTTGTAACTTTTTTTTCAATAAGGTTCTCACATCTGAGGTGTTTTAGAACATTTGAAAAGTTAATATTAAAAATACCTGCTCATCGTACCAAATTCTTTGACCAATCTTTCACAGTACAAGCTGTTCAGAATGGAATTTTATGCCGTTGGAGGCCACATAAGCAAAGATTCTTCCGATTTTAAAAAAGCTTTTCAAAAATCACTATTTTAATACTAGAGATATACCTGAGTAATAAAACAAATCCTTGATCCCTAGCACGCCCATCAAGCTTGGGGATTAAGATAACGCTCTTGATTTGCAAAGGAAGGTGGATATCCAACAGTAAACTACGCCTATATTGTTTCAATGAATGAATTTATTAATTATATATGTTGCTGATTGTCTCTTTTGTCACATTCCAGAATAAGATTGCCGCGACGCCATCTCCGCCCAGTAGTCGTTTACTCTAAAGGTTTTATGTTCTCCGACATATAGATCCAGACTATTGCAACTACAATTTTGAAAAATATTCAATCAGCAACATTTATCATTGACTCTTTTATCATATTAGTTTTCACCAATTAATTAAACAACTATCTCGTGAAAATTCTAAGTATTTAACAAGCAATATCGTCCGATGAAACTAATTAGATTTGTTTTAATAAGAACTAATGTTTTCAGAATTCTTGTTAACTATTCGTAATAAAATAATAATCCGTTTGCTAGGAAATACGGCTTATTTCAATAGTCCAGTGGTAGGTAGAATCAAATCTACGAGTGTAGATCGTGAGATTTTTGTTTGAAGTTTTAATATAACATAACATACCTACGTTCTTATGTGGCTTTAATAAGGGGTCTTTGCACTTTATGAGTGGGTTTCGAATATCAGGTCTTCAGGCTGATTTTCTACACTTTAGCTCGGATGGTGAAGGCTTCCTCGGACATAGGTTGCCATTTTGGAAGTACGCAGAATTGGCAACCCCGAATAGCTTTCATAGTGTCTCGATATGGTCATGTTTTAATCCTTAATCGAACCCATCTTTTATATCCGACCTGCCTGGGGGCCGGGTGGCATAATCTTAATTTTTTTGTTACCCCAAATAACGTTAGCAGAAGTAAGAGAAATAATGTCATCGCTAGTCGTATAATATAGGATATAATAACTGTCTTAATGCTTTTTACAGATACTAAAATAGTTTTATTTTTAAACCCAAATAAAAGTTTCATATACGTAACAATACATAAATGAAGATGATATACGATGTTGTATTGTGAGATTACTCGTTTAACGGAAAATATATTCGCAACGGATTTATGACAAACGAAATATATTCGCTCTTTAACAATTTACAGTTGACGAATGAGTTCCAAAATATTGAACCTTGAACGGCACATAAATATTCAAAAACCCGTTCCAAATTTCACAAAGGAGCGACGGTAATTTGATTCAGCGTGTGTTACCAGACGCCGTTAGCTCATCGAAAATATTCTGATGGCATTTAACGACTTGCGAAGTCGATCAATTATTTGGATTTATTAATGGTGAGTTTGTGAGTTTTAGGAATCGAGTTTCGCCATCGCTCGTTGTTTAATTTGTATTTATATGGTATTATTTGCTAAGTGCTTTGATCACGATTTAATTATCTTTTGTTTAAATACACAAATAAGTGATAGGTTTCTTTTATTTTGAGCCTTAAATTCATATTTAATTGCTGTCATGCCGTAGTACCTTTAGTAACATAGCTATACGTTTATCTTGCGTTGCGGTAGTATCATATCACTATTATCCTGTCTAAATCCATCTTTCCTTTCCCTGTCCTTTCCTTTCTTTTCTATCCTTTTCCCTTCCTCTCTGCCAATCCACGGTCTGCCGTGCCCAAGGATACGTAGCTAGGGGCGAACTTAATCGCAAGCGTGCCAACCGTCCCGGGATCGGGCTTCCCCGAATACTATAGTGCCTTAATTCCATGGATGGATATCATAATTCCAGTTTCTGTAATTTGTAAAAACATTATTTAATCTAATTGAGTTATGTATAAGATATATTCCTAAATACACATCAAAATTTAATTGTTAGTCTGATCTCGAACAATTTGGAAATCGGACATTCTTTGCGACAATTTAGAAAGCGATTCTTTTTCGAGATTCATTTTAATATTATATAGCCGTTTCGAATGTAGCTTTTTGAAAACGACTACAAACAATAATGCAAGTTGCAGCCAAATAACGTGTTCAGAATGTTAAACTGATACTTGTCAATGTGTGCTACAGAGATGAGCCAAGATTTGGAGAATTTGCATGCGAGTACATTTAAACAAAAGCACATCGCCACGGCATATGTATAATGCAAAATGACATTAATTTGTATTTGAAGATTGTAGCTCGCTTTTAATATAAAATATAGCATTTCGATGGCAGAATTAGGTTATAGGTCAAATAATCAGTAAACGCAAGCTGGCTGATTATTTTCTTCCAATATTAACATTTCAAAAAGATATTCCAACATGATTTCAAAAAGATAGCGCCACACTTCAAACTACTAGAGAGATCATGGAGCTTCTTCGACGATATCCCCTGGCCATCCAAACCGTCAGATCTCACTCCTATGGACTTTTTTATGTGGGGTTGCCCCAAAATTACATTTATTAAACAAACTTCCGCGGGATTAAAGGAATCCCGACGTCACTGTATGAGTGAGTAGCACAGAATAATGGTTAGACTCCAAGAGTGTACCCGACGTGGTCATCAACATTTAGAAGAAATATTTTTTCGTAAATATTATTTAATTTTATCTTTGTAGGTTTTTCATTATTTATGTCTGAAAACCTAGTTCAGTCACCGGACATGCTACACAATGTTAAAATTCCACACAATTGCACATTTTCAAAATAAATATAGACCGTATGCTCAGAATTAAATCAAATGGTATCGTCATATAGTTACTGATTTACTACCATTAGAATATTTAAGGGCTCTTGTTACATTAAAGCTTACCATAACAAAAAAAGAAGTTACTAACCTCTTTATTGTTATAGTAGTTGATCATACATTTACTTGTTTTGGCATTTACATACTTATTTATAAATAATTTCGTGGAAGACAAAAACTCATCTTTGAAACTTTTTTTCTTATGATAATATAAACGATATTGTTTGAATGTGTTAAAATTGATTGAGGAGCATTGATTCATTCAAATTGTCATAAATAACCTTTCAAATTTTGTATTAGAGTAAATACCTTAAAAAGACTTCAACGCACTAAAATGATAAGTTGACATATAGTTTCTTAAAATAAAATTAATGACTTTTCGCAGAATTAATATTTGTGGAATATTTTACCGTTCATCACATCAGCAGTTTCAAGGACGTTTAATAAGACATCGTGCACTATTATACAAAACGTGTTCTTGTTATTTATTGCCGGACAGCTATGTCACGGTACGAATGGAGTAGTTAATTAAAATGATCTTATATTTCAGCACATATACTTTTTTATTCAAATTAACTAGAATATATTAGAATTATTTATATATCAGGATTTTATTACAATAATGAAAATTTTTAAAGTTTCAAACATGACCATAAAGTTGATTTTGTTTTATATAAATAGTGAATAAAATCAAAATTCCTTTGTTCAAGTGGACTTTAATAAAAACGATAATTAATGGAGTTAGAGTTACTTAAAAATAATATTATATTATTTTTAAGTAACTCTTAATCCATTAATTATCTTATAATATTGCTTGTCTATGCTAAATTCCTGCCAAAGAAACAGACTATTGTCTGTACATTTAAAAGATCGCAGTAAAGTTACAATATTACAACAAAAAATCACATTACCACTAATATTTTACTTTCATGATTATTAATAAGAAAATTGTTGAACTGTTTTACATTAAATGGCTTCTGCTTTCATCTCTCGATCTCATTTGAGGGGTTTCTTGACCGCTACTAGCCTCTTTGGTCTTCAGAGACATTAATGGATTAAAACTGAAATAAAGGTTGTTAAGTATATCTCAGAAAAAAAAATTATAAAACAACAAATTTACTTTTTATGAGATAGATAGGCAAACGCAGGCATAGGTAGGCTACGGAAAACGTACCTTGACCAAATTGCTGAAGTTTTTACGAAAGGCCAGGTCAAGAGTACCCCAAGAGTACCTTTTACTGGCGGGCGTGCATGAGGAGAATAATGAGTGTGGAGGAAGCAAGGGAAGTATGCCGAGATCATAGCAAGATGGAGATCTGTGGTCTCTATCTACCGCTACGAGAGACGGGCGTGACGATATGTATGTATGTATGTAGGCAAACGAGGAAGCGTGTTTATATAGCTTTGTTTATTAAAAACGGAAGACTCCTGCAGTTGTCATTAAAGAAATCATCTTGTTTTTATTTGGTATTTTTAGTTATAATAATAGGAATAAAACGTTTGAAATACTTGCAATATCTTTTGTCTCTTTCCGATCCGTGCGTGTAAGCCAATCATCCGTGCCGAATTCGAGTGATCGACGATAATGAAAAATATGTCGCAAAAAGCCACCTTGTGCAACCTCTTCGACTTATCAATGACTAATGCGAGTAAAAAGTTATATTAAATACGAGATACTTCATGTTTATTAATTCGATAGAACGATATCGGTAACATATTTATAAAGCTTCGGGATGGTTGGGTAGATGATCTTATGAATTCGGTGAATCCGTAATGCACTAAGTTATACTTAGACAAACCCTTCGTTTAGTCTACCTGAAGTTTGAGCTAGTTTCGAATTCAAATCCAGTACAACTGAAATTTGCATGATGTAATTCTTTAATTCCCTCTTTTTTTATGGGTTAGGAAGGACCACCTGATGGAAACCAATCAACGCCGCCCATAAACATCCGCAGAGCCATAGGCAGTGCAGAAGCGTTGCCGGCTTTTAAGGAAAGTGTCATTATGGAAGGAGGAGGAGGGAGGGGGAGGGGGGAGTTGGACCTCCGGAACTCAAACGCTCACCGGACAAAGCGCGGTCTTCCCTCTGTCCTATCCATTCCTTGCCTTTTACTCTCCGATTATTTTATCATAAAATATATATTTTATTCTAAAAGAAGCAACGCATCTGCAGTGTCTTTGGTGTTGATAATATATATGAGAGGTTATGATTACTTATGAGCAGATGATCGGCTTGATCGTATATTTTTAAAAAGAAAAAAAAAATTTCTTTATAAAAATATAAATTCAAATTCACCCCCAATAATATCGATGGACATCCCAGCATAAAATAAAGTCACATAATCCTTTCCCTGTACTACAACATCCCAGTATAAAATAAGGTCACATAATCCTTACCGTGTACTACAACATCCCAGCATAATATAAGGTTGAGTGACCTTATTTCCTTTCCGTGTATATCGTACGAAACGATTAAGGCGAATGAATATCAATCAGAGTCGACCTAAAAACAAAAACCTATCTGCGCTCGTCAAGCGTTAACGACATTTTTCAAATATGGGACATTTATGTTAATTATTGTATTAAATAATCGGCTTTTAATTTAAACTGATCTACATACATTTTTTTATAGCAGAGCGGCGAACGAACTTGCGGGTCACCTGATGATAAGCAATCACCGCCGCCCATAGACATCCGCAACGTCTGAGGCGTTGCAGATGCGTTGGCGGCCTTTAACGAACACATATGCACTTCTCTTGAATGTCCCTATGTAGTAACCACGTGGGAACACCGCAGGTGGTAAGTTGTTACACATTTCCACAATTCGTGGCAGAAAACTGCGACTAAACTGCACGGTGATAGAACTGTTACCTTCATTAATTTCATTCATACCCACAATATATTTATCTATAATATTAACTAAAAATGCACAAAACTATTTGGCCGTACGATAAATTAATATGAACTATATCATCATCATCAGCAGCAGCCTGCGGCAGTCCACTGCTGTACATAGGTCTCGCCCATGGAGCGCCACCTAGCCCGATCTTCGGCTACACGCATCCAGTTTCTGCCAGCCTGCCGCCCTGTGCAGATCGTCGCACCATCTAGCCGGGGGGCGTCCCACACTACGTTTACCGAGACGCGGTCTCCACTCCAGCACTCGTCTGCTCCAACGATCGTCGGATCTCCGACAGACGTGACCAGCCCATTGCCACTTAAGTTTGCTAATTCAAAAGGCTATGTCGGTGACTTTAGTTCTCTGGCGGATTTGTTCATTCCGAAACATATCTACCAGAGAAACTCCGAGCATAGCTCTCTCCATAGCTCTCTGAGCGACTCTGAGCTTATGAAGCAGACGGACTGTCAGCGTCCACGTTTCGGCGCCGTAGGAGAGTACGGGTAGGACACACTGGTCTAAGACTTGAACTATAAACTATATAATGGTATAATTTTAGATAATTAAAAAATTATCAAACGTAATATATCAGTTTTTTTTATTATTATTTGGGACGAATCTTCCTCCAATAGTACTTCTAATTCCATGTCTTCGTACACTTTCGGCCTTCCACTGCGTTCTTTGTCTTTAACGTCAAACTCACCGTTCTTAAACTTTTGAAACCATTCCTGACAACTTCTCTCACTTAAAGCAGCTTCACCATATGCTTCTAGAAGCAATCGATGCGCCTCAGCTGCAGATTTTTTCACATTAAAGAAGTAAATCAAAAGTTCCCGCAAATGATGCTTATTCGGAATAAAACTTGACATTTTTGCACGAAAAAAATTACGTGATGCTGATACGGAATCACTAGTACTTTAAGGTTATGGTGTTGCCAGATGACTAAACTTGGGATATTACGTTTTACATCTGACAATTTCTCCATAACCTTCTGGTGGGGCCATCTTTTGACAAACCGCGGAAACTTATTTGTACACCTAATATAATTTTTTACTAGCCTTTTATGTATGTGTATACCATAATTTTTATTATTATTTTTTACGAGCCTATTTAACTGATCAAAATTTCCCATTACATTTCCTGCATTGCCACCTTGGATGGCGATGAAAATCCTTTGGACAAGCAATAATGTATTAAATTAATGAATCAAAATCCGTAGGAAAAGTAGGTAGCGGATGGAGCTCTGTGGTGTCTGCCAACCCCTGCGGGGGATAGGCGTGAATATATAAAAAAAAATCCAACAGACAAGTGGAAACAATTTAAAATGAACAGTACCTTTTGCATATGCCCAACACTAGGCTCTTAAATATAATACATATTTGATTATTTTTTTATTTCATAAATAACTGCTCAGAAGGATTGTCAGATTTAGCTGAGTACGGTCAAGGTAAGATATGGTTAATCTTATTAAAACTGAGAGTGTATTTGGAAGTGTATTTTTGTCAATCCGGCAAGATAAAAGCTATTGCATGCGAGAACTAAAAGTTTATGCCATGTTGATAATAAACTTTAATGGGATTTAAATTTAACTTTTCGTTGAAAATTAAATGTCTAATATACATTATTTTACGTTATTTTGTCAAATATGTTTGAAAACGGTATTTAATCAGTATAATATGTAACAGTTTGTTTTTCTTTTATATACAATATTTGTGTATCATTCTGTATCATAAATAGTTTAATGGTATAGATTGAAAACAAAATATGTTAAGATTTTACTAATAATCAATTTATATAAATTTATCTAAGGCTTTTATTCCATATGTCACTTGGAATAGATGGAGAAGTAAAAGACAGTGAAGAAGTATACATTTATTTCAATAAAAAATAATTCTTAATACACACAAAAATACAGAATAAAATTTATAATATACATGGAAGTAATTTAAAGTTTTATTTTAAAGACGATAATAGATGAATCCAAACAAGTTATAATTAAATGCTTATTACATTTGTAGTAAAAAATACGAAACAAAGAATTTCCTGTATTAACGTTTTTTTATGTGAATTATGGAAATAAATCATAAAGTTATTCTAGTGTATTCGAATACGACGAATTTTCTTAAAACTTTCGGAAGTGTGAAATAAAAGGGATTTAAAATTTAGTGCCTTAAATGTATGTGAAAACAAGAAAGCCACTCTCTTATCATTAAAGGAGAATCTGCCGTATTTTTGAGATACATAAGATATTCACAAACAACGTTAATACAGTTTAAAATTTGAATTTAAACAAGAAGCTTCAGCTCAGTGTATCACTACTCAGTAATCACTGTGTTAAGTCAACGTCAAAATAAATACATATAAGGTAAAAAAAATATTTGTTTGGATAGAATCAAAATTACGAATGAATTACCTTCAGCTCATATCGGTTGTCTTCTATACGGAATAATTTTTACTTGTATATGGTAGAATGTCTGTCTAATTGTCTGTCCGATCACTCTTTACATATTTACATGTAATATATGAATTCAGTTCAAATTTAGTGAACTTTTTTAAGGTTATTAAATATTTTTCTATATACAAGATATATATAATATCAATTTACAACCATTACCCTTCATCCGTTATATTCTATATATATACAAGAAGGTCCATTTCTTGTAAAATCATCAATCAAGTCTAGATCACGCCAGACCTATATTTTTTCTATGACAATGTATTAATTTATTTTTCTACGTTTTATAACGATTTAAATAATCGAGTATTTTCCGAAATACTAAGTTTGGAGCTTCGACTCCCCAAACATGATTGTTGTGACTCCATTTTGAATTTGGAACTATATATTTTTCAACCACATTAGGCAATCTTGAACTGAGCTCATCAACATCTTTCAAAGATGATACCAAGTCATTTCTACCGCATATAAGTACGACTGGTGCAACGATTTTTGTAACATTGTAAATGGGAGGTTTCGTGACACCATAGCGCCGCATATTTCCTTCTTTACCCTCATCGTAACGTTGGAATTTCTTCGAAAGTATTAATTGTCCAAAATGAGCAAGAGTTTTTCCTGAAACGCCGACTAATAAATGTCCAAACACAACTGCTAAAGTTCTTGGCATAATTGATCCCTTGACGTAACCAGTTGTAAGGGTTAAACCAGTTCCACAAAACAGTTCTGGAGCAAACTGGCACAAGAATTCTATGATTTCATGTGTGAGTTGTTCTTTTGCAAATAATTCCCCAATGCCGAAAGAATCTAAAAAAGATTTAACTTCACTTGTCCTTTGTGCAAAAAATGTCGGTATAGGATTGTTCAAGTGTTTTAACCACGCTACAGGAGCTAGGTTAATAGATAATTGTATTTTATTGTTGTATTCTGGCCTTAATGACATTGCAGTAAAGAAATCTGTGGTACCTTCTGAATGTCCGATATAAAACACTTTAGATTGACTTGTGATTTGAGTAACGTAATCTATAATAGATGGTATATCGTAGTTGCCATTTTCGTCAAAAGAATAGTTCCAGAATTCATAGTCTCTGTCAGGGTCAAGTTTAGTATGCCTTCTAGAATATACGTTTCCTCTGTGATTAGCAGCCCAAACGTCGAAGCAATTGTCAGAGAGGATATATCCTAATCCCGTCTGGGGGCCGTTTACAATCCATGAATCGGAGCTGTCGTTTATACCATGCATTAATATAACAGGCAGCATTTTTGGTGTATTTGCACATTTAGGCAATATTCTAAACACTCTTAAAATGTAACCGTCTTCGGTTATAATTTTGTGTTCTTCTGATGGATATTTGTACTTCGAAGTTAGTTCGGTGAAGTTCAAATAAGTGTCTTCGTCATAGCCGAGAGCCTTTTTCAAGTAACGCTTATCAGGTAAATGATATGTTAAAACGGTCTTCCGTCGTGTCATTGGCGTGGAAGTAAGTTCTTGAAAGTACAAAATCAGTAGTAGTACCTTCTTCATTTTAGTAGTAGGTGATTTCATCTACTTCAATCCTACTTGATTTCAAACGTTTTACCATTAATTAATTATTATCACACCGAGGTTGGTAAAGGTATGTTTTCTTTTGTAGTATTGAGTTCTGTTTTATAATATTTAAGTGACCTTCCACTTAAGACCTTAACGAATATGCGGGAAACTACATCAAGTGCGATAATGTATTATTAAAATTTGGTGCACAGCATAAAAAGTTGTATTAGAATTTCCTTACATTTGGGGCCTTCAACTGTCAGTGTACAGTAGTATTGTATATAAAATTTTAACTAACATAGATGATGGTTTATTTTGTTTATATTACTGCTGTTAAATAAATATTGGATTATAAATAATATAAGAATAGAGTTAAATTTTGAAATATTAAAAATAATTTGTTTATTACATACAAAGCAACATATTTAATTAATTAAATTTAGTTTTGTACCATCGTTAATTATAGCTGGTGCGTATTGACGTTCCGGTAAGATAAAGTTTCGTTGGGCATATTAAATAACGCATTAATTTACATTATAAGTATAAGATTTGTTACATTGATTAAATGTAAATATTAGGGGAAGGGGAAGAGGGAAGTAATATGAGAGAAAAAGGGAATTAAGGGAAAGAGATATTGGGCCTACGGATCGCAGTACTGTAGTGATACGTTGATAGATGTATTACTAATGTAATATTTTTTTTATTTGAATATATTAAATCCTTTTATATTATATTACTTCTTTTTAAGTTCGGAATTTTTAAGTAAAAAATGAATTGTTTTATCAAAACAAAAACATTAGTTCGACTGACGACTTTCGATATACATGTCATTTTTCCGGCATAAGAAATTGAGATTATATACATTTAGATATAAAATGTAAAGTGATAGAGTATGAACAAGATATAAATGTACAGTGAATAGAAAAATAAATTAATTTTATTTCAAAGAATTTCAATTACATCGAAGAAAAAACCCCCTAAAGATCCCGTGTGTCGCCGTAAGCAGTACGGCTGGCACGCTATAGTACTCACCGTACGAGATGCATTCAAATTAAACAATTCTAATACTTAACGCTGATATTATATGATGGTGTGATGGTTGGCCAAGTTAATCCATTCATGTCAGCTTTACCATATTGAAATTGGTTTTACATTGATTTAAAATTCAATATATAAAATATGTGTTACACGTGTTTTTGGTGAATAGGTTTTAATAACAAGTGCCGCTGCACTTCTGTTTTAAATGTCAATGTCATATTCGTATGCCAATTACAGTAACAGGTCTCAATAAAGTATTCGCGTGCGTAATGCACATAAAAATAAATCAATCAATGTGTACTCAATTTTTAGGAATTAGGTTTAAGCGATACACATCGTCACGCCTGTTTCCCGTAGGGGTAGGCAGAGACCACATATCTCTATCCACCATGATCCCAGCACATCCTCTCTGCTTCCTCCATACTTATCCATCTTTTCATTCATCCTTCCTCTCACATTCATCGTAGCGAAACGGCTCTCTGTTAGTCGCTTCTCGCCCTCATGGGAATCAAGACATAACGGGTGGAGAACCACGTCGCCGTCATTTTTTAACTAATTAGGTTTATAAAAATTCGTCATAGTGAATTCCACGAGCCGCAAGAGAGGATTGAGGTCAGCCCCAGCAGAGCCCTGTATGCTGAGGTAAGGCACTATATTACCCGGGGAGCGATAAAAGCGATCGATTGGTTGAAATTTTTGCGTTGGTAAAATTGTTTCAGTTATTCCGTCAAACTATAGCAGATGGATGGGTGACTGTGCAGACAGCTATCTTGTACAGTCGACAATGTTGCTGGTCGCAAGAATTTGACTATTTATAACTATACTATACCTATAATAAAGGCCTTTGACGAGCATAGTCACTACTTTATTATATTATATATAATAAATACATATGTAATTTATTAAATGCCCTCATTATTATTATAAGTAACACCCTGCGGCAGTTCGCAGCTGGACGCAGGTCTCCCTAAAGTAGCGCCACCAACTTCGATCTTCGGTTTCATGCATCCAGCTTCTACCAGCTACCCAAAATAGATCGTCCCTGAGTGTTACACGTACGCTTGCGTGCTTGACTGTAGTATATTCGTGTCTTAAGATTTTAGGTAATTATAGGTTATTTTATATTTCATTTTATATATATTTTCATAGGTGACTAGCATATTTTATATATTTTTTTACAGGCGATTAGCTATTTAATTTCCGAGTCAAGGATTTTCGTTTGAAATCTCAAAACAAAATTTAGAATAAAAATAAAAGGAAAAAATGCTCCCCACATCTCTGAATGGATAATAATTTGCGCATTGCGCATAGTTCTATAGTGTGCCTGCTGTTCTACTTGCGGCAACACCTGGGAGCTTTAGGGGGCTTCTAATAAAATTCTTTAAATGATATTAATTGTGCGTTTGTACATTTAATATATTAATTATAATTTTATATATTGTACATTTATATATTAATATATTTTTATCACACTTTATCACTTTACATTTTATATCTCAATTTATATATCATAATTTCAATGTTTAATGCTGGACGGGTGACATGTCTATACAAAAGACGCTTTGTTAAAAAAGACAGTTGAACTACTGCTCTTGTTTCTATAAAAATTTCTTTTTCATTTTAAATTTAAATATTACGAATGTAATAAAGGTAATATAATATAAAAGGTTTTAATGTATTAGTGATACATTTATGAATGTAGCACTAAGGTTGTTACGTGAATTCTATCATTTCTATTGAAAAACCGAGTACGAGACCATTGGGTAAAATCTTCCATGACACGCGTCATCTATAGTAAACTTGACCTTCAGGCTATGTGTACCATAAATGGTATACGATTATACTAAAAATGGAACAACTTTAATAACCTACGCATTTGATATTGTAATGGATATTATGTGATAATATATCAATCTTTAGTCAAAACATTAAATGGTCTGTGCGACAAGTCGGGCTAAAACAGCTTGGTACGGAATGTGTTAAGAAAAGATTTAGCCGGGAGTATTCCTTCTGTTTTTCGCATACACTTAACGCATTTATTTATAATATATGCATGTATTGAGTAGTTGATGCTTCTGAAAATCGACATATTTTATGTATGTGGACAGTCAGAACTTTTACTTAGCTAAGATCCGCGACAAGCAAAAAAACAAAATAGAAAATATACAAAAAAATAGAAAAAAATTGTGGATTTACGGGGAACTTAAACTAAATCTTACCGAAAAAAAGTAAAAACCGGCCGTCTTAACTAAAAGTTCTGACTGTCCATATGGTAATGGATTTCCGCAAAGTAACACCTTAATCCATTAATCGTATTTTATGTATCATATTAATTTCGTTTCTTGCCACCGTAATTGTTGTTGGTTCTCCTTTGATTGTGTGATATGAGTACTTGCCGAAGCGTACATGCCTCGAAAGTAACCGGGTCAACGACCCATGTTCATGTCATTCTTTTAGGACCAGACGTGTCTTCCACTTCTCAAGCAGACTTTGCTGAGGGTGGAACTTCCGTATCTCCTTTGTGTAGGTTATTCCCCTCGAGGCTGGATGATACAGACACAAATATTCTTTTATTAAGCATTTAAATAAACGTTTACCTTAAGGTAACGGGTTTTATGAGTTTCTACCAATTTTTTTTAACCTTGTTTCCTTTTATTTGAACACACAAGGCCCTGACAAATGTCACGTATGGGCCCATGCGAATCCAAATCAAATTTAATCGACATACGTGTATTTTTTAAACTTACACCCGTGTACATTTAAAAGGTCAAGGATAGAAGTAAACGACTTGAATAAAGATAGTATAAATAATTATTTTTTCGTTTTTAGTGACGAGGTTGTGTGATGCATATACCTAATTACATAGAATAATAAGTATATGAACACCTAAGAATTAAAGTATGTAGGAAGTAAAGTACGGAAAGATTTCAATAGATAAAAAATCCACCTGTTCAGTAGAATATTAATAGAGCATGTTTTTGTTAGCAAAACGGCGTGTTGAACCAACAACGTTTTTTTCTGTTTGGGCAATTAGCAGGAATTTTTATAACAATTCCACAAGAAGAGAGATGACTTATACCAAATATTCTATTTATACAAACTGATATATACATAAATTAAATGGGTAGGAGTTGTCACTAGAAACAGCTAGTACTTGTATAAAAAAAGGACTGGAATTTTAATAAACCGTGATTTTTTTTTATAGCTAATATATGTCCCGCTGCTGAGCACGGGCCTCCCCATTTCTGGAGGAACGGACTTAAAACCCACTATGCTTGTCCAATGCGGATTGGCAGGGTTACTAGACATATTATAACCGTGATTTATATATGAACCAATTCAACTCGGTTTACATTCCAAGTAGAAAAATATTGAAGAAAAATTTATAAATAAGAGTGGAAAAATAAAAATTTACTTTAAGCCATTGCTAAAAGTAGAATTTGTACCTACTACTTTCTAAAAATATATTTAAATACTTTTTTTATGGTTTCATAAACGGAAGACAAAGGCGGCTTACTTATACTTTAGTATAATAATCACATATTTTCATAGTCAATAATAACTTTGGTTTTCAATTAAATATTTTCTGTCATTTTGACAGATATCAGAAATAGAGGTAAATCTGTTCTCTGTTGAAATCAAACGGAAATCTCCAGTTAATTCATAAATAAACAAAAATATATTATATATAAACAAAAATCATACCATAAAAAATGATATTTTTATCAGACCATTATTATGTCATTAAAAAAATATATATCCATACAATTAGGTCAAGACACAGTGTATCGTATACGATACCAGCACGACAGGTCAGTAACCGATCAGGCACCGCACTCTCGACACTTGGTGACCTTTACTGGATGCCGCGTCTTCATTAAATGTCAGCTCATTGAGTAATTATTTTATTAATATTGAGTAAAAATTTTACGCGAGCTAACGGCAAGGATTATGAAACCTTGTATGATATATTGACAATATCAGTATTTTGTTATGTAAAAGTTATATATATATATATATGTATATATATATATATATATATATATATATATATATATATATATATATATATATATATATATATATATATATATATATATATATATATATATATATATATATATATATATATATATATATATATATATATATATATATATATATATAAGAATTTGAGTAGACCTTATGTGAAAGGAAAACATACATATTGCCACACCTGTTACCGGTAGGGAGAGACCACAGATCTCCATTTGCTATGCTCTCGGCATACCTCCTCCACAGTCATCATTCTCTTTATGCAAGCTCGTCGGTTAAATATGTATTTAGTATGTATATATATATATATATATATATATATATATATATATATATATATATATATATATATATATATCCCACTGCTTAGCACGGGCTATATATATATATATATATATATATATATATATATATATATATATAGTTCTCCACCCGTCACGTGCTGATTCCCACGACGGCGAGAAACGACTAATGGAGAGCCGTTTCGCTGCGATGAATGTATGCCGGGTATGCCGGGCTGCGAGGGGTCTCTGTGATCTCTGCCAACCCCTGTAGGGGATAGGCGTGAATATATAAATAAAAAATAAATATTTGATGTCATTAATACAAAATCTATTTCGAACTTATTAAATATTACTGTTTTGCCACGCAATACAGAATAGCTATACTTCATTTCTCCTTGTGGATGTCGTACAAGGAGATAGGTGTAAATGTGTACATATTTGTAGACTACAAGTAATATACTGGTATTTGCCCCTATAGTGGCGAGCTGGATGGCGGAATTTTATTACTCAAGTGTCTTATCCCTTTTTATGAGAAGTAAAGAAAAATGAGAAAGTGTGTCGCCTGATGGAAAGCAGTCACCGCCGCCAATAGATATCCGCAATACTAGGGTTGGGGTCTCTGGAGTTCAGCCGCTCACCGTATGAAGCGGGGTAGCTAAACTACCACTCAGACGCTGGTTTTCTGTGGTAGTGTGGTACTTCCCCTGGCGAGCGAGCCCATTAATGCTTCAAATTTTATGCCATTCTTGAAAATGTAATCATCTGCAGCGTGGCTCTACCGCTATTAAGTTATCTATAGTAATAGTAGTAGTAGTATAGCAATATAGTTAATATGATTATCATAAATAGGCTGTAGTAATGTTGGACAAAGTTCTCTTTTTTATAGCAGAGCTGGTATAGGAACAGCCGAGTCATAGACATTAGACATTGGAAACGACAGAGCTGTCTCCCACAAGAAGCGTGGATAAGGCCGATCTTCAACCTCACATATCCAGTTTCTGCCTGCCACCCGACGAAGATCCATGTTCCATCTGGCAGAGAGACGTCGCACCTTTGCCAAAATGTGGTCTTTACACCAGCATTCCTCTACATTAATGGTTGTCGGTTTTACGACGAATGCGATCAGCCTATTGCCACTTTCATTTACTTACACGAGAAGTTCGACGTATATCAAAATACGATAGATTAATTTCTTCGTATAGATGTTATGGTGAGCTATAGAAATATGAATACAGTTTCGTTCAATGAAGTTTCTTTTTTATACAGACATCTCATAAGAAAGTCTACGTAAATCGGACGCAGACACTTGAAATTCTAGTTATGATATAATGTTCGTAACTAGAAATTCTCTGATTCGGGTTTTTATTGTGTCTGCGTTTTGAAAGTCTTAAAAATATCTATTTTTACGGAATACAAAGGCAAATGAATTGAAAGGCAAGCAGATCTCCTAGTTAAGGTTAGCAATCTCCATCGCTCATTGACATCTGCAGAACCAAGGGCATTGCAGATTCGTTGTGTATCCCTAAGATTATTAAATAAATAATGGGAGGGGAAGAAGGATTAAATAGGATTCTCAATACAGTACAGGAACTCACAATACGAAATGCGGTAATATTGTAAAATGCTACTTACGACCAATATTCTACGGAGGTCGTGTACCCCGATCGAGCTGATCCTATTCGTACTCTACCACTATTAAAATATTAGTAATAGTATGTATTATCTCGCAATTTCTTTGTCTATACGTTGGTGATTAGTCTTGTCCTCTTTATGATATTAGACATTTTTCACTTTTTTAATGTTACTGATGAAGTTTTGTTATTAAAAGCAAGTGTATGGCTCAGTGAGGAATTTACTGCTTTGGAAGTCGATGGCTACGGGTTTGTTTTCCGCACTGAGCTATGTATGGCATAAGTGCTCCGCCAAGCTACTTTAAACGAAAGTATATAGTAGACATGAATGGGGTGGCGCGTGTAAACGAGTGTAGTGCGACATGTATACATATTATATATACGGGCTATAAAATAATTGATGCGAGTGAAAATAGTCTATAAATCCATTCATCAATTATAAAATCATATATAGATGTGTATATATATATATATATATATATATATATATATATATATATATATATATATACATACATATGTTTTTGATTTGTAAGAACATACCTTGACCAAATCGGTGATGTAATTCATACTATCATACGGTACATACAAACGGTGATGTAAATCAGGTCAAAAATACCTTTAACCGACGAGCTTGTATGAAGAGAGTGATGAGTGTGGATGAACCAGTGGTTTGAGATTGTAACAGATGAAGATATGTGGTTTCTGCTTATCCCTACAGGATTTATAAGTACCAAAAGTAGTACTATAAATATAAAGTATTACTTTTGGTAACGCAATATCGTCCATTAGTTATTAGACATTTTTGGCATTTTTACTGTCGCTAGAAAAGTACATTAAGTACTTTTCTCAATAAAATAGAGAATATTATATCAATTACAAAAAAAAAATAAAGATAGGTACTCATATATCTATAATGCCTCGCAATGAGCGGAAAGTTTTGTTATAGTAACAAACAAACGGAACATTCGTGGACCGAGTCCACTTCTAGCTGTAGGAAGTGCGCTGGGCCACATGAACAATTTTGTACGGACGTAGCTTCTCGTTGAATACTAAGCACGAAGTACCGTTACATTTCTATTGTGGAGTGACAAAATAATGTACACGAGGAAAACAATAATCATGTCATCGTGCGTCTTTTCATACGATAACAAGAAATAATGTAATGCGCAGCAAAAATCCTAATACTAAGTGTGTAATGCGTAATTTTTAATTATTAATACATCGTCGCTATTATTAGCTATGTAGCACAAACTGTGTATAAAACTATTATTTGTTCATGGAGTTTTTTTTTTAAGAAAAGCCAGGTCAAGATTACCCTTAATCGGCGGGCTTGCATGAGGACTATAATGAGTGTGGAGGAAGCAAGGAAAGTATGCTGAGATCGTAACACATGGAGATTTGTGGTCTCTGCCTACCCCTACGGGAGACAGGCGTGACGATATTTATGTATGTATGTATATGGAAATTGCCAAAATGGTTCGGGTTTTTTGCCATTGGATTGAATAGAAAATGATTTCAAAGTGTAGTCGTTGACATTACAAAGCGACTGACAATACACTTGGATAAAAGATGTCCTGTTTTATGAAAACGAGCAAGCAAGTTATTTGATTTTTATAACTTTAGTGCAATATAGTATGTAAAAACGATAAAGGAACACTTCTATGCATCTATGTCCGTATGTATGTAAAATACATATATCTTGTTTATAATTTTAACCTATGTGATTTTAATTTTAAAATGATTTTTCTTCTTTATTTTTCTATTTTAATGTATTGATAATTGTGTATTTATCATTTTTTAATAGTGTTGTGCCATCGATTATGATGCATGCATTGAAAGTTTATAAATCTAATTCTAATACCAATTTTAAATTGTAATAATGTACGCACTGCTTCCCCGCATCGGAATAAATATATGTGTGATGAAAAAAGACGTCCGTTTTTATGAGAACGACAGGCAAACGAGCAAGCAGGTTATTTGGTAGTAAACAACCACCGCCTATGAACATTTGTAGTACTGCGTCGCCTGATTTAAGGTAAGAATAAATAGTGGGATGAGAAAAAGGAAGTTATGAAAAGAGAGAATGAAATAAAGGAATGGGAAAGGAATTGAACTTCCTCATCTCTACACTCAGCATACGTAAACACAGTAAGCGGTTACCAGTCATAGCGATATTCTATGGAGGTATGAGACTACCGTGGTTGAGACAGCCCATTTACGCTACCGTGGCTTTCTTTGATATACGCCAACCGCATCTGCATCGGCGTCTTTTCTTCACTACTATTGCATTTATTGACGACCGATTGGCTCAGTGGCGGGGCCCTCCGTCCACAGAGTCAATGGTCGCGGGTTCGATTCCCGCATCGGAATAAATATTTATATGGATTTATAAATGTTTATTCCGAGTCTGGTAACCCCCCCAATCCGCATTTCCTTTCCTGTCCCTGCCTTTCTTATCTATCCTTTCCCTTCCTCACCGCCAATCCACGGTCTGCCGTGCCAATGGATGGGTGGCTAGGGGCGAGCCTAGTCGCAAGCGTGCCGATCGTCCCGGGATCGGGCTCCCCCGGGTACTATGGTGCCTTACCTCAGCATGCAGGGCTCTGCTGGGGCTGACCTCCATCCTCCCTTGCGGCTCGTGGGATTCACTAAGATGAATTTAATATACCTAATTTGTTGAAAATGACGGCGACGTGGTTCGCCACCCGTCACGTCCTGATTCTCACGAGGGTGAAAAGCGACCAATGAAGAGCCGTTTCGCTGCGATGAACGGCAGCGGATGGAGCTCTGTGGTCTCTGCCAACCCCTGCGGGGGATAGGCGTGAATATATATATTATATATATATATATATATATATATATATATATATATATATATATATATATATATATATATATATATATATAAAAATATTGCATTTTATCTATGAAAATAAATAGTCAAGAATTGAAGCCGCAATTTAAAAATTTAAACACAAAGCCAACACACGGTACTGTAGTGATACATTGATGTACATGACTAATGTAATAAAACTTTTTATTTGAATATAGTAAAACCTTTTGTATTATATTACTTCTTTTTAAATTCGTAAGTTTACAATTTGAAATAAAAAAGAAATGAATCGTTTTATATAAAACAAAAGATTACTTCGTCTGACGTCTTTCGATAGACATGTCACCCGTCCGGTATAAGAAATTGAGATTGGTATATATTGATAAAGTATGAATAAGATATAAATGTACAGTGAATAGAAAAATAAATTAATATCATTAGGAAGAATTTCAATTACACCAAAGATAAAACCCCCTAAAGATCCCGTGGGTCACCGTGGTAGTACGGCTAGCACGCCATAGAACCTTCGTTACCTTGCTTTAGAAAGACGTTGTGGAAATCAAAGTGATGGCAGGCTATGAGCAATATGTTCGCAGTTAATCGTTGGATTCATTATTGTTCATACGCATTCATTTTTAAAAACAATTTATTTTTTTAAAATAAGACTAGTAATGTCTTGATTATTACAATTCGTGTTAATCCAATCTAGCTTATAAGGCTAAGCTACGAAATAGTTCAAATTAATAATAGTTCAATGGAAGATTATAAATTGGATCCTTATTAACTGAGCTATTGTTGTTTTAAATTTATTAAAAATTCATTTATTTTTATTGAAAATAGTGTAAATAATAAACAGGAAATGACTTAAAAGCATTTTACCATATATTACAATTTTTATCATATATGTACATATAAGATATATGTACATATATGGTAAAAATTTATATAAATTTTTGAACGGTTGTATACTTTCAATAATTCATAATGGACAAAAATGTATGAGAACCAACGTACTAGATGATATAGTTTTAGTAACGTGTATTTTAATTATTTACGCTAATAAATTATACAGATTGTACAATCGCTTTGGTATTCGACCTTACTGCGTTACGTGCTTCTGAATGTGTGCATAAGATTTCTTCTCTTAGGTCACCCATTCGGAGAGTAGAATAATTATGATTTTTTATGTTTGAAAATCACCGCTCGCAGCCTGTCTTCCGCATACTGCAACTATCTTGTGCCGGAGAACAATGTGGTGACTGCTAATATACTGACATAGATTAAAAACAATTTACAGACTTGTAATACAGTTTAAAAAATAGACATTATATTATTTATTCATAATTTTCTTCTTTATCTTTATAAAAATTTCACTGCAGTATAGTATGTAAAAAGATAAATGAACACTTCTATGCATCTACGTCTGTATCTATTTACATATATCTTGTTTATTATTTTAACCTATGTAATCTTAATTTTAAAATGATTTTTCTTCTTTATTTTTGTTGTTTAATGTTTTGTTACGACAACAGTAATTATGAAATTTGTACAGTAATATAATATTTAAAAGAATAATTAAATAAAATTTTTATATTCCCATGTTTATTGTCATTCAGTTTTTATTTATCCGATAGGATTTTTCTCATCATCTTATCATCTTGTGATCACCGCCGCCTGTAGCGTCATCCACAGCGTCGGAGGCGTCACAGATGCGTTGCCGACCTATTACGAACACGTACGCTCGCCTCTTGAATGTCTTATCTATCTATGTTGTATCCACACGGAATCACCGCAGGTCATAAGTCGTTTCACATTTACATAGTTCGTGGCAGACCACGACCGAATTGCACGGTAATGGACAATCAGCCATCCCGGTGGAAACTATTTTTATGGCGCGTAGTGCGTTATTTTCAACCAGTGCGTCCTGTCCGTACTCTCTTACGGTGCCGAAACGCGGACACTGACGGTCCGTCTCCTTGACAAGCTCAAAGTCGCTCAGAGGGTTATTAGAGAGGGCAATGCTTGGAGTTTCTCTGGTGGATAGAATTCGAAATGAATAGCTCTTCGAGTGGACTGAAGTGACAATGGGCTGGATACATTTGTCGGAGAATCGACAATTGTTGGAGTAGATGAGCGCTGGAGTGGAGACCGCGACTCGGCAAATGTAGTGTGGGACGTCCCCTGCTAGATGGAGCGATGATCTGCATAAGGCAACTGGCAACACGGGCTAGTGACGCGCCTTGAGTGAGGCCTATATCCAGCAGTGGACTGCTGCGGGCTGATATTGATTGATATTGATAGGATCTTACGAGGGAAGAAGATCTAAAGCGAGGGAATTTATTATCTGCCTATTTATCAAAACTTGATTAACATAATCTATGGCTGTGAGCCGTGAAACTTGTAGGCCTTCAGGTCGGGCGCGGACGTTTGACGACTCGGGCGATCCATTCGGACCCTGCCCCAAATACCTTCGAGAATAACTTCATAATAAGCAAGCGCTCTATGATTAATATTCTATTACCTACTAAGCACGCAATTCTACCGCAAACTGGAAACGGATACGTGAAGGTGCGCTACTGAGCCATATTACTTTTTTACCACAAAAGGTCCTCTAATATGGTAATGTACTTGCATTAATTTATTTTATGTAGCGACAGTCCGCTAAGTCATCCTTAATGTTATTTTGCTCTATCTCATTTATAAGTATTTGTCGGTAATTCATTTCAAACGCTCACAGGATACATAAATGTGTTTTGAATTACATATATGGTTTTGTATTAATTCCGGAATAATAATTTAGCCTTAATGACATAAAAACTATATACTGTATAACATATACATTTGATTTGTTTTGTGATACCCACTACCTACAACGGTATCTGAATTGATACAATATTAGTTTAACTAAAAAGAAGCTTACACTATTCTCAAAGGTCGACAACGCTTTTGTAATACACTTTATGTAGTCATGCGTCAAACAACAGTTTAAAACACTCTCGAAGAAACACTTCGAGAAATCAGAATCTCATTCGAATCCACTCATGGTACAATCGGTCAATTATTCGCCCGACTTAAATGCGCCCCCGAAGAGACGACGCCCGCATAACGTCTTACATGATCTGGACCACGAAATACCGTCATTCGGATCCACGCACGACACCAACACTCGCACGCACCCCGGCTCTAGCCGAGCACGTAGAATAGGGAACACGTCTACACCAGCCGCTTACGCGACATTCCCTCACTTACCCGGTCGGTTCTCACCTCCTAGACCTTAGGGCCAAGGGAACTAATAGGGACTATAGTTACTTCAGTTCAATCCTCTCCTACACGTTTAACATAGCGTCATGACGAAATTAAAATCGGCATACACACGTCGAGCCAATGGAATCTGCGAATTGCACAGATTCCTAAATATATTTTACTTGCCCGCAGGTCCAGTTTTCGATATAGCTGTTAAAGCCAATAGGCTACCAGCGTTAACATTTTCGAATCTAAAACTTGGTGTAGCAGATCAAAACAAAAATAATTGTATTGTACATTCTTATAAAATGACACTGTTATAAATAATAATAAAAATCATGTGTAAAAAGAATATGTGTAAAAAGAAAGGCTTCCTTAAAGGCATTTAAAGTCATTCAAAATCATATGTTGAGAAATGGGAAAAATTAGTTTCATGATGGAATGACAATGAATAAATTTTTTGATTCATATATAGCCAAATTAAATCAAAATACAAAAAAAATATCATACTACATTATACTACCGGTGTTTTAAAAATACTGGGCCATACCTTTAGTTAGGATTCGACTTTGAATCCAGAACATGTAGCTCATAATTCACGTACTTCTTCTATCACTAAATCAAGCAGCCGTAAAGGTTTTATGAGATTATTTATTTATTTTATGTGAGAACAACAGCTTATTCCAAGATATATTACATAAGACAGTTGTATAACAATAAAGCCAGTGACTACTCTCTCATAATAATGTACTAACAATAGGTTAATAGCAGCACGTTAAAAAATTAAACACTGTAAAAGACAAAATAAAATCAATATAAAAAAGAAAAGAAGAAAAATCAGTATCAAATGTTAGCTTTGGTATTTAAGCAAATTGTTAATGTATGCACACGGACATTATAAAGTGACCGAGGACAAGGAAGTTGATAATCTACAAACATTTCGTTGGATTGAATCGCATAGTCTTATAAACGTGGTACTAAATTTCAGCGTGCTGTATTTCTGTCTGTATCTGTGACGCACTACGGATTACTCACAGAAAGCTGGCGTAATGATTCACAATTACGGCAATATTCATCGGTTTACAATTCAATTCAAACTTTACAAATTAGTCATAGCTGGTTATCTAAAACTTTATAAATTCATTTAGTTCCTATAGATCTGATTTAGTAATATATCAGATAAGTCCGTTATGACTAATAATACGAGAACGGAGCATTATATACTATAATCATTCATGCATTAAAGGTCATTTTCATCATCATCAAGGCATTACAGCCGCGGGTGGGCCTTTGCCTGGTTCAGTAAATTTTTCCAGTCGGATCTTAGTTTGGCTTTTTTTCTCCAGCCTCTCATACCGATTGCCTTTAAGTCATCCTCGATTCCATTTAGCCATCTGAAATTAGGCCTTCCGCGGTTTCTACGAGGTTTGCCGTCGAGAAGGCGTTTGGATACTCTAGACTCGTCCATCCGTATTACGTTCCTAGCCCAACTAAGGCGTCCAATTTTAATTGCTTTGAATTTTTTTTCAAAGGACATCTTGTGTTGTTTATTGTTTTTGGAACTCTTAACTCTTTAACTTGCAGATATATAGATATGAGTGGTGTTAGTCTTACCTGTTACTTAGACATAAAATAGGTATTTGAATGGCACACACTATTGATCGAACCCGCTACACTAATGATTCGTTAAATTTATTTAAACTATGACAGCCAAACCACAGACCAAAAATGTTGTTTTATTGTAATCAAATATTTAAACGATAATTAACCTAATTGTTACACTTTAATTAGCTATAAACATTTTATATAATATAATATATTTTTTATTAGAATTGGAATAATAACATATAGTATATAATGGGACCGCATAAATAAGTTAAGTTAAGGTTAGTTGTCAAAGGGGATCGAAAGATGAAGTACGATGATAAAGGAGATCGAGAGAGGAGCAGGGGACGCCTATACTGCGCGGTTGAGGATCATTAATGCGGTCGTATTATAGTTATTGGTTATTGATGGTTATTAATACAATAACTCTTTGGAAGTTGTATACGTTCCCGATTAAGGAGTTTATTATAAAACCAGTATTGATTTCCCGATTCTTGAGGGGTTAGTCATTGTGAATGAGCTCAACAATATTTCATGTACCGAACATGTCTTGGTAAAATCTTCGTGCTTTGTTAGTAGTTCCAATGTTGGTAAGCGATCGCAAACTCTTAGTTCAGGGATTGACACTTATTTTTAAATAAGCAACGGAGGCACTGTATTTATTGTGTTTCATTCTTGATCTAAATTTAAACATTTACTGTTAATAGTAACACTACAATATATTTAAACTGGACCCAAATCAAAGAAAAGATAGCGGTATAACCATATTAAAATTACCATGTGATTGTGCCCCTAACAATCACATGTTAATTTTAATGTACTTTTAACAAGGATTTATGGCATCTTGAGATGATTATTTTTTTTTTGATATTGATAATTATTTTTCACAGCTCATAAACTCATATATATATATATATATATATATATATATATATATATATATAAGAATTTGAGTAGACCTTATGTGAAAGGAAAACATACATATTGCCACACCTGTTACCGGTAGGGAGAGACCACAGATCTCCATTTGCTATGCTCTCGGCATACCTCCTCCACAGTCATCATTCTCTTTATGCAAGCTCGTCGGTTAAATATGTATTTAGTATGTATATATATATATATATATATATATATATATATATATATATATATATATATATATATATATATATATATATATATATATATATATATATATATCCCACTGCTTAGCACGGGCCTCTCCATACATATATCGAACCTATGACCTCATTAACTCAGTAAGCGGTCGTTTCACCACTGAGCCAATTAAGTCGTCATTACTAAATTATTAATGGACGACCAATTGGCTCAGTGAATGGGCCCCCCGCTCACGAAGTCAATGATTCGATCCCTGGATCGGAATAAATGTATGTATGTCCTACGGACATTTATTCCGAGTCTGGTAACCCCGCCAACCCGGATTGAATAAGCTTGGGGGGTTAACGTCCGTTTCTCCAGAAATGGAGAGGCCCGTGCTTAGCAGTGGGACAAATATTGCCCGTGAAAAAAAATTATAAAATTTATTTATCAGTTTGAAGTATTGCATTATTTAATAAAGCTTATTTAAAAATATTATGTCGGTCTTTTTTAATAACAGAATTCAGAATTGTATCCCTAAAAATTATAATAATGATGATACGATTAATAAATAATGATAGAACTCTTTTTACGAAGAAGTCATTGACCTTGTAACTATAATGTGTAATAATGCGTAACTGAAACACAGCTATATTGTAATCTGTGTAACGTGTCCGTTTTTATGGAATAATTTGTTGTTATCTATTATTGAATTGAAAATATGTATTATTTTAATAGAAATTATGATTACTTTGATTATATTGACATCACATATGTTTGTACTTTTATGACTTGTGAAAAAAATTGTAAGTAATTAAACGCCTTGCACCAATAATTGCAGTGTTTTTTTTGATATGTTTTTAAAGGCTAGTTCAAGAGTATCCTTAACCGACGAGCTTGCATAAAGAAAATGATGACTGTGGAGGAGGTATGCCGAGAGCATAGCAAATGGAGACCTGTGGTCTCTCCCTGTTTTCCTTTGACATAAGGTCTACCCAAATATATATATATATATATATATATATATATATATATATATATATATATATATATATATATATATATATATTATATATATATATATATATATATATATATATATATATATATATATATATATATATATATATATATATATATATATATATATATATATATATATATATATATATATATATATATATATATATATATATAGTTTAGTTAATAAGACAGTTAAGTACATTGTTTATTTAAGTAAATAAATATGATATATTATAGTTTGTATGTATATGTATGATTTGATATCTAGAAATTCATCTTCTTCATCACATTCATCTTCTTCTTCATTTTCATTCCTCACTTTAGGCTGGTCACGTTTTTGGAGAACCGACAACGATATGAGTAGATAGGCCAAATGCAGCGACGTTCTACGTAGTGTGGTTAGTGGAAACCCGATGCATAAAGTCGAAGATAAAGCAAGGGAAAGCCTAAATCCAGAAGTGGACTGTTGCAAATGCTTGATGGTGATGAGAAACCAGATCTTATTGTAATCTAATAATATTTTAATTTGAATTCTTATTTTATTATCAATTTTAATAGTGAAAATTTGAATATTGTACGAATTACAGTAAAAAATTAAAATTACCATATTACCATAAATAACCGTGATCAGGTGATTCATAGAGATATTGAAAGAATACTTTCGCCTTCTCTCAGCAGGTGAGTTCCTTATATATGTACAGTCACGTATATTTTATTTATGTGTTGAGCATGAAAGACATACATACAATAAGGCTTTCATATATCAATGATGATTTGTAGGTTGTGCCGATATTAAATTTATTTTATTAGTATCCTTATGTTGCGGTTCCAGCCTATCATATTTTTGTTATTTTTCTTTGAATGTATACCCATATTTTGTTTTTTTTTTACCTTGTATTCTCCTGCCGAGGCTTTGACTTCAGATTTACAGATAATGATTCATTTAAATAACGGTTTGTGGTACTTACGTTGCGTATTCTTATACGTATATACGTATACGTTTATACATATATATGTATATACGTATACGTATGTTTTAATATCTTATTAACTTTAAATAAGCATATTTATACTTTTTTGAAATATATTAATTATAATGAACAATTGAAAGGATGCTTAGATGATTTGGGCACATAGAGAGGATGGATGAAAGACGACTGGCAAAAGAAATTGACGTTGCGAATGTGGATGGAAGGGTCGGTAGGGGAAGTCCACGAAAAACATACCTTGAACAAATTGCAGAAGTTTTTAATAAAGGCCAGGTCAAGAGTACCTTTAACCGGCGGGCTTGCATGAGGAGAGTAATGTGTGTGGAGGAAGCGAGGAAAGTATGCCGAGATCGTAGCAGATGTAGATCTGTGGTCTCTACGGGAGACAGGCGTGTGACGATACGTATGTATGTATGTATTAATTATAATCATATAAAAAATAATTCATTTAAAAGATAAAATTAAAAAATGACGACGTTAACTAAGATGAAATTAAAAAAGTCTTTGTCGACGTCAACTCCGTTTTCACTCAGTTGTATAAAATTAATAATGGATTACATAATACATAGCACAATATATAGTACGAGTATAAATCAGATGATTCTCTGAAAAGTTATATTGTATTCATGTTTGCAAAAAAACTTTGCTTATAAGTGCCGATTGTATCTAATAGATATGTACATATGTAGGTATGAAAAAGTTCGTCTGTCTTTTCGTAGATACCGTAGCAGTGTTTACAAGAATGCAGATGCGTTCGTTTATATAATAAGTGTTGTTTTGTTACGGGATATGCTGCCACCCCGTTGGGAGGACGGGGCGTCGGCGGGGCCTGCGCGGGCGCCGGTGGCACTTTTCACCGCCCGAGCTGCTAGTACGGCCACCTGATATAAAAGCCTCAATCGCCCATTCACCCGCCCGCAGTTTGTGCTCGAACGTTACAGTGTTCACTACTCCCGTGCAAGGACTTAAAGTTTCAATTATGAATTCACGGTGTTTACTAGTGCTAGCGGCCGCCCTCGGCGTGGGTATGTACAATTTGAAATATTTAGGGTGCGGCCCACACCGCAGTTGTGCCAGTGGTCGACCACGGAACGATCTAGTCTAGAGCGTACTGTATGATAGCTCGCTATATCGTGGACCGATGTCAATGGATCTCGAAAGCTGCAGAAGTGTACTCGATGTCACCGTTTCCACACTAACGTGCCGCAATTCTCGGCCGCAATGGGCGACGAATAGAGAAACTGTATTGGCAGCAATTTTCCACGCTCTTTCACTGCGACATATGCTACATCAAAGATTTTTTATAACACGTCTATTAACTATATATTAATATGAATGAATGCTAAAATTATTATTTTAAATTTAAAATAATATATAGTAAAATTACTCTAACAATCAGGGGGCTTACCGCCTACTTCATTAGTCGCGGGATCCAATCCTCGCACTGCGATAAATATATGTATGACCTACAGATATTTATTTCGTGTTCGGTTACCTCGCTACTCCACGTTGGACAAGCATGGTGTGTTAATATCCTTTCTCGAGAAATGGGGAGTGCTATGTATATAGCAGTAGTATATATGTATATAGGCTGTCAAAGAAAAGAAAAAACTACTCTATACAGTAATGATATAGTAATTGCCTGTGTAGTTCTCGGCAGAGAATAAACCATCCAATTTCTTCCTGACGATGACTATTGTGAATGAGAATGAATATTATTTAATGGGCACCTATGTCAGTGGTTAATGTAAACCAGTTTGTTGATATCCAATCTGCCTGCCAAGCGTAGGGATAGAGTAAAACCTTTTAATTTTGATAGAGAATAATATACAACAGTAAGGTGTTATAGCTCTACTGACGATATTGATAGTGCATAATATTAAAAAGTAATTTTTTGCTATATTCCACCCTACAAGTTTACTTGGGTAAATTTATATTACTATGTAAATAATAATATAATATTTGCGTATCTACCTCTGACATTTAATATGATCTCCGGTGACTGGCGAATCTGTTAGAGTTTTAAACATACGAGATATGGTATTATTTAATAAACAACGGCCGTAGTAATGCGTAGTTCCTACCACTTTCACTTGTAATTATAATAAAACAAAACGCCTTGTGACCTAACCAGTTTATAACTCCACGTCATTGTGTATTCTATAATTGAGCAGTAATGAAACATATAAGTAATATAAGCTGTTATTAAAGCTAATTATGGTTATTTTAATGCGAATAATCTCCTTACACTTTCTAATGTACGCATACGTGTTACGTAACTTTAATGACATGCTTTAAGAGACGATCGGAAATATTTAGGTATCTGGTAATCTGTTGTCCGGTATCTGGTAATAAAAACTGACGTCTTTGTATAAAAATTAAATTAAGGAAATGTCTAGGAACACTAGCTTGATATTTATTAGGTGTAAATGTAAATACAGAATAAGGAATAACTATTGATGGCTGTGGATTACTCAAAGCCAGTTAAAATGAGTAAATTATACAAGTACATATTGCTATCGATAAAGATTTAAAATAATTAATTTCTCAAAATTTTTATATCGTAAAGTATTATTTTTAAAGACATAGCTTTTCGTTTATGATTGATTATAAATACACAAAAAAAAGTCTGTCTGAATATACGCTGTCCTTTGCTTGTAATTTACTTATCAGTATACCATTGTTTAGGATTTCTACCACGTACCCAGTTCACACGGGGGAAGCGCGTATACTTTGCACAAGCAAAAATTTCTATTCCACTTAACATTTAAAATAAAATGGCGTGTGAATGAAAATAAATGTGTGAAGTGAGATTTTACGATCACCATTAAATATTCATAAAGTTAATATTGCGTGAAGGTATTTAATTATCCAGTCGCGTGGTGCGTGAGTGAATTTCACAAGAAAGAAAATAAGGTGAAAATGATTTGACTGCTTGAGTGAGCATAGCTCTGAGCTGAAAAAGATTACAATCGTGTATTTACAACACTATTAGATATTTAAATCAGTATTTGAAGACATCTCGTTTATTCTAAGTTTTAAATTTAAATATGTTATTTAAGTGCAAGTATTTTTACCGTAGCATCCTTTTTAGCGAGAGAAGTTTGTTGACGTACATTTATAAAATTATAATAACAATTCCAAATGAATCAAAAATGAATTAGGTTCTATATTGACATCACCTTAAAGATAATATATCTGAAGGAACTGATTACTATGAATTTTAGGAACAATTTTTTTTCTATGTTTTATCTTAGCTGCTACTTGTAGACAACCGTTTTAAAACAAATTATTCATTATCCATTCCTATGGCCAAAAATAAATGTTGAAGCTACGGACTTCGGATTAAAAAGTTTTAAATGTCACAAAATGATATTAAAAAATTATATAACGAGATTCGAAAAATCGCAGAATGGAATATTTTGGTAGGCAAGCGCCATATGTCATCCTTTTAATAACTCTAAAAAAATCTATACATCAGTGGCCTTCAGTTGCTTTGCTTGCAATTAGCAAATAATACGAAACAATGTAACGGAAACGACTTTTTTTGATGAAATCTTAAGACAATGACATTTCACTAAGTCTAATAAGCTG
>JASFAT010004039.1:0-17191 GCA_031353405.1 Baronia brevicornis | reverse complement strand
AGATGGCTCCATCATCGAAACGCCGATCACCGCAAACTTTAACGTCAAACTCACCGTTCTTAAACTTTTGAAACCATTCCTGACAACTTCTCTCACTTAAAGCAGCTTCACCATATGCTTCTAGAAGCAATCGATGCGCCTCAGCTGCAGATTTTTTCACATTAAAGAAGTAAATCAAAAGTTCCCGCAAATGATGCTTATTCGGAATAAAACTTGACATTTTTGGACGAAAAAAATTACGTGATGCTGATACGGAATCACTAGTACTTTAAGGTTATGGTGTTGCCAGATGACTAAACTTGGGATATTACGTTTTACATCTGACAATTTCTCCATAACCTTCTGGTGGGGCCATCTTTTGACAAACCGCGGAAACTTATTTGTACACCTAATATTTTTTTAAACATATTTATAATCACAAGTCAAACATATTTATAGTACAAGTCAAAGGGATGGTAGCTTGGATGTTACAACACTTAGTTGCAGTGGTTAGATATAGTCCATACTCGGAGAGTATGTAAATATTTATGAAATTAACAGTTACAGATGTGGCCTATAATAATGCAGTTCCTGCGTACTAACGCACCATACATCACACTACCAGTTGCTGCAGTTGTTGGTATAATAGGATACAATCTTGAAGGTTTATTATCAGATAGATATACACCTTACAACAGTAAGTACAATATTTTTTAAAATAATTTATACAGTAGACTTGATGATGAGTCATGATGGCATTTATGTTGGTGATAACCTGCAGGTCACCTGGTGATAAGTGATCATTGCTATCTATAGAAATCAACCCCAAAGGGATTGCAAATGTGTTGGGAGCCTTTTGTTGATACACGCTCATTGCTTGAATTGTTTCTTCATTTCACCATTATGTATTATCAACAAGTTAAAATGGATGCTTAAACTGAAATTTAATAATGCCTACATGATCTGTACATTCATAATACGACACAAAAAAAAATAAGTTATATGGACAGTCAAAAGTTTTTACTTAGCTAAGATCCGCGACAAGCAAAACGATAACAGAAAATTAATAATGTGTGTTCTTCCGTTGGGTTTAGTGGATTTATTTGGAACTTAAACCAAAAACTTACCGAAAATCGGCCATCAACTCTCCACCCACCAACCACTATACACAACGCCAAACACACACTATCACTTTTCCATCTTGTACACGACACGTGTTTCGCCCCAAAAAAGTGATAGTGTGTGTTTGGCGTTAGTCGCCGGAAAAGTGATAGTGTGTGTTTGGCGTTAGTCGCCGGAAAAGTGATAGTGTGTGTTTGGCGTTGTGTATAGTGGTTGGTGGGTGGAGAGTTATTTCGAACTCTATTGACCACATTGTGATGTCTGTAGATTATTGTTGTGATATCAACTTGACAGCCAGTTTTGGTTCGTGAAGTGCAGTACCACTGCTTTTTGCCATAAGCAAGTTTATTTTTTAAGCGAAACGCATATCCATTGTGTACTAAAAGCATACTTCCTTTTCTTGTTGGTATAAAGTTGGCCTCTGAAATAATACCTTATTGTTAGTGAATTAAAAAGTAAAACAATATTATTAACAAAGTTTTTCATGCATTTTTTCATTATTTGAAATAAAAGAACATTTTCTTTGCTTTTTTTTAATGTCGAACCACAAATAGAATAGTCCAATCCATTGTACAAATAAAACATTAATTAAAACTACAAATTATATAACCTATAGACCAGGAAAACTTATCACTATAATTATTTAATTTATACAAAAATGTCATAAAATGACAATGTTCCTTACTGGTATGACCACAAATCCATAGAAAGAAATGTTTTTAAACTTACATAAATTGTTTCCAAAACATATTTTTTGTTATAACAATTATAGTTCAAGAAATCAACTAACTATAAGAACATCTATTGATAATTACTCAGTAAAATATATTTTGTAAATAACAAGAAATGCGCAAGTAAGATCGCCCAAAATCTAATTATATTAGTAAGTACATAGAAGTATGATTTCATTTAACAGAGAATGTTTAACTATGTTTATTCCTTATTTACGAAAGCTTATTGGTCTATGTACACATACGTACTACAGATTAATTCTTCGAAATATATTTATGTTACTTAAGGGAAGAAAATTAGAAAGATTATTATAAAAACAAATTTATAGTTTGTCGTAAGAAATTCCAACCACCAGTTTTCTCAAACACACATACTAGCTTAACCCACGATATTCAACATGAACATGATATGCAATACATTATAATGAGGATTTATAACTCTTATCGATTTCAATCGTACACACGTGTTTGTTTCTTTACATTGTATATATATATTTATCTTACTAAAACATGTTTACAACTCAATAGCAAGCTAACAATATATCATAAATTATAAACCTTTAAGAGAAAGAGATGCAAAGAATGTTACTATCACCACAACAGATTTTTATGCGATTATTTCGATACCTCCACAGAATACTATGTCAAGTCGAAAATCGTAGATTTACATGAGGAGTATCTAAAAATCTCGATATTTGCTATATAATTAAAGTTATTTTAATGAAATTTACAGGTTGAGTAATTTAATTATTGTTAGTTAAAGGTGCGTAATTTTATTATTATATATATTTATTTGTTCATTTTCAATTTAAACTTAGTGGGGTATTAAATTCAAATTTAAGTTGGCGTAGGAGAAGGTACCGGTGTAGAATAATAAATGCAAAAAAAAGCCATGATTATTAGAAAAATTTCAGCGATCAGCTAAGGTACATAAAAATTTAGTTTCTACATCAAATAAAAACTAGTTAATATATATTATATATATATATATATATATATATATATATATATATATATATATATATATATATATATATATATATATATATATATATATATATATATATTGTCTTTGAGAAGTCATATATTTTAATCTTAGCTCTCCGTTGATGTCGTATGATAATCGTTTTTTTATAATAGTAGTAAACCGAGCGTGTAGGTCATCTGTTCATAGTACTTATGAACAGGTCACCTACACGGTCGCTAACCACCACCATCCATACACAACCACACCTGAGAAGTCACAAAGCGTTACCGACTTTTCTGGACATTTACGCCCGCCTCTTGAAAACCCTAAGTCGTATTTGTTCCCGAATACTACAGGCAGTAGATCGATCCAGAGTTATACCGTTCGTTGCAGAAAACTACAACTAACGTTGATGGCCTGCCAGCCAGTCGTCCATGTGATGAGAATAGAACCTATTTTTTTATCCATGTTGTTATCATTAGCTTCTTTAGCAAACCATTGTTGACGTTGACTGATGTTTTCGGAATACAAAACTTTAATTATATATAGAATAATAACTTTAAAACGGAATACAAAAACAAGATTATTGCATTTTTCATATTTCTTTCATGTTGTGAAGATATTTAAATTAAGACGTAAAATTGTTCGACCTGTTTTCTGAAATGAAGATTGTGTTATGAAATATTGAAAATTGTACAAAATAGTTAAAGAACGAAGGTAACTTATTCCAATTTTCCTTCTAAAAACAGTTTGAAATATGGTTTCTATTAGAATTTGTTATATTGTTTGTTGCCTATATTCATGATACTACTAAATCGATACCATGAATTTCAATTATATTATAATATCGATATTAAAATCTTGATATTTTATATCTTAATATTAACATCGATGATCATCGACATTCCTAGTCGAGCAAACGCTTGCTAAATAAAAAATGTCACGTGTGTTAAAGTTGAGTGTTTCATGAAATGTTATTTTGTGTATGATTGAAAGCTATATGCCCAATAGGAAAATCTATGTAAGCATGTAAAAGAGTTCGTTGTGGAATTTCAAATATAATTTAATCATTTTTTGTGAGATTCAATTCATAATAAATAGATTAACGATTTTTCAATTTAATTTTAAATCAAATTTTGCAATTTAATTCTACGTTACAAACGAACCTTATTAACGTAGGAAGCTTACATTTTTAAATTATATGCAAATTTTTAAATTATATGCATATGTTTCATTGGACATAATTATGCAAATTTACGGTAGTTACAAAATATATAGAAAATGATTTTTTTTGGTTTGTTTAAAATTTCTGAAATAAAACTTTTTTGTGTAATGTAATGCGTTTTATTTTAATTATTAACCTTTATCCCAATATTGTTAATTTA
The DNA here is from genome assembly GCA_031353405.1 of Baronia brevicornis. Classification (NCBI taxonomy): domain Eukaryota; kingdom Metazoa; phylum Arthropoda; class Insecta; order Lepidoptera; family Papilionidae; genus Baronia; species Baronia brevicornis. The sequence goes on along the minus strand of JASFAT010004039.1, from coordinate 13,007 downwards.
TGTCCTTCCTTTCCTCCTTGAAAAATACCAAAATTTTATTTCAGTGAGTGATATTTCAAAACTCAGGTCTTTGAATAACTTAATATATTAAAATTATTTACTTATTAATGACATTGAAATCTTTAATTAAAAATGTTTTTTGCATTTCAGGGATATTCATAAACACAAGAGGCAATTCCAGACTCTTTATTTATCAAAATCATACATTCCGGTTCATGTACAAAAAAGGTTATGGTAGTCAACTTTGGTACTGTTGGTATTTCTTCAGTCGATGTTGTCCAGCAAAGCTGCATATAGATAATTCTGGAAAAGTTACTAAGAGCATTGGCCATCATAACCATGACCCTCCAACTTGTTGGATGACACCTGATGGTAAATCTTACAATTTGCCACCATTACCTGAAAGGAGAACTCCATAAAAAATATTAAATATTTTAGAACTGTGTTACATTGACCAAACATGGCCCTGTTCATGGTCTTGAGATTGTCTATGTTAAATTTGTTTTTATTCAATATCTATTATATGTAAGATAAAACTATCTAATAACATGTTTTGAATGTATTTAGCTCTTATATGTTTTTATTCAAATTATTGTAAAGCTATTTTGAAATATACCTCTTTCAACCAATTTTTAATATTTTTAAGTTGATACTGTTTCAACTGTCATGGTTTGCATGGCAATTTGTTATTTGGTTAATCTATTAAATATAGTAATATTTTGATTCAGTTAAAAGTTCTAAAGAATTTCCAAGGCGTGAGCCGATGGCAATGCTCCTCAATTCTGAGAGATGCCAATGTTCAACAGTGGGCAATTTTGTGGCTGTATTGTTAGATTGATTGAGTACAAAGAATTAAAATGATGCTATAACTTAGTTCTTATTTGATAATTTTTAATATTTTTATTTTGTTTCGAAATTTACTGCCAAATGTTATGAAAAATAAAAGCTTAAGTGATTTATGTACCTTTGTATATGAAATATACAATTAATAAACTTTTTTTTTAAATAATCTACAAATGAATTATGAAAAAGTTGAGACTGAATTCATAAATTTATTGAAAGTCTCTTAAAATCTCTTGGAGCTTGTTGAGTGAATATGTTGGTTCTGGAACCGCATTTTGTTTAGAATGACTATCTGCTTTTAGAATGTGAATATTTCTTACTCCATTTTATGTATTTTATTACTTTAACTTACATGTACAATTAAAAAATAAATAAATTTGGTTATCATCATTTATTTTATAATCCATCACTTATCATATTATTGCCATTTATATGGTGACCATCTTCATAGTTCGTATGATTCTATAAAATAATATGATTAATTACTATATTTAAATTTCCTTAAATACTTTCAAATGACTAATGAATTTTTTATCTTCTCGATAATAGTAACGTTATATTTCTTCTAGTCTATTGTTTTTACCATGTTTGTCCACACATTTATTGAACGCATTTCATTATGGTACGGAATTAAACATTCAATGGCAACAGAACTTTATTTGGTCATACTGTAGTATTATAATGCATTTTAAAATTAAGGCAACTTTTTTTAATGAAAATTATAGGATTTCAAAATATATAAGCCTTCATGATTTAAAAAAAAATGGTCTTATAGTCTCAGCATCAACTTGTCTTCAAGTTAATTTATTGACAGTTTACAATGGAGCAAGCAAACGATGTGTTCATTAATAAAATCGATGCCAATTGACATTAAATGCCTAGTCTGTAAGGGTTTCATATTAAGACTTAATAACGAACTCATATATATCCATATATTCGATATATGTCGCCTCGCACGGTACCCTCGGAGTATAACAAAAAATAAATTAATTATGCATCAATTATTAATGTTAAACATTTTTTTTATCATAAGGTAAAAAATTATGTATATTACTATAGATTTGTTTAAACAAAAGCTTTATTTGTAAAACGCTAACTATATGACATAACGATCAGCTAGGTATATGAAACAGCTTTTAAATGGTAATAACTGAATTGTCGACAAATTTTAAGAGCGGCCCAACTCTATTGATGAACTACCACAAATTGAGAATAAAATGGCGTAACTAAATCGTAAATGATGCGTGAAGCCGAGAATTGGGCTAGATGGCGTAGGTAAACGCTGTTACCTATCTGGTATTTGCTCCACAGTTCTCGTACAACACCCACGCAAAACATAGTGTCGCCCTATTTTATGCCGGGAACCACCTAGCAACTGACTTGTGATTGAATAATTACAGTATTCATTCATGTTGTTCATTTCATTATTGTTTATTGCAAAAAGTATGTATTTTAGATTGGAAGCCGAAATTCAAGTATTCAAGGAAAGGAAAACCTATGCTGATTTTAGGTCCATACACATATCAAGTACACAGTGTTTGTGGTCCGAAAACACGGTGGCAGTGCTCAAATCAACGAAGATGCGGCTGCAAGGCTAGACTTCTTACTATTGACGATATTGTTGTAAAAGCCATTGGTGAACATATACATTAACACCCATAATTATCATAGGTCTGTCTTACGGTTATTTAAACCTTATTGTATTATAGAGATTTTACCTTAAAACACACCGTCTTAAAAATCGTGCATTATTACGCCAATTAAGATAAAAACGTTTTCTTTATCATTGGTATGTGGAATATGTAATCAAAGATAATTGAGTTTAAATCACGTTTCAGATTGTATTCCAATATTTTCTCATTCGCGACAAGGAAATAAAATAATTGAGATGGGTCCGTACAGATTTCACATACACTCAAGTTGCGGTCCAAAGATTAGATGGCAATGTTCGGTAAAAATGAGATACGGGTGTAAAGCTAGATTAACCACTATTGATGATATACTTGTGAAAAGAATTGGAGAACATAATCACTAAATACAGAAACCAATTTTTGTCTGTAGCATGAATGAGCCGACTGTTCCGGGGAATTAACATACTCGCAGAAAACTGATTTCTGTATACTAGCTACTACCATTAATGTAGCTTCGCTACCTACATAGGATTTACGTTACTACCTACGCAGTATTCACATTTTACCCTAAAATAGGCAACGTCTCTGCAGTGCCATTGTCTACAGAGGCGTTGCTTATTCGTTCTGAGTGTTGGATGTCTCTATGGGTATAGGTGATTACTAAGTATTATTCGCTTACTTGTTTACGTATCATGTCCAACTTGTTACAAATTAACTCATATACAAAATGTAAAAAGAACTATCAAATTTCCAATTTTGTTTGGTTTATTGATGTTTTATTGATATATGATACCTAATTTGTCGAAAATGACGGCGACGTGGTTCGCCATCCGTCACGTCCTGATTCTCACGAGGGCGAAAAGCGACCAATGACGAGCCGTTTCACTGCGATGAAATGGCAGCGGATGGAGCTCTGTGGTCTCTGCCAACCCCTGCGGGGGATAGGCGTGAATATATAAAAAAAAATATTGATGTTTTTAGATTTAGTTAATTACATACATATCTACATTTTTAGACGTGGATATGTAAATCCATGTGAATTCTCAAAAGCTATATATATATATATATATATATATATATATATATATATATATATATATATATATATATATATATATATATATATATATATATATATATAAAGAGAGCATTAAATTATATATTTACTTTCTGAATATTGATTGAAAATATTGTGGTTTTAATTTTTAGATACTACTTTTGTATGTTACATTTTGTATGTTATAGTAATGTAATTATTCAAAATATATTTATACTACGTATATTATAGTGCATTTATTGTTTATTTATTCAAAGAAAAACCTACTTACACTTAATTACTACTTGTATCTATGTATATATAGTACACTGAAACTTGATGATAACACATGACATAATTGATGATATCATTTTAAAAATTACTTGATTATAGTGTATTAGACATTTTTCAAACATAAACAATAATAAAAACTACAAAGGGTATAAATAAAATTCAATAACTTTTACAAAGAAGAGAGGTGCGGGTTTCATTTTTAAAAATTATTTCGTCTAAATGTGGACCGCCACGTCGGGCACACTCGGAATCTAACCACGGTATTGTTTCACTCGCTGAAGTAATAACGTCGTGATGCTTTTAACAGCGCGGACGATATTTTCTTTTGGTAATGGTCGTCGGGTTTGTTTCACAGACTTTACTTTTAAGGCATCCTTATAGAAAAAAGTCAAGTTACCTGAGAAACTATGGATATCGTCGAATCGGCTTATTAATTTGTTAGGGAAGAAATCATGAATCATGGTCTCTAGCAGTGTGAGACTTGTCGCCCTCTTGTACGAACCATGTACGTGAAGTGAAGGCAAGATGTTCTGTCAATATTGGCAGAAAATAATCAGTAAGCATTCGTTTACTGATTATTCGACCTATAACCTAATTCTGCCACCAGACACTCTACATTAATAACGCTTATTTTATAACTCATTATATGCGTTCCATGATATATTTTGTTTTAGTTTGAAAATTATAATTAGATTATTTTTATCAGTCTACTTCTTTCATTATAGCATCCAAATGCTTGCTAATAACAAGGAAGGTTGCGTGATGTGTGTTGTTGTTTTGTTTTTGGTGATAAATATTAGTAATGGATTTCGTCCCACGTCTCTGTACGAGGAGCAGACTGAAGTGATTGGGTAAATGAAAACCAACATGTAGAATACAAGTACATTATTTTTTAAAAAAATCCATAGATATTATGCACCATCACCTTCATTCAGGCCAATCATAAAAATTATGCCTACAATCTAAAGTTGATGTTCACAAAATATTCGAATTGTTAGCCTCTACTGCTCGTTCTGGATTTTAAAACCGTGGACCACGTAATAAATCTTTAAGGGACTGTGAAGGTTACTGCCTTTCCGGAGGAACGGACAATAAACACATCACGCTTGGTCAATGCAGATTGGTGGGATAGCAAGACTCTGAATAAATATCTGTATATCATATATTTATCGCGATGCGGGCATCGAACCTACGACCATTGAATTAAATTAAATCAGCAATTTTTGCAATTATTTTTAAACTGAAAATAATCCTTAATAAAATTAAGTTAATTAATTAATTCAAATATTTTAGGCAATTGGCAATATAAAAGACCAATTAAAAAACGATAAACTATTCATAAAATTAATAAAAGAAACAAAATTTAATCATCTCGTGTCCCAATCTTCGATTTTTTTAATATTATTTATCACTGGCATATCACAGCCACTTCATGTCAGGAATATTCGTTGAGTATCGATCGAGCTAGTAATATTTTTAAGTTTTTGGTTCACATGTAATTTTCGAGTTTTAGTATTTTAGATTTTGACATGTGCCGTTATAAAGTAAAAAAAATATCCCTTGTCACACAATGTCACATTTCGTTGACCCCCTTAACGTGTGACGTAATTTATGGATGGCCTCTTACTATTATGGGCCTGATCTCGCCCTTAAAGAACTAACCTACCGATTCGCATTTTTTTGGTTCATATGAATAAGTCCTTGATTTAAAACTTGTGCTTAAAGTTGCCGTGCACGCAAAGTACATATTTTATGAATAGTTGGATGTTATAGCACTGTAAACTAACGTAAACGTCATTTTAAAAGGGGTTATCAAATGATTCGTCGCGAAAATAAGTAAAGCAGTATATGATAAGATTAGACATCTGCCTATATGACGATTAGCTGTGGAATTTTATTTTAAAAATGAAAATAACACTTAGCTGATGAGGATTATGCTGCTATGCTGTGGTTCGGGCACATAGAGAGGATGAATGAGAAATGACTGGCAATAGAAATTTACGTTGCGGATGCTGATAGAAGGGTCGGTAGGGGAAGATCAAGGAAAACATACCTTGACCAAATTGCCGAAGTTCTTTAGAAAAGGCGAGCTTGTATGAGGAGAGTGATGAATGTGGAGGAAGTAAGATGGGTATGCCGAGATCGTATTGGGTTGGTGCATAAGTTCTTGGACAATCACACATTAACTAAAAATAATTTTATTTATTATTAAAGAAATATTAATCCACAATATAATGACATGTTAACATCTATCTGGCAAAGACATTATGCCGTGTTCCCAAAAAGCAGGAGGCTGGTAATTAAGAAATTCGGCGATGTCATTTTGGAGTTGTTCATAGTTTTCAAACTTCTTCTTTCTTAGATGTAACTTTAGAGCTCGAAATAGACAATAGTCCAACGGCGCAATATCAGGACTATACGGCGGGTTAGGTACCACTGTCCAGTTCAGCTCCTCCAGAATGCGGCGGACAGACTTCGCAATATGTGGCCGAGCGTTGTGCTGAAGAAGTGATACGGACAGCCTTTTTGGACGCTTAGTCGCTATTTCTGAGACTAACTTTCTCAGTTGCTCTCCATAAATAGTAGCGTTAATAGTCTGCTTCTCCAGTCCAGCAGTTCCCAATAGAGAATACCCTGCCAATCCCAGAAAACTGATAGCATTGTCTTTTTTTCATTACGGCCTGGCTTTGGCTCCGTTGGCGCCTTTTCTCCACGTGGAACCCAATAGGCCTGCCGCGTTTTATTGTTGTAGTGAACTCAGGATTCCTCGACAGTGACAATGGACATGAGAAAGTCTTATCTGTGTGGTTGCGGGAGAAGATTTTCGCAGACGCGTGACCGCGTGCTGCGCGCTCGCTGTCTGTCAGAGCGTGGGGTGTCCACCGACTCATTATTTTTTGGTAGCCCATTGCATGCAGGTTCCGAATTATAGGGGAATGGTCGTACCCAAGTTATTTCTCCATGTCTTTGGAAGTCGCATCCAGATTTCTTTCCAAATGTAATTGTAAAAGGTCTTTGTCGAAGACAACTGGCCGAATGGAGCAATGGAGAATTCGTATTAATAAAATGTTGGCATTGGTAGCACAATGAAACATTGTTCTCAATGCTTCTCCTATATAATGCTTTGAAGGTCGGGCAATATTAGATAACACACATCAAAACCATCCTTGCGGTACAAAGAGCGATATGACGTAAGTAGCACCTCGAATGTAATTATTTCGGTTGAACACGATTTGACTTTAAAGGGCATTGTATTCAATTCCAATAAAAAAATATGTCTGGCGTATGGTACCAAATTTAGAAACCCCGCTTCTCATTAGACATTGGAAAAAAACTAATATATATATGAATAACTATAAATGAAACTAATATATATAAGACAGCCGTAACAATCAATTGGTGGACATTGGCCTCACTCGCAAATGAGGCGGATTGGGGATCACAGATTGATTTTTATACATTCAGAAACAAGTTGCCTGTCCACTTTTTGTTGTTCCCATAGAGGTCACATAGGCCACTTTTTAATATAACTTATTACTAGATATATGTATATCTTACTATAATAGGTAATTAGCAAATCCAGAAAAACTGAAAATTAGGAGAAGAATTTAAATCAGAATGTGTGGCACCAACTGTAATACACGGCGGAGGTAGCATAATAGTTTAGGGCTGTATGACGGACTCTGGAGTTGGCGAAATGTCCGTATGTGACTGTACAAAATATCCTTGAATCTGCGTTTATGCCTTCGTTTTCAAAACTTTTTGCCGATACGAACACAGATGGCGTTAAATTCTAATAGGATAATGGTTCAGAGAAAACTCTGCCCAGTCTTCAGACCTGAACCCCATGGAACTTTTATGAAGTTTATTAAAGCACAAAGTCAGGAGCCACACTATAAACACCAAAGCCGAACTAAAACTTTGCCTGCGAGAAGTATGGAACGCTAGGCTTGTTAGCTCTATACAAAAAAGTGGACCCACAATATAATGATTTTATATAAATAAATAACGATGTTAACCCTGTATTAAATTGTTTCAATATATTTACCGTTGAAACATTCTTCCAAAATACGCGATATCACGGGTGCTCAATGCTTTTGGCCAAGGCTGTATATGTATATCAATGAATAGGATGAGGATTTTTACTAATTTTTTTAAATGCAATGGATAGATAAAAAATAACACACAAACGAATATAATAATTAGAAATAAAGATACAGATTATATAATATACCTACTACATATATATTTGTTAATTACATTGTCAACAACAAAGTGTGAATCTTAAGTTTTTTGTTTTGAATAGTTTTACAACTCTGGGTGTAAAACACTCATGTTTTCTTTTTGAGCAAGTCTAATAAGTTTATTTAATCAGCTATTATAAAACTAGTTATATATAAAATGATGGCTATTCTACTAACATTTTTTCAGTGAACTTAAAAAGTTACGATACATGCATTTTTTTTGTTATCATTCTACTTATACCCCTTATCGAATTATATTGAACAATATGCTAACTGAATGAAAAATAATAACATCACTGATGTAAGTTGGCGGGAAAAGTCCCGAATCTTGTCATTTTTACGTAGGGTTTGTGTATATATTTACCTCTACTTAAGCGTTAAATAAGAAGAAGATTAATTATTCAAAATGCATTAATCATTTTGAATAATTTTTTTTTTTTACTTAATAGAAGGGAGTTAACAATTTTTATGAGATTAATCAATGGCAATTCACTTATTTGAATTAATGGTTTTCGATAGCGCCGAAATAGCACGAATGATTTCGCCAATGTTGAAGGAGATAAATCGGTACCGTCGATATTAGAATGCAGAAAACCCGAAGGAGATTTATCGGTGCGGTTGAGATAATAACCTCAATAAAATTTAAAAGAAATTAGGTTCAATGGCAGTTACCGCCTGGCAACATTAGATCTGACAGTTGAAGTTATATGGTAGTGTGTGTCACACATAGGTTCTTTTTAAAAATACGTCTTGTTTGTCAATGATAAAAATGTTAATAATATTTTTAGATATCATTCATAATTTTAATAAATATATATATTACTTTCTTGAAGCGATTACGTAATAAATTTTTTGTTGTTTTTATTTGGATAGAATAAAATTAACAAGGGAATGTGTTGTTTTGTGTCCAATTACTTCCTCAGTGCATTTATTAGTTTACAGGAGAGCATTTAAAAGGTTGAAACATTTCAGATGATCTAGTGCAGTGCGTGCCAACGAGAAAAGGACACCATATATTGTTTAAGGAGTATACTTACGTTTTTAAGAGCAGATTACAGTGTGGCGCAGAGCAATGGTGTTGCTCATATCGTCAAAAAACAGGTTGTATTTCCGTTATAAATATGCAAGCTGACGGCGTTGAAGTGGTAAGGGATTTTCATAATCATAAGAAGCCCATATTTTCTGATGCTGTTTAATACCATTTGTTCAATAAGTTGTACTGTTTACTAGTCACCTAAATATAACTTTAGATTGATGATAGGATACATTCAATCAAAGTAGGAAGGAGTTATAAAATTTTGTTACAAAGCTATAACTTCTTAATAATTAAAATATATAATTGGCATAATTAAAAAAAAAGGACAACAGTAAGTATAAAATCAGTGTTTGAGTATGAATTAAAATAGAAATATGATTACTAAAATGTTCCATTAAAACTTCCTCATATCAAGTCCCCTTTAAATTCTTTCAAATTTTCTATTTAAATACCTTTTATTATTCTTTATTGTAACTTGTGATGATGATTTTTTATTCGAAAGAGACTACCTAATTAATACAAATAGGATAGAAGGAATTTAATATTTTTTTATTGTGTTAATTTATTTATTTGTACATTGTTGTACATTGTTAATAAAGATTTTTTTACTAAATGTGTATTTTTATTAAATCTTTGTGATTAAAAAGATGTGAAAACCTGGTTGTTTTAATTTAAATCCTCAAATAATACCATAGAGAAATAAACTATCATTTAAATTCACTTTTATTAATTATGGTTATTGTTTAAAAAAAAAATCAAATCTACTAATTCAATATACTAATTAATTACTAATTAAATATAAATAAATATATTAATTCAATTACAGAAAATGAAATACCAGAGTGGGTAAGCATCTATTATGGGAAAATAGCAGATGAAAAATTTAAGTGTAATATATGTGAGGAGCATATTGTAGCAGATGAAAAATCCTCTGTGTTGGTAGAACATATAAAAGACAATCACAGAGAGGTTTACGAGTTACATAAAGATAACACACAAGCAACTGTCGGTTTTCAAATAGAGTTTCTTAACTTGAATGTTTTGAAAGATGATGGCGATGTTAAAGAGCAGCCTGTGATATTAGGTGAAGTGTGTGAAACTTCTACCTATGAATTGGATAAAAACATACCTCAAAAAGATGATACTAATATAGACAGTATGCAGTATGTTATAATACCAAGAAAAAAGAAATCAAAACGTGATTGTGGTGAGTGTACTAATTTGATTATATTATTGGTATAAGGTAATTATGGTTGGTTATATAAAATGCTGAAAATAATATTATTTATAAAATATTAACATCATTAGCCTCTGGAGGTTTACAATTTAACATAGGATACCTTTAAACCATACCATCTAACCCAATTAGATTTTAACATCAATTTAAAGTAATAAATTTATTTTGAAAGACAGATATTTCCTACAGTAGGGTACAGGATAACAAAATCCAAGTGGCTCAAGACATTGAATATTAAAGCCAGTGCATATTAACCTCAGTCCGTGAATAGGTAACTGTCCCTCCATACACTTTAGGAAGAATGCCCTGCCTCAGATTGACAATGTAAAATATTTTGGCATGCATCTAGATTGTCATTTAATCTGGTTAAAGCATATTAAGGTAAAGAAGTCAAAATAAGTAAGAATGACTAGCTATTGACAGACAACAAATTATTAATATATATATATGTCTATTCTGAAACCAATCTGGATGTATGACATACATCTGTTAAGCTTGCAAATTAAAGATCTTAATACTCCAAAGGACATAAAACAGTATTTTAAGATCAATATGTGGTGTTCCTTTGTTTATAAAAAAGTGAAATAAACCCGCACTTCAATATGATCACTGTCAAGAGTTTTGATTGGCTACTAGCAGCATCTAGGATTAGGCTAGGGTACAAACCACAACAGGCAGTTTACCCGAACGAAGTGGTAGTCCAACTTATAAGCCAGAGCTATTTTAATCACCATAAGAGGTTATATAATGAAGCTGCAGTTCAAGTTTTTGCTGTACCATAGACGTAGACTAGTTGCTGTTCTTATTGGAGAAAGCACTCTTCATAATATTTACAACACATCTGATTATAGTAGCAAGACTGAGGAGTGCAGATAAAACTCAAAAGGAAAAAATATTTTTTTTGAAAGATGATTTAAACTCAACTCTAGTAATACTACTAATAGTATTAGGATTCATGTTAATCATTTCAAATAGTGAAAGTTATTGGTAAAAAAAAAAACATTTAATAGTATATTACTTTCCAGCAGCAGAAAATCGGAGAAGAAGTTGGGTTTGGAAATATTTTAATAAATTAAGCAATATAATATACAAATGCAACCTCTGCAATGTGGTGCTTTCCATTAAGGGATGTAATACCAATAACATGAATCGTCATGTTCGAACAAGACATCCCAATATTTATAAGTCAGAAATGGAGCGAAAAAGAGACACTGATCTGATTGAAGTAGGCAGTGATATAGAGACCTCGTTCACTTCAACAGAAGAGATAAAAGAATTTGATGAAGGTTCGGGTGAGTATTTTATAAATTTTTGGTAGTTTGCTGGTATTCTTTCATTATATGAAATACTATCAGATAAAACAAGATGCAGATATGTACTCTTCTTTTCAAGTAAAATTCAATTTTTAAATGGATTTTTGAATGTGAGAAAAATATATTTATTTACAAGTTTGGCGGTGATCATACTTACCTAGTATTGACTATTGATCATATTCCTTATATAAGTCACTGGATGCCTACACTCACCATTTAAATTTTTCTGTAGTATATTTACTAAAAAATGCTGTCACCAATATTCTGTGAGGGTATGGTGCATCCACAGTTAAATTAGCCTTCTATCTAGATTGTATTGTATTATATCCAGTGGTTTGCTGACTTGTGTAATATGTGAAAGTAGCAATTTTAAAATTGCCTGGCTTTTGGTTTTTACCACTTGATCCAACTTCAGTATAATATGTAATAAAATTTCAATGCTTTATTTAAGATGGATTAACCCAAAAACAGCGTCGTAGTTGGATCTGGTCGTATTTTAACCGGGTTTCGAGCACTCTCGCCCAATGCAAGCTATGTAATCGCAACATTAGTCATGGGGGTAATGCCACCGGGAATATGAATCGACATCTCAAGATGATACATCACAAAACTGGAGGTGAGTGTTTTATGTTTTAGAACTTGTTTGGTAGCTTCGCAACTTTTAACTTTTAACTTGGTCTGGATGAACCTGCATGATTTTACTTAAAACGCCTATTTTTATAATTCTATTTTGATCAGTTTTCTTTGCTAATGAGCATTTCCGATATTTTTTAAAATGTTGAAAATATTTTCAAATAAGACTTCAGCATATGAATAAAATCTGATAATAATGATTACACTATGAATAATTATAAAATATTAATTATGAGGTCTATGTCCAGCATGTGACCTTTACTATAATACTATATTGATAAAACAAAAATACCACTATGTAAGCAATTTTAATTTATTTCATTAATGTGTATGAAGTATAAAAGGTTTTGCCTTGTTTTTGAAAGAATATTGAACATGACGAAGCACACAATAATAAACATGTTGTCCCAGAACTCAACGTCAAGCCGAAAATCAGGGTGACAGGATTGATTGTAACCATCATGAGAAAAATCAGAAAAAATTAGCGTATTAGTTAGCAAAAATCGGGTTACTTGAGATTTTTACTTTTTTACTCGTTTTTTTTAGTATGAAACTAACAAGTATTGTACCATTTTACAATCCTGATTAAATGCGCCAACTTTTAATGGCACTTGCCAAGGCACTCTAGTACTTAATTTTAAAGGAGGGCCTTTCAAAGTCGACAAATTTTGAAAATTTTAAATTCATAGTTTAACAAATAGTCTTAATTCTAGGAAATTTGGGGCAATTGTGTCATTATT
>JASFAT010000232.1:0-28510 GCA_031353405.1 Baronia brevicornis | reverse complement strand
AAATAAAAATTCACCTTGCTGTAAATATGAGAGTATTCCTTATGAACTTGTTTGAGTTGGCTTATATTTTAGACGCTTTTTCTGACCTTGACGTATGTTCTGAAAGAAAAGTAATAATTAATTGCAAAAATTGATTGTTAAAATTTCAATGAACCGAAAAAAATACCAATTTTATCATTTTTTCTTTAATCATAGCTACTTTCATGAAATTTCAATCAATTTTTGCAATTATTACTTTTCTTTCAGAACATACGTCAAGGTCAGAAAAAGCGTCTAAAATATAAATATTAAACCTTCTTCCATTTTTGAATCATTAATTGACGTTAAAAAGAGAAAAACTCATACATCCTACTAGAACTTTGATTTTGACTTCGAATAACTTTTGAACCATTCAAGTTAGGGAAAAATCATAAGAGACCTTTTTTGTAGAGCGTTAAATTTGCTACAAATTTAACGCTCTACAAAAAAGGTCTCTCAAAGGAATTGTCATTTGTCGATATGATCGGTTCATTAGTCCATGACGTAAAACATTCCAAACTAATAACAAAACTTTTCCCATGTTATTCCCAATTAAAACGTTGGCTATCGGGGGGCCGGGTTATTATTAAAATTAAGAGCTAAAATTGGGCATGAATTTTTTTTATAAATTTGGAAACAAGGACTATCGTGAAAAAAATTCGAACAATACCAAATAAGGACCACCCTAATCAGCATAATCAATTAAGCGAAGAATTAAAGCCTTAATTAGTAAAACCTTAGTGGCAGAAGGGAGAACATTTTTGAAACGATAGTGATCGCAACATTGCAGACTATTTGCGACAAACCTCCTCTACCTGCTTTTTCCACATAAGATAACAATCAATATATTAATCGATTTATCATAGTCTTATATGCTATCCATTCATCATCAGATCGGTTACGTTTAAAAGTTCTAAATGCTAGATCGAGCCTTGTCATTGCCATTCTGACATCTTTAGGTTTATCCATGGTACAGGAGAACGTCTGAGCCTAACATGGTGCATGTTTGTCAAATAAACTCAAGATGCACGAGTTTAAGATTCTGACTTTATCGTCAATTGTGGGTGCTATATCTATATCGTCAATGGTGGAGAATAGCGTCCTGCTTAAGTTTCTTCACATCAAGTCTAGCGGATGTACTAATGAGGATAGATATAGGAGATAGTTTACTTTATGACTTCAATTTATATGGAAGAAAAAGCAAGTCATGTCTAGAAAATCCAACAGCAGGAAATTGACCGTAGATAACGTGGTTGTTCGAGAAAACTATCATGAGATCAATATAGCTGTCAGCGGTAGTAAAATTATGATGCGTAGCATTTAATGGCTGCATAATAAAGTTATAAGATTCTAAAATGAACTTAGTTTACGAGATTTAAAGGGGAAAGTAGAAAGATCGATGTTGAAATCTCCCATGATGATGTGATGTGTGTACGCAGAACAAAAGGATGACAAATAGTGTTTCAAATTAGAGTAGTAGTCCACATTAGGTGTACAGTAAATGACTTTAACGCTTTTGACATTGATCTCAACAAACATACATTTAATTGAACCGGAATACGAGGATGGGGAGGTATCTAAAATCTTAAAAGGGAATTCACTGTACAAATAAATAGTAACGACGCCACCTCTCTTATTGGTTCGATGGTTACGGAGCAGGACATAACCTGGGATACTACAAAACATGAAAGAAAACTCAGGCTTGAGCCAGCTCTCAGACACAAAAATAGCATGAACTGAGCTAGAGGAGGAATTACCAAGCAGCTCAGAATAATGTCTAGGAATACTCTGAGCATTGATGTAACAAATATGAATAAGGTTTTTAAATTGATACGGTCGTCCAAAGCATCGACAAGCGAAAGGGAAGAAGTACTGCAGCAACTAGAAGAAATAGAATCATTTTCAGACATTAGGTGAATAAGTCATGAATGAATAAATAAACTAAAATAAATCAATTTTTTTTTCACAGCTTATATATATATGTCCCAATGCTGAACACGGGCCTCTCCATTTTCAGACATTAGGTGAATAAGTCATGAATGAATAAATAAACTAAAATAAATCAATTTTTTTTTCACAGCTTATATATATATGTCCCAATGCTGAACACGGGCCTCTCCATTTTTGGAGGAACGAATGCTAACCCACCAAGGTTGACCCAACAAGGCTGACTCGGAATAAATATCTGTAGGCCAAATCTATTATAAAAGATTTGGCCTACAGATAATTATTCCGTTATATATATATATACACACACACACACACACACATATATGCATGTTTAAATAGGTAATAATAAAAATATATATTAATATTATGAAATGTAATATACAAGGATAAAAATAATAATAATTTAAATTATAAGTTACTAAATACTATTAAATTACAGATAATATAGAACAAACACTGCCGGGTGACCGTTTACAATGTTACTACAACTATCCGAACATATACATTATCTGTGCCTGATAAATGTCACTGCTTTGTTATGAAGGTAGACAAATCTTGTTGAATCGACTGGACTGAGAGATTCGTAGCTAGTTCCCAACTGCATGATTGAGCTTCGTGTTCTCTCTCACAAAAGTGTTTAACTTAATTTCTATTGATGCTTACATTTCTAGAAAGTCGAGAGGACATAACTAGATTGATAATTCTGATATTGTAATAAAAATAAATGTAGGTAATTAGAAATCACAAAAATAAAAACAAATGTAAGAAAATGTGGAGGCAAAATAATGAAAGAAATAAGAAAAAAATACATTAAAAATAACATATATTCGTAATTATTAATATATCAATTAACATTTACTTAAGTTACTGCGCCTTCCGTTTTGACCTAGCGAAATTTTGTATTGGCGCCGGACATGTATTCAGGAGTGGCAATGACACAACTACAAATGCCGTCAGGGAACTTAAAGTAGGTTTTTCTGTCCAGCGTCCACACATTTGGAATGCCAAACAGCTTCTGTGCAGCTATAAAGGCCGATTGCCGTTGTCTCGTAAGAAATTCAGATAGGACAAAAGAGGATCTCTTCAGCTTAGTTAGATTTTTACAGGACAGCTTTAACTTCGGGATCAATGAAACGCATTAAAATAGTTCTAGGTCGGATGCCACGAATTGAATCATGCCTTCTAATTTAGGCTTGTGCAGTATTTTCCAAGTGAATATGATGTGAATAAATAGGTCATCGGCAAGGAGTGTTTGAAAAAACTACTTGAACATGAAGTTCTTAGTATCTACACACTATATGATTGTGAGTACTTTATTTGATGTAGAAAAGTAGAAAGTATAGTTTTCTAATTTTTAAAATTAAATAAAAAAAAATTAAGAGCACATGTAACTTGTCAAAGCAGGTGCTTTGACAAATTATATGTACTCCACCATTGACCCATTACTTCCACAACATTACACTAAAATTTAATTATAATAGCTACTGCATATTAATAAGGCACTAAGATTATCTTTATTGGTAGGGATAAAGCATTGCAACAGCAGGGTCTTCAGTTTCGAAGGTGAGGAGAACATCCTTAAACTTGTCAAGTAGTTGCATCAGTTGAGAGCGAGTAACATTCTCCATGAACATAATTTCTTCCAAATGCTTCTCCCCACGAAAATAGCCTGTGAATTTCAAATATTTATTTTTTATTTATTATATGGGAAAATTTACAGCTAACATAAATTATATTTATATATAAAGTATATTGAAAATAAGGCTAATTGCAAAAATATAAGTAATTTTCTTTTATCATTTAGAAAAGAAATACTTGTCCCTCAAATTGTTAATAATTCTGTTTTTGACTATTGAACATCTTTTTAAATTATTTGTTTTATTACAACATGTTACAATAATAATGGTTTCTGATAGTGATAGTAAAGTTGAAGAATTTTAATGTGAAATGTGTTAATGTATAGACTAGATTTCACACGCGCAATTTTACGCAAATTTTTTCCGCTACGTGCATCAGTTTAGTCAATTTGGTCACCCACTTAAGATGTGTTCATATGAATCATCTGAATGACTGCGGACAAATGCACAATACATGAATTTCAGCATTTTTGATCTCTATAAAATTAACTGACAATCTTAACACCTAGCCGACCGTCATAGTGAACTGTTCGATTTCCACCGGGCTCGGGCAAGTCAAACTTCGCTGTCCACTGCGCATTTTTCGCAATGCTAATGATACTATTTGATTAAAAATAGTGTGAGAATTTGTGCACCGACTTATTTCACAATGGGGAGATCTCCCCGTTTGGTCGAGATCTGCCCGTTTGGTCTTACACCGACTTATTTGATAACGGGGAGATCTTCTCCGTTTGGTCGGCTTAGTGTTAACACAAATCCAAGTACCTACAATGCTTTATATCTCGGCAATTGTTACATGAAATATCATACAAAACAAAATTATAAAGACTAATGTTTAAGAAATGACCTTCGTAAAGATGTAAAGATATATTAAAAATTAAAATATAAAAGTTTTATGTTAATTTGTGTTTGTTTAATCATTTTAAGTTAGGGGTAAGAAATTCACCAAAAGCGCTACGAAACACTTCGACTTGCTGGTGAGTCCGCGCGGAAACGCTCCCGAGCGCTAAGGATTCATAATGTCAATTATGTAAATGTAAAAAAAGTAGTTCAGAAGTAAAGTGAATATCAAGGTCCTTTTTTGTACTTTGTAATGCTAACTGTGGATACTTCTGTATTCTTAAATATATAATCAAATATTATAGCTAAACTGGCAGTCCAACTTATACACCAGAGCTATTTCAATCGCGTTCAGTAGCTATGTTACATGGACTAATCACTGTTCTCACTGGAGAAGGCCCACTGCATAACATTTACATAAAACCTATCTGCTTATAGTTGCAGTACTGATTGCAGATAAATCTTGGAAGCAAAAATAATATTATAAGATTAGGCTTGCAAGTAAAAGAACTATATATATATATATATATATATATATATATATATATATATACATATATATATATATATACATATATATATATATATATATATATATATATATATATATATATATATACATATAGGCAATAATACACTTGAAGCCTGTCGAAATCACATTAAATATAGTTTGAATCTCAGTATCTATAACTGGATATGATATATAATTTAAAGTCTGGAAATAATAGGCAATTTAAAAAATCTCTATTATTGTTTAACATTCAGAATAAATTTTCAGTAAAAAATTCAATATTTTTGTTCTGCATTGTTGACATCAAACAAAGCTCAAACTTCTTATTTTCGATTAAGAAAGTCATCATCATCATCATCAAGGCATTACAGCCACGGGTGGGCCTCAGCCTGGTTCAGTAAATTTTTCCAATCAAATATTATTTTGGCTTTTTCTCATCAGCTCCTCAAGGCAACCAGTATGAGGAGCTAGAGATTAAGAAAGTAGACCGCTGAAGAAAGATGGTCAAGTGACGGATTTATCAGTGTTTGTCATTAACAAATTTGTTTACAGTGGTTAAATATTTAGTTGCGGCTAATCCACAAGGTATTTAAATTGTAATGTTAGCAGAATGAATGACAGTTTTTATGTTACCTTTCTTGTGTAGTTGAGCAAGCAGTAATAAGTCGGAGGCATTGCCGGCTGCAGGTATATTAGCTAGAGCGGCACGCTCCTCGCTTGAGAATGCATCAAGCAAAGACTCAGCGCTGGGGGGTTCGCTGGACATCCGGCAAGCATCAGACGTCTCACAACTTGCTGGCACATTCCATACAGTAGGGGGCTGAAAACTGTGCACGCGATATATCAAAAATGGTTACAAGAAGGTGGAGTAATTTTTTTATTTTATTTTATTAAGGACAATAAACAATAGCACAATCTTAAGTAACTAAAAAAATATAAAAAACAAACAGTAAGTAATTATACTACCAACCATACTGTCCACTTATAGTTAAAATATGTTTACTATAGGATGCTCGTCAAAAACAGCTATTTGTGTAGATATTAGAGAAGACCAGTGCACTACAGTTAAGTCAATGGTTCCAATGCCCATGCTCATAATCCGTGCAATAGAATACTTTCGAATTTCTTTCGAAAAATCTTGTAGTTGTAGTGTCCAAATATTTTATTAAACTAGTTATACAGGCATAAACAGGTATAAAGCGAATTAGATGTATGACCACTGAAAACATTATTTGTTTATGTTTATTATGTATTGTATATATGTTTATTCGTTAAACATTATTGTTAGAGCCTTTAAATTTGATATATTTGTAATTAAATTAAAGAATATACCAATGCAGGAATTCATAGAAATGATTATTGTAATAAATTAATCACATTTTCAGAACTATTTTTTTGAGGATAGGGAGATAAACGAGCAAGTGTGTCGCCTGATGAAAATCAATTAATTTAATTTTGAAACACCATAAAAGCATTAAAAATTTGTTGCCGGCTTTTGAGGTTTGATGGTTCTATTGTCGTATCAGTTCAGAAATAAGACTGAGTGCAGCTGGTTACATAGAGTGGTACATTGAATTTCCAAAATACTATAGCTACATTTTATCAACATGCTATGAAATATTGAACTTTCATGCATTTATTAAAATTTAAATTACAGTAAGAATTGCTTTTAAAAAGTAGAGAAAATAATTTTAATACATTAATTTTAAAACAAAATAAACCATTCTGCCAATATTGCATACCTCATTTCGCTTTGTAGTTTCAAATTCAATGATATGCCATTTTTTTTATCCGCACTATTAACTATGACATTACTATTTTTTTGTCTAGGTGATATATCGTTATCGCCATTTATTTTATCTTCAACATTATGCTTGTCTTTACTACTAATATTATCCATGTCTTTCAGGGACACATCTGATAATCGTGATGAAAGTTTATTCAATAATTTTTCTGTTTCTGATATCTCACCGTTGACAATTTCCATATGTGTTTTAGCATGCAATTGTTGAATCTCTACACCATTACAAGCCCCATTTATATTATTTGAAATACCACTATCCAAAGAATTTCCTTGTTGTTTCTTTTGTGTTTTTTCATTTTTTACATCATTACAATTGACATAGTTCGATTTTACTCCAGTATCTACTATATCGATACCATCATCAAAAGAATGGTTTGCTGAATCCACTTCATGGAAATTTTCATATTTCATATGATCAGACTCGATAACAATAGGTTTCGTGTGTGAAAAATCTGTTTGATTGAGGTTGTTTTCTGTAGGATAATCCTCATCAGAATCAGGAAAAGCATTGAGACTATCTCTTGGTTCCACCGGTTCCGGTACATTAAGTTGTTGTTGCGTATGATTTAAAGATGTGAAAAATACGCTACATGATTGGTTGTAAATGTCGTGTTTTTCGCAGAAATACTTTTTTCCATCTGAAAAAGACATTTTATTTTTAAATTAGTGCATTGAATGTTATGTTTGCGATGTAAGGTGGGCGTCCATTAAAATCTTTGCACTTCAACAGTCAACCTCTTCTGCACGTGGTACATTCTGCTATTACTTCACAGGCGAGACTGACGATAAGTTGATAGCACATCGTAAAAATCTAGCCATAAGTTATTTTTTTGACATACCACACGTAACCAGTATGGTAATTGGATCAGATCATCGTTTAATTCTGGACTATTTTCAATGCATCACTTAGTAGAAGTGACAAATACATCTTATCAAACCAATGTAACGTTCTTTTTTTATTCACAACCCCTATATGTCCCCCCCTATATGTGCCCCTGCTGAGCACGGGCCTCCATATTTTTTGAGGAACGGACATTAAAATCACACTTGTCCAATACGGATTGGCGGGATTACAAGACTCGGAATAAATATATGTAGGCTATACATATATTTATTCCGATGCATTGACAATTGGTCGTCACAACGTTCTTAGTACATTTCAATATTGTCCTCATTTACCTGGTTCCCGTCCCCAATGCGCCGAGTTGAACTGAACATAAGTGTGCAGTTGCAACAGCAATCGGCGGCGGAGTAGCCATGCTACAACGCGTGCAAGTCTAGCTCCTCCACCGCATCCACCACCAGCCCCTCCCACACCACGCGCTACGTACCAAAGTGGGGCTGGTAGAGAGAATTCACTCAGCATCTAAATATAAAAGATGTAATCAATTAAAATACAGTCGACTCTTGATAATTCAAACCTCTCTGTTTCTCTTCAATGGTAATTCGAAGAAAAAACAATCCATAATTATCAAAAACATAAATGGTAGAGCCACGCTGCAGACGAATACTTTGTCAAGAATGGCATATTATTTGTCTGTAGCATGAATGGGCTGGCTCGCCCGGGGAAGTACCGCACTCCCGCAGAAAACCTGGTAGCTTTGCTACCGCGCTTCGTACGGTGAGCGGTCTGAGTTCCGGAGGCCCAACACCCTCCTCCTCCCACTCCTTTTCCCCCTCCCACTCCCATAATGTCACTTTCCTTAAAGGTCGGCAACGCTTCCGCACTGCCTATGGCGCTGCGGATGTCTATGGGTGGCGCTGATTGCTTTCCATCAGGAGACACGCCTGCTCGTTTGCCCTTCATCCCATAAAAAAAACACGCACGGTAATTCTTAAATTGTTTCACGCAAACATACGACAAATCAAAGTATGGATATGTTGAAATTTGTATACACTGAAAGAATCCTAGACCTATGAAATATGTACTAAACTGAAGAAATACTATTTAAATCAATAAATATTTCATTTTAACATTTCAATAAATACTACTCGATAATTCGAACTTATGTTTTCCTCTTGGTGTTACAAACAAACATCTCAACCCTTTGAAACTCGTAGTAATTTGAAGTATTAAATAGGTCCCTTTAACTTCGAATTATCGAGAGTCGACTGTATTTCCTTTATATATGAACATTTGGTTTCGATTAAAAATCAGTTGAAATTTTGACATATTGACAATTTCGCGATAGCCATTGAACCCCAAATGACATTACGGTTAACATATTAATATATGAAGTCGAAAGAATTTCGTATAATAACAATAAAAACTGAAGCAATAATAGGCTGCGCACACTTTTTCGAAGAACCGACAAACGTTAAAGTAGATGAGTGCTGAAGTGCAAATCAGCCCCCCACCCTCCCGACTAGATGCTAGAAACTAAATGCGTGTAGTGTAAGATCGATCTAGACTGCATGCCTTCCTTGGGAAGGCCTACGTCCAACGTTGGACTGCCGTAGGCTAGACATGATATTAAGACATAGACAGTCATTGAAACTCTTAGAAAACATGTTAATCCTCACATGTTAGTCCTTTATTGACAGTTTTATTGACTTAATAATGATTGTAATTCGTCTGATACAAGGAGACTTTCATATATTTAGCATGGTTCACATATGCATGCATCATTACAACTGCAAAATTACGAAAGGACTACAACAAGAAAAAATACTGTAAGTTTTGTTAATACACAGAACTAATTGCATAATTCACACAAGCATTTTTTTAAATTAAATTATGAAATATAAATAACTTGCTAAGCTTACTTGCAACAAGCATAGTCCGGAGAACTCTTTTGCGAACTCTTCTAATAAAGGTGAATGTATATGAACATTGGCTCCGGGTGCCACAACATACACATTCCCTTCACAAAGAGGATATATGACTGTCGCCTTCGCCCAATAAACTAGATGTCCCGTAAGTTGTGATACCTAAAAATTATACAACGTATAAAATATAGTATTTCTTGTGTAATGCTTTTGTTTGTTTATTTATTGATATTGTATGTGCTAGACGTGTATGCATTATATGTAAACACGTTAAATTGCTTATAAATTAAGGGTATTTTAGCAAAAAACACAAAAAAAAAACTATTAAATACCACCTTCAACCCCTCACATCTTCAAAAATTACTAAATAAATACATATTTTGTAAATATAATATAATATAAATAGTAAAGCACAGCTTAAGAAAAGATAGTTATTATAAAATTGCAGCAATATTTATTGAGACTCATTCGCAATTCAACATACACAACGTTCGAGTCGTTAATTATGTTAAACGCCTTTGCTATTTTTGTTAACACCTTAGACCTACGACTATTTTTGCTTAACGAAGATTTAAAGTAGTTTTGTTTGGGATGGGATGGCAAACAAGGAAGCGTGTCGCTTGATGGAAAATAATCAACACCGTCCATAGACATCCAGGACACCATAAATGTAAAGGAAGCGTTGCCGCCTTTAAGGTATGTGTAATAAGTAAATAAAGCACACGTGTTTAAAGAAAATGGATCACAGACAAACAAACTGCAGAATTAGGTGAATTTACTAAACAAGAGATCGCCACGGTACAAGACCTAAAATCCATAAGTCCCATACAATATATTTAATATCAAACTTGTACGCGCAACCAGTCGCATTCGTAGCAGAATTATTATTCGCATAAAACTTTCACATGTGCGTCAGTAATCGCGAAAGCAATTGAGCCATATTTCTTTTTTCCGTGGGTTGGTATGTCACAAGTTACATGTACTCTTAACATTAAAATGTTTTTATTTAATTTAAACAATTAGAATAAATATAAAATCTCCTTTTTTACATCAAATAAAGTACTCACAAATATATAGTGTGTAGACACTTAGAACTTCATGTCCTAAGTAGTTTTTCAAACACTACTTGCTGGTAACCTATTTATTCACGACATATTCACTTGGAAAACGCTGCACAAGCCTAAATTAGAAGACATGACGACCATTTCTAACATTGCGGAGATCCAGCTTACAGTTATAAATTCTCTCAGCCAGCTAATGGCAGAATTTGAAGCACACTTAAAGGCATCATCTCCTGGTGTTACCGTAGAAACATTACAGAAGGACTTCTTCACCTTTAAGGACCACGTATGGAATGTGTTCAACCAACTTCAAAAACGGCTAAGTCTATAGATGTGATAGAGATGCGACACTGGCGAAAATTCCTTATACATGGTAGAGTATCTGAAGAGTCCGAAGGGAAGTTTGGTTTATTAAACTTTAAATCATCCTTACTCGCAATATTCTATAGATTGGGCAAGGCTTCATCTCATTGATCCCGACGTCAAAGCTGTCCTTTTCCGCTAAAAACTAAGCTGAAGGGATCCTTTTTTGTCCTCTCTGAATTTCGGAGGTCAGCCCCAGCAGAACCCCGCATGCTGCGGTAAGACACCATAGTCCGCGGGGTGCCCAATCCCGGGATGATCGACACGCTTGCGACTAAGCTCGCCCCTAGCCACGCATCCATTGGCACGGCAGACCGTGGATTGGAAAGTGAAGGGCAGGGGAAAGGAAATACAGAATGAAGATATGAAACTAAGGCAACGGAAGAAATTTGATGATGTTACTAAAAACAATACTCTAAAATGACTTTCGTTCGTCCCACTTCAACTTATCCTCCTTTTGTCTTGAACCAATTCACTGTGATGTTAAAAGAGCATTATATCCATTATCTCTAATGCCGTCGGTAGTAATTGTGTCAGTTGTAATATGATCATTCCCATTCTTGATACCATCCTTCCTGTCCTCTTCTAATATACTCGTCACTCACCTTCTAATATACTCTTCTATATCTACTAGTGTTTTTCCTTCTATTAAAAAAAAACGAAATCCTAAATCCATCTCAGAATATCGAGCTATCTCTATTTTGCCTTTCGTAGTAAAAGTTCTTGAACGACTAGTCTACAACCACCTAAGTGTTTTCTTGTCCAAAAATCTCCTTCTAATTCCTTTCCAATCTGGTTTCCGATGCGGCCATAGCACGGCCACAGCATTAATAAATATTACGGACGACATTAGATGAGGAAAGGACGATGGCAAATTAATAATTCTTTCTTTATTAGATTTTAGCAATGCCTTTACTAACGTTGATTTTTGACATTTTACTCGATATTCCCGGCTCTCTTAACATATCTCTAACGGTTCGCAGCTATCTGCTCAGGTGTCGGCAACGTGTACGCATTGATGATAATTTCTCATCTTGTCGGACGATTACGATAGGCGTTTCTCAAGTTGGCGTTTTATCTCCATTACTTTTTGCAGTTTTTATTAACTCCATATCCGCAAAGCCCTCCTACCACCTTTTTGTAGACCTATCATCATCATTGACATCATCAACCACTTATTTGGATACCTGAAGAACTCCTTTCTTGGTAAAACTTTCAATGATGATGAAGCTATAAAATCTCAATTAATTCAATTTTTGGCCTTCTACGAGCGTTGAATTTTCGAGTTGTCAGACATGGCAAATTCATTGAATAAATCGGCAATTACTTAGCTGCCAACCAAATATATGTGTGTGCGTGTGTATGTTATGTACAAATATATTTATATTTTTGCTTATTTGCTTATCTTTGTTTATTAATATTTTTTCTTTCTTTTCTATCATCATAATGATAATGTATCACCAACCTACATCAAATTATCTTTTTAACATTGTGTCCATCTTACGGTTGTCTGGAACGAATCGCTATCAACGATTAGACGACCATTTGTATATAAATATTAGGTGTACAAATAAGTTTCCGCGGTTTGTCAAAAGATGGCCCCACCAGAAGGTTATGGAGAAATTGTCAGATGTAAAACGTAATATCCCAAGTTTAGTCATCTGGCAACACCATAACCTTAAAGTACTAGTGATTCCGTATCAGCATCACGAATTTTTCACATTAAAGAAGTAAATCAAAAGTTCCCGCAAATGATGCTTATTCGGAATAAAACTTGACATTTTTGCACGAAAAAAATTACGTGATGCTGATACGGAATCACTAGTACTTTAAGGTTATGGTGTTGCCAGATGACTAAACTTGGGATATTACGTTTTACATCTGACAATTTCTCCATAACCTTCTGGTGGGGCCATCTTTTGACAAACCGCGGAAACTTATTTGTACACCTAATATATTGTAAGTATTGTACATAGTTCGTATTAACATACTGAGTATATATAACAATGTGGATAGTCAAAACTTTTACTTAGCTAAGATTCGCGACAAGCAAACAACAACAGAAAATTAATAATGTGTGTGTGTGTGTGTGTAAAATCCTGCTGGATGAAGTGGATTTACCTGGAACTTAAACTAAAACTTACCGAAAAACGGCCGTCAGCAACTCTCCACCCACCAACCACTATACAGATTATTAATTTTCTGATGTTGTTTGCTCGTCGCGGATTTTAAGTTTTGACTATCCACATCGTAATGGATTTCCGCAAAGTAACGCCTGACTCCATTAATCATATATAAAACAAATAAACAATAAAAATAGGCTTTAATTATAATCAAACATGACACTTGTAACTTATTTGCAGATATACTTAAAAATCTAGCGCCTAAACACCGTTTCAATTGTCTTGCAATCAGAATAGACCTCCACAAGTGATTTTGAAAGACGTTATACATTAAGTGTATATATATATTGATATATCTCTGATATCTCTATATTGGTCAGCCCTGCAATGTCGGTTACTGTGGTTCTCCGACGAATTTCTTCGATCCGAGTTCGTGTACTATGTATATGCATATATATTTTGGATCTACATGTTACTAAATGTATCTACATTTAGTAAGTCGATCTTATAGCCAACCAAAAACATAAAATGTTGGCCATATAATCTTATATGGCCAACATTTTATGTTTTTGGTTGGCTATAAGATCGACTTTGAAATATTTGTATATCTACCGCATTGTGACTCGAAAAAGCAAAGCAAAACAAAATAAGCAAGAGGATACCTGCGGACTTTCTTTCACCGTTTTTTCTTCGTCCAGAGGAACCTTATTATGGAATGGTGGTAGAAATGTCAAATTCGAATTTGAATATATTTTTATTACTAGCCGCCCAAGCAATTAAGGTGAACCTTATTATAAATGAGACAGTTAATAAAACCCGTCATAAAAATGATATTAAAACTCGATCTCAATTCACGTAAAACTGGTTATAATTAACATACTATGATTAAAGTGTAGGCGACCGTTTGACTACGAGTAGACCAAAGTTTTAGGTTTAATTCTAGTTAGAACAAAAACAAATGTGCATTCAAATCATTAGATTTGAGATAATAATTTATATTTCATAATTTCTTAATATATTTTTTTTATTAAACATATCGACTCAAAAAAACGAAAACGCTGTAAATGACACATGTCCAAAAAATTTATTGCGGATCAGAAAAAATACTTCATACAATGATCTGTGACTCATATCTCTACGACCAATAGAAAATATTATACAGCGTTGAAACTGACTGTTTTTGAGTGGTCAGATACTATTTCTTCAAAAAACTTAAAAGGTTTTTGGCTCTAGTGGTAATTTTTCATTTTGCGGTTTACTACGTTTTCGCATTTTTACGTCGATATCGTCGTATTGATAAATTTGATAATCATCATTATCAGTTTAAACCAGTTTATTGCTGGAAAAAGTCCCCGTCGCACATCCTTGAACGTGATGTTCAGCTAAACATTTCTAGTCACACACCAGACTTCGCGGCAGACACCCATGCGATGGGCTGGCCAAATTAAGTCTGTTCTAATTGCCAGTTCACTCCATTGCATCCGAATGACAACAAAGAGAGATGGTAAGACATCGTGAAGCAGATGCCTCTACCTTAAGATGATCATGACTGCTCTGTTAAGAGCGAAGCGACTGAGAAGAAGACATGTCTGTAAGTATATGATATTAATAGATGATCTATAATCATCACTACCCCAAAGGTTAAATGGCAGAAAATGCCCATTGGCATTAAGTCCGCCTTATGTACTGCTTTTCACATTTAATATTATATGAATATGTACATACATACATATATAATCATGCCTATAGATGCAGGTCTGTGGTCCACAGACCTGCATCTGCTACAATCCCGGTACACTTTCTTTACTTCATCCACACTCATCACTATCTCCATACAAGCTCGTCGGTTAAAGGTTTGAGAGGTAGAGAAGTGACAGACAGTGTAGAGCTACGCTGCAGACGAATACGTTGTCAAGGATCCAGTAGCAAGTATCTATTTCCTTAAGT
Organism: Baronia brevicornis; assembly: GCA_031353405.1. Classification (NCBI taxonomy): domain Eukaryota; kingdom Metazoa; phylum Arthropoda; class Insecta; order Lepidoptera; family Papilionidae; genus Baronia; species Baronia brevicornis. Next base: position 13,487 of record JASFAT010000232.1, on the reverse strand, counting down.
AAATAAATAATTTTTAATAAATAACGATTTTTTTAATTACTAGTTGAATTTATATACATTGTAACTTAATATAATTTATATGAAAATGTTCTTGCTATATAAATTTTTCTTTCCTCCATCAAATTAATGTATTATTCATAAAATAGCTACACACGACCCAAACGAACGCTATGATTTGATGTCTCACTCAACTTATATATTTATATGCACTGCCGTGTCGTTTGCATACATTTGTTACTGAAATTGTTGCACGTAGGCGTTGCGTTTCATCATTAGCATACAGATGGGAGTGTGGGTTCGATTCAGGTGGTTTTTAGAAAGTTCCGATGATATTTATTATGACAACCTTCGTGTTGCTTCAACTCTAACGTGTCTATGATTTATAAAAACGGGCGGAAGTGCGATACTATTGCTGTCTTTTTCTATCTTAAATGAGGATTGCGATGAAGAACAAAGATGTGAGATGAGAAACTGTGTGTGTGTGTGTGACGTCCGTAACAAAACCCACCTACAAATACTATTCCACAATTAATGTTGAGCTTCGTAGAATGTTTAGAAATTCACCCAATGGTTCAGTATCACCTTTCTGTGTTTTTAAGTTATTAAACTGTTGCATGGTAATTAGGAATTTATTTTATAATAATGATGTCATGTAATATAGCGAGTTCCTTAGTTAAATAAAGTTAAATCCCTTTGCTTTCTCATCGTTTTCCTCGGTCATAAAGATCGTATCTGGCAAAGGTCGTCGACGCTATCTCGATCGTCCTTCCTTCCCAATTATCCATAAGATTAAATAATCTACATCAAATATAATTGTTTCACGCCATTCAATATCAATATCAGCTCGCGGCAGTCCATTGCGGGACATAGGCCTCACTCAAGGCGCGCCACCTATCCCGATCTTCGGCGACACGCATCCAGTCTCTGCCAGCCGCCTTGCGCGGATCGTCGCTCCATCTAGCAGGGGGGCTCCTACACTACGTTTGCCGAGTGGCGGTCTCCACTCCAGTACTCGTCTACTTCAACGATTGTCGGTTCAGTTTTACGTCATTAGCCGAATTTAATTCCAAATGTAATCAATAGCTCAGTTGACAAGACTCGGACTTAGGATCTGTACGTCTTGAGTACGGTTCCTCCACTGAAATATTGATGTGAACCATTTCTAATACCTAAATATCTAATTCTTTTCTGTGCACACCATTATTACTTGAATAGTTATTCCACTTATATTATTTATAATAATAATTAAGTTTTTTCTCGTAAATGAACTATTTCATATATAACACAAATTAACGATCGATTAAATAAACAAATAAAAAACCAATTAGTAAAATATTTAAATGTTTAAACGCGAATTAATATAAATAGTTTTGAGACAAAATGGGACTTGTAAATGGTTTGATAAGGTTCTAGCATATTAATTTTTAAATTCCATCTACACAAATAGATCTCTAAATAACACCAGAATTATTCAAAAGCTATAAAATTTCTATTTTCGTCAAATATACAAAACATTTTATGTCACCAACTACTAAAAACCTTCTAAAAGTGCCCAACAACCATCAAAACAAAAAAACTGTCAAATATACCAGAATTTTTTGAATTGTCGTCACGAAGTCATTGATCTTCAACATCTCGATTACATTTTAAAACATTGCTGCTGTTTTTCTATATAAAGTCTCAAAAAGGTATCAGCCCGTACCAGTCCACTGCTGGACATAGGCCTCACCCAAGGCGCGCCACCTAGCCCGATCATCGGTTATACGCATTCAGTCCCTGTCAGCTGCCTTACGCAGATCGTCGCTTCACCTAGCATACTCACCAACCCAGAAATACTGTTTTTATACCTAGGCCGGGCAGGCGGGTTCTTCCTCTTAAATACATACAACGTCTCTTGAACTGCGGAAGGATATCTCATCTCTCAGCATTTATTATCGATTCTACCACGGGGTGTGCTCCAAGAAATTGTTTAAGATAATTCCGGCTGCTGAATTCTAATACCTTACTCTTATTGGATGAGTGGCGATCCATTTAACGGTGTCCACGGTGTGTTTAACTAGAAACTTCTTTCCACGCACCACTATCCCGTGGAACCAGCTTCCTCCGAGCGGTGTTTCTGAACTTATACGACATTGGATCCTTCACAAAACAAGCCTACACTTATCTTAAAGGCCAGCAATGCTATTACAATACCTATGGCACTGCGAATGTCTATGGATGGCGTTGATTGCTATTCATCAGGTTACACGCCCGCACGCACATCAGGTTATCACATAAAAAAAAATTCTACGTGTGCCCTTTTGGCTGCACGATCCTCTCCCACCCTCTCCAGGTGATCGAGCTAATGGAGTCTATGCGCATGTATCATGTTTGATTAATATCTGGTTTTTTCGTCAGCTTGCAATATTCGGCTTCATCAATTCATTCTACCTGCCGCACTGCTTTCGTCAAAAGGTGGTCTTGACGATTAATAAGAAGTTGAAGAAAGCTTCAGAACGACCTCTATAATAAATTAGATATTAATGATAGTCTACCAATCTTTTCATATGGATTGTAATTCGAGCCTATCGGGATCCTACGGTCGATGACTAATCTTCATATAGACGCTACGCAAGCAGTATTGTGTCGATCTGCTAAGCACCTCAAGTTTTCTAAAAGGTATTTAGGTAGTCTTGGATAATAAAGCTTAACTATTTATTTACTTCATAACTATCGTCATTACGCTCGACGTTTAAACACACGTCAACGCAAAAAAAGCAATAAGTTCATTGTGTATAATGAAGATTTAATTGGATCAGTGATGAATCTATCGTCTTCGTAGTCAATGAATATGGGTATCTCCTACAGGTATTTATTCCTAGTCTTAATGCCCTGCCAGTTCACCTAAGAGTCCACGGGATAAAAAACATGCGTCTCCAAACAACTACCCAAATGCAAATTACATTTTTAAATAAGTAAATTCAAATTAAGAACAGCAGAACACGTAGCCACGTAGACACGTAGACGTTATTGTTCCCTTGAAGCGGCGGCGTCACAATGTAAACCAGGGATGAGCAACATGCGGCCCGCCAAGCATTTCTAAAATTGAATTCACTTTATCGACTTTCTCCCATCAATATATTGTTATAAAATTAATTATAATAAAATGGTAGTACATACTAAACCGAAACAAATTATAAATAAGTGTTACTTTTATGTGCGGCCCGCCAAAAAATTTTAAAATTTAAATTGGCCCTTTGATTAAAAAAGTTGTTTACCCCTGATGTAAACAGTCCGTTTGTAAGAAAGCCACGACGCGACGCTAGGCAAGGCTCTGTGGCGGGACGGCGCGTACAAATGTGAATTATTTTATTGACAGCTGTACCGAATACCGAAACCACACTGCGACCCAAACTGGTTGGGTTCAACGTTCTCAACTCATTAGTTTTTGATCACAGCATTCCCAATACCATGAGATTATAACTCTTAATTGGTCATTAATCGAGAATTGATTTTATCTTGCGCGCTCAGAGTCGACTTTCCTATGCGTCCGATACGGTGGGATTTTTTTACATTTTACTGGTATATAACTGGTTCTCCACATTTAGATGGTTGAAATGATAAATTCCTCAGTTCGGTACCTAAACATTGGGAATTCTTCTTAACTTAGTTCAAATTAGTGGAAATGTGGGAAAGTCTACTTACTTTATTCCGTAAGATTAATCATAATATATAATTTTTCTGTATATATTTTTTTTAAATTTATATATTTTTATAAAATCGTTAAGCAAACGAACAAATGGGAACCCTGGTGGTAAATAATCAGCGCTGGCTACAAATATCTGCAAAACTCAGGGTACTAAAGATGCCTACCCTACACCAAGGATGTGCAGAATGAAAGAGGAAGGATGTGATAGAAGAGGAAAGATGCAATAGAAGAAGAAAAAGGAAATAAAGTAATAATAGAGGAATTGTGACTCCAGCATTCACTTTATGAGTCGCGGTAACAGTAGAACACTATCAGATAATGCTGAGATTTTGTGAGAGTGGGTGTCTTCCCCGATCGAGCCAGTTCGTTTGTCTTACCAGGGCTATAAAATTACTTCTTTTACTAAAGCATTATTTTTGAAAAATCACCGACTTGCTGTTGGAAAGGCCGGTTAATACCAATTAATATTTAAAGAAAGCGAATGACTCAGAATGAAAAATGCAGTTGTTCCCGAGTGGACGTATCTGTATATCCATTGATCTCTTGGCAGCTTAAAAAGTTTTCTCTGATATGTTTTTGGTAATTTCGAACAAATTTCATACCATGCTTACGATATCTGCCCGAAATGATTCCGTGTGTCATAGCTGATGAGGCCCTATCGTGTCGTAAAGAGATGAGCCTCTGAGGAAAGACTAGCAGACATCCAACCACAAAATCCAATTTATATCTGTTTTACAAGGACGGGATGATGACAGGACTATATTAAAAAAATAGAAGTTATACGACTTCTTTTCACATCGGAAAATTTGGAATACGTCAATATTGAAAAATATGCTTTAAATAAAAAATCCAATGGTAGAATCAAAATTACAATCTTGAATCTTAAAAGACATAATTATCAATTGAGCTATTGCCGCTTTTTTATGGGATAAGAAGGAAAATGAGCAGGCGTGTCACCTGATGAAAAGCAATCAACGCTGTCCATAAACATCCGCAGTTCAAAAGCGTTGCCGACTATTGAGGAAAGTGTCATTACGGGAGAGGGGCTGGTCTTCCGGAACTCAACCACTTACCGGACGAAGCGTCGTCGACGCTATCTCGATCGTCCTTCCTTCCCAATTATCCATAAGATTAAATAATCTACATCAAATATAATTGTTTCACGCCATTCAATATCAATATCAACTCGCGGCAGTCCATTGCGGGACATAGGCCTCACTCAAGGCGCGCCACCTATCCCGATCTTCGGCGACACGCATCCAGTCTCTGCCAGCCGCCTTGCGCAGATCGTCGCTCCATCTAGCAGGGGGGCTCCTACACTACGTTTGCCGAGTGGTGGTCTCCACTCCAGTACTCGTCTACTTCAACGATTGTCGGTTCAGTTTTACGTCATTAGCCGAATTTAATTCCAAATGTAATCAATAGCTCAGTTGACAAGACTCGGACTTAGGATCTGTACGTCTTGAGTACGGTTCCTCCACTGAAATATTGATGTGAACCATTTCTAATACCTAAATATCTAATTCTTTTCTGTGCACACCATTATTACTTGAATAGTTATTCCACTTATATTATTTATAATAATAATTAAGTTTTTTCTCGTAAATGAACTATTTCATATATAACACAAATTAACGATCGATTAAATAAACAAATAAAAAACCAATTAGTAAAATATTTAAATGTTTAAACGCGAATTAATATAAATAGTTTTGAGACAAAATGGGACTTGTAAATGGTTTGATAAGGTTCTAGCATATTAATTTTTAAATTCCATCTACACAAATAGATCTCTAAATAACACCAGAATTATTCAAAAGCTATAAAATTTCTATTTTCGTCAAATATACAAAACATTTTATGTCACCAACTACTAAAAACCTTCTAAAAGTGCCCAACAACCATCAAAACAAAAAAACTGTCAAATATACCAGAATTTTTTGAATTGTCGTCACGAAGTCATTGATCTTCAACATCTCGATTACATTTTAAAACATTGCTGCTGTTTTTCTATATAAAGTCTCAAAAAGGTATCAGCCCGTACCAGTCCACTGCTGGACATAGGCCTCACCCAAGGCGCGCCACCTAGCCCGATCATCGGTTATACGCATTCAGTCCCTGTCAGCTGCCTTACGCAGATCGTCGCTTCACCTAGCATACTCACCAACCCAGAAATACTGTTTTTATACCTAGGCCGGGCAGGCGGGTTCTTCCTCTTAAATACATACAACGTCTCTTGAACTGCGGAAGGATATCTCATCTCTCAGCATTTATTATCGATTCTACCACGGGGTGTGCTCCAAGAAATTGTTTAAGATAATTCCGGCTGCTGAATTCTAATACCTTACTCTTATTGGATGAGTGGCGATCCATTTAACGGTGTCCACGGTGTGTTTAACTAGAAACTTCTTTCCACGCACCACTATCCCGTGGAACCAGCTTCCTCCGAGCGGTGTTTCTGAACTTATACGACATTGGATCCTTCACAAAACAAGCCTACACTTATCTTAAAGGCCAGCAATGCTATTACAATACCTATGGCACTGCGAATGTCTATGGATGGCGTTGATTGCTATTCATCAGGTTACACGCCCGCACGCACATCAGGTTATCACATAAAAAAAAATTCTACGTGTGCCCTTTTGGCTGCACGATCCTCTCCCACCCTCTCCAGGTGATCGAGCTAATGGAGTCTATGCGCATGTATCATGTTTGATTAATATCTGGTTTTTTCGTCAGCTTGCAATATTCGGCTTCATCAATTCATTCTACCTGCCGCACTGCTTTCGTCAAAAGGTGGTCTTGACGATTAATAAGAAGTTGAAGAAAGCTTCAGAACGACCTCTATAATAAATTAGATATTAATGATAGTCTACCAATCTTTTCATATGGATTGTAATTCGAGCCTATCGGGATCCTACGGTCGATGACTAATCTTCATATAGACGCTACGCAAGCAGTATTGTGTCGATCTGCTAAGCACCTCAAGTTTTCTAAAAGGTATTTAGGTAGTCTTGGATAATAAAGCTTAACTATTTATTTACTTCATAACTATCGTCATTACGCTCGACGTTTAAACACACGTCAACGCAAAAAAAGCAATAAGTTCATTGTGTATAATGAAGATTTAATTGGATCAGTGATGAATCTATCGTCTTCGTAGTCAATGAATATGGGTATCTCCTACAGGTATTTATTCCTAGTCTTAATGCCCTGCCAGTTCACCTAAGAGTCCACGGGACAAAAAACATGCGTCTCCAAACAACTACCCAAATGCAAATTACATTTTTAAATAAGTAAATTCAAATTAAGAACAGCAGAACACGTAGCCACGTAGACACGTAGACGTTATTGTTCCCTTGAAGCGGCGGCGTCACAATGTAAACCAGGGATGAGCAACATGCGGCCCGCCAAGCATTTCTAAAATTGAATTCACTTTATCGACTTTCTCCCATCAATATATTGTTATAAAATTAATTATAATAAAATGGTAGTACATACTAAACCGAAACAAATTATAAATAAGTGTTACTTTTATGTGCGGCCCGCCAAAAAATTTTAAAATTTAAATTGGCCCTTTGATTAAAAAAGTTGTTTACCCCTGATGTAAACAGTCCGTTTGTAAGAAAGCCACGACGCGACGCTAGGCAAGGCTCTGTGGCGGGACGGCGCGTACAAATGTGAATTATTTTATTGACAGCTGTACCGAATACCGAAACCACACTGCGACCCAAACTGGTTGGGTTCAACGTTCTCAACTCATTAGTTTTTGATCACAGCATTCCCAATACCATGAGATTATAACTCTTAATTGGTCATTAATCGAGAATTGATTTTATCTTGCGCGCTCAGAGTCGACTTTCCTATGCGTCCGATACGGTGGGATTTTTTTACATTTTACTGGTATATAACTGGTTCTCCACATTTAGATGGTTGAAATGATAAATTCCTCAGTTCGGTACCTAAACATTGGGAATTCTTCTTAACTTAGTTCAAATTAGTGGAAATGTGGGAAAGTCTACTTACTTTATTCCGTAAGATTAATCATAATATATAATTTTTCTGTATATATTTTTTTTAAATTTATATATTTTTATAAAATCGTTAAGCAAACGAACAAATGGGAACCCTTGTGGTAAATAATCAGCGCTGGCTACAAATATCTGCAAAACTCAGGGTACTAAAGATGCCTACCCTACACCAAGGATGTGCAGAATGAAAGAGGAAGGATGTGATAGAAGAGGAAAGATGCAATAGAAGAAGAAAAAGGAAATAAAGTAATAATAGAGGAATTGTGACTCCAGCATTCACTTTATGAGTCGCGGTAACAGTAGAACACTATCAGATAATGCTGAGATTTTGTGAGAGTGGGTGTCTTCCCCGATCGAGCCAGTTCGTTTGTCTTACCAGGGCTATAAAATTACTTCTTTTACTAAAGCATTATTTTTGAAAAATCACCGACTTGCTGTTGGAAAGGCCGGTTAATACCAATTAATATTTAAAGAAAGCAAATGACCGAGTGAACGTATCTGTATATCCATTGATCTCTTGGCAGTTTAAAAAGTTTCTCTGATATGTTTTTGGTAATTTCGAACAAATTTCATACCATGCTTACGATATCTGCCCGAAATGATTCCGTGTGTCATAGCTGATGAAGCCCTATCGTGTCGTAAAGAGATGAGCCTCTGAGGAAAGACTAGCAGACATCCAACCACAAAATCCAATTTATATCTGTTTTATTACAAGAACGGGATGATGACAGGACTATATTAAGAAAATAGAAGTTATACGAAATAGACTTCTTTTCACATCGGAAAATTTGGAATACGTCAATATTGAAAAATATGCTTTAAATCAAAAATCCAATGGTAGAATCAAAATTACAATCTTGAATCTTAAAAGCCATAATTATCAAATGAGCTATTGCCGCTTTTTTATGGGATAAGAAGGCAAATGAGCAGGCGTGTCACCTGATGAAAAGCAATCAACGCTGTCCATAAACATCCGCAGTGCAAAAGCGTTGCCGACTTTTGAGGAAAGTGTCATTGCGGGAGAGGGGCTGGTCTTCCGGAACTCAACCACTCACCGGACGAAGCGCGATAGCTAAGCTACCACTCAGACACCATTCATGCTACAGACAAATAATATGCCATTCTTGATAAAGTATTCGTCTGCAGCGTGGCTCTACCACTAAAAAAAATACTTCATCTTAAACAATTTGTAACAATAAATAAGTCGACGAGAATGTGAGAAACAATTTATTTTAAGATCGGCAACGATTTATTCGAGTGTTCTCGTTATTAGTAAGCCTGCAAACAAACCACTTGTTTATCGTCTTCAAACAATTAATTAGCTTCATGGGCCACTTCTCTTTCGGCTAACGATTTGTATGGAAGTTACGTTTCAGTCGTGAGGGAATGTGCCGAGGTCGGGGCATCTCGTATTTGCATTGAATAGATTGAAAAAATAAATATTCCACCGCAGGTTCTGAACAATTGGTTTCGGTAATATTGGATTGTTCGGCTGTTAATCATCGCTTCGGATTTGGAATAACATTAGCGCTTCATTCGTTAACAAAAATTATATTTTCTTTTGTAGTAAAACGCCTTTCCGTGAAACTGCAGAAAATTGAGGACGAAATGCGACTCATAACCGGAATGTTAACTATTTTATGGAAAACTGTTTAAAACCATAAACCTAATGTTACTAAAATTTTTTTTTGATACAGCTAATTCTTTAATATTCATGTATTTTATGTCAGTCAGTATCCCTATTATTGTTTTTTTTAATATTTTGCTACATTCTGTGGGTTTTGCTCCTACGTATAAAGCCTCTTTCCCTGTGACACTGAATATGTGTATTCACTGCAGAATTACCTTTAATGTCATTCATATCATGAAAACCTATTAAATTAAGTTCTCATGTCTTATTTCACGTCCTAGATAAGATACTTAAAAAAATACCTTCATGCCCAATTTATGTTTTTAAATTCATATATGTTCCACTACTCGTCAAATAACCTCCCCATTTCTGGAAAAATCGACAAAAAATATCATGCTTTTGTTTAAGACCATCCTATATGTATCCCGATACGTGAATCGATGATTCCAAAATCTAACTTCGCCGCTAATTCTAAATTTAAATCTATAAAGAATAAAATATGTGAAAGGATCTGGATATTATGCTTCTAATTATCTTCACAAAATTAATTTAAATTTGTATAATGGAGCTGAACATGCACAGCAGTTGCAACTCGGTATTGCTAAATGAAACAAACTAATTGTCTGAATACAATTTTATTGTCTTGCTCGTTCATTAGTTGTACAGTAGCAATTGTTTGAACTAACACGAACGCACGCCTGAAAATGAACTCATTCACGGTCACCGGTCACGAGTGCTTCAATTCTTTGTGTATCACTCTCAACAGCTTGCTTTTGTTGTACATTGGCAAAAAGGGCTACTTTCAAAAGTGTCTCTTCAGGCACTTGAAAATGACTGCCATGTTTTATTCAATTAGCTACCTTTTTTACGTCTACCGCTTTCACATCACATTAATTTTTATTCATAATGAGGGAGCTAAACTAGCTAACACATCACCATGGAACATGAATCCACCATCATCTCAGCAATGCTTCAGTTTACAAGTACATATAGAAATTCAAATTGTCGTATGAGTGCTAGAATTTTTTATAAAGGTCTTTGTTTTTAGATGAGGTATCTGAAATTCATTCGGTTGAACATTTTCTTCAGAGTTTTGAGAAATTTGCTCACAATTTTGTTTTTGATTCTTCTTGTTATAAATATTATAGATATATGAATTTTTTGCTTTGGTAACTGGCCAGCAAGTGGTATGCGGTTGTGGATTTTGTTTAGGAGGTGGTAGGTTAAGACACCCATTAATTAGAATACAATGTGGATTATGAATGCAAACTATTTCTCGGTTATATTTTCGTTGAAGTTTTTTAATAATTTTGTCGTGTTCTCCTTGACATGGCTTCTGTCCACATCCTTTTCTTGATTTTTTTTGTTTTCTTTGACAATGCATGCATTGTCCTTTTTTTATAGATGGCGATTCTAACTCAATAGCTGATAGTTCTGATTTAGGTGACTGTTCTTGCCTTTGAACTGGATTACAACTCTCTTTAAAATTATCTTCTTGTGGTGAGTCACTGTCAACAACAAGTGGCAATTTTTGTGGTGATTTTAGTTCTGGTAATACCTCTGTCTCTTTTTGTGGAATACAACATTTTTTACTAATTTCTTCCTTTGGTGACGCGTCTAAACAAGAGCTTGAAAGTTTGTTTGATTGAATGGAACGTGAAATGGGACAAAGACATTTGGTAGATGATTCTTTATTTGTATTGATACATTTTTCAGTTGTTACCGGCTTAACTTGTATGTTTTTACATTTAACTGTCTTTTGGCCTGTTTTACAACAACATGGTTTTTTATTTTTACTGCATGTATGCCTGATAGATTTTTTACTTATTTTATCCATTACATATTCCCAAAAACCAGAAGAAGATGACGGAATTCCACTGTAATTACTTGAACTCGATTGAACACTTTTACAACAGTTACCTTGCGGAACAGGAGTTGCACTTATATTGTATGAGAATATGTTCTTAAATTTGGATAAGCATTGTTGTCTTCTAATGCCTAATAACTTTTGTGACTTGGTTTCCGTAAATTGATTTATTGTTGGTTGGTTTCTATCAAATCTATTATAACTGTTCTCTATATATTCACGCAAAACATTTCGTAAAGAAATTGTAGAATCTGATTCACATAAATCAATACTGAAACTTGTAGTGGAATATTCATTGTCTTTCATTTCAGTATTGTATCCATGTGCTTCGTATCTATTTGTGTGTCTAACTAAAGTTGGTCTTCCATTACCTTTGGTTTTGTTAACGGGTTGCAATGCGTAATTACGTCCATATTTTTCTAATCTCCGTATTCGTCTCCTTTCACAATGAGAACAATAAGGAACACCTTCAGTCTCATCTAATACATCTTCCGCAATTACTTTTCCGAGAAACTTACATTGATCCCTGATTGTGCTTGAAATACAGGGCATTATCTTATACTTTTTAAAAAACTTTGAACTACTTCTCATCATTAGATTGTTTCTTTGACAATTTTTGATACAATAGTCAGACTTAGAATCTATCTCGTAATTATGGCAAGCCAAAATTTCATCCGTACTTACATCATCGTTAGGTTTCTTAGATGAACGGTCACTTATATATTTATATGTTTCTGGACATTTATCTATTTTGTCTTCGTTTAAAATTTGCTTAAGCAATCGTTTATAACACTTATATAGTTTCAGAAATTTATATTTTTTATGTTTTGGTATATATATTTTAGAATAACCTTCGAATGACGTTTCAGGATGAATCTCAATGAAACCGGGATTGCAGGTTATCATAATACTCTTTTTGGAATCGTCTGACATTGTGTAACTATTATTGATTATGGATCCTCAAGGTTTACATAACTTGTGCGGCATCTTTTTACACATTTTATAAACATTTATTTTACATAAAATTTTGACGAAACGTTTGACATTTTTCATTTGGCTTTGACATATCTCACAATTTCTTGCTTGTTCTGTGATAATTTAGAGCCATCAAATACTAGAAAAAGTTAAGATTAATAAATTTCTATGAAACTTTTCCAAATGCTTTTCCACGTGGTATTTGGCCACTGACGAGCAAAAACTGCGGCCGACACTCTGCTTGCCCAGCTTAGCGACTGTGGGTAAACCTCAATTGATGACGATAGGAGCTATATTTATCTTTTAGTTATTATTAAATCCCTCAGTTTTGTGATGGATCAACTGAAGCTGAGAAACTATTTTTTTTCTCATTCTCAAACCATTGTAAATATTGGTATATACTGTTAATATTTATTAGTTATTGTTATAAATAAATTTAGCACGAAAAAATGAAATTTGTTTTATTGGCTCAAATCATAATAACCAATGCCGTAATAAAGAAACCATGAAAGTGTTATGATAGCAAATACCAGTACTTAAACAAAAGCGATTGTAAGGAGTTTTATTGATGCTGAACCAAATAGATTTCAATATTTTACATGCCTTTACATACATATTAGAAAAACATTTCGTATTAAGCTCTATGTTTTCTCTCTTGATTCTAGAACTATTTAATTGAATCATAAAACGACGGGTAACAACCAGCTTTTTTTTTAAGTAAATCTAACCAAGGAAATGCTTTAATTAACAGTTATTAATGACCAGAGCTTTCTCAAGCAATTAATTACGTTATAATTAAAGTAATCATGAATGGCTACGAAAGAGTTCACGCATTGTTTCGGAGGCTTGTACGCATGGAACGTTGAGCAAGCAAGCAAAGCCCAATGCAAAGCGTGATAACATAATAGAATGAATGTGGTTTTCTTTTTCTAATTTCAATAAAATTATCTTACTATAATTAAATAGAGTGTTGAAACTGATTATTTTAAGTGGTTTTGTATAATCTGTCATCATCATATGGTCCTATGTCCCCGAGGTGGGGCAGAGGGCGTCCACAGTGCTTCTCCATTGGGAGCGGTCTTGAGCGACGCGCTTCACTTCAGGCCACGTCAACCCTATGGGTTTCATATCGGCCGCTACGGTGCGCTTCCAGGTGTGTTTGGGTCGGCCTCGCTTCCCTTTCCCTTGAGGAGTCCATTCCAGCGCCTGTCTGGGAATGTGATCAGGATTCCTTCGGAGATTATGGCCTATCCAAGTCCGCTTGCGGCGCAAGATTTAAAGTCCAATCGGCGGTTC